>JAJKFI010000098.1:3887033-3915255 GCA_029204185.1 Lerista edwardsae | reverse complement strand
AGAGAGAGAGAGAGAGAGAGAGAGAGAGAGAGAGAGAGAGAGAGAGACTGCCATTTAAACCAGCACAGCTTCACTGTCAAGAGAAGGCAACCAGTCCTTTCCACCATATCCTCCGCCAACAGAAATACAACACGGAAGTATTAAATATATTAATGCATACAGCATTTAAAAAGTTCAAAAAACAAACAAACCCAACACATCATTCTCAAGAAAGGAATCGAATCAAATAGTACTTACATACCACTTTTCAACACAAAGTTCACAAAGCGGTTTACAGGCAAAATAGTAAAAATGAAGTTAAATGGCTTCATTTTTGCACAGAAAACTGCACAGAAATGCACAAAAACTCCTCCAGTTCCAAGAAGAAGCAAAATGGTCCATCTTCACCCACCTTCAATATCTTCTCCAGTTTCTCATCTCCTGTGGAAGCTATTCTGGAGGCCCTGGGTTTTGACTGTGACTTTGTTTCTTTTTAAACCTTTAATAATATTTAGCTTCTCTTTTTATCTTCCTTTTTCAGAGGGTGGAGTAAGGACCAGGTGTTTATAATTATATAACCAATTAGAATTTACATCACCTTCAAACAGAATCACACTTTAATGCCCCTGGATTAGGAGAGAATGTTTACACCTATTTCTTTTTCAACTTGCAATCTTGGCAATATCAATGGACTACATCGCACAACTTCTGCAAGCCACATTCTTTCAATCACAGTCACACACCCCAGCAAACATGGGAATGTGCAGCATTAGGATAACAACTATGGGCTCAATCAGCATTCTCACTGGCAAAGACATTGTGGGCTCAATCCTAGCCAACTTTCCATTGCCCAGGATAAGGGCAATGCAGCTCTGAGGTAACATATCATCAGGACAGCCCTAGCAGTGGTTTGTATTGTTATTATTATTATTATTATTATTTATTAGATTTATACCCCGCCTTATTTGCCTAAAGGCGATTGTTCCCACACACAAACATTCCCTTATCTTGAGAAAGTCTCCATGACTAATGTTCCATTGCAGGATAAGCATAGGCCATATAGGCACAGCTATGCCAGTGCTGGGAAGTTGGCTAGGATTGCGACCTTTGTCAAATTAATATCCTACACATAGAATGAGAACTACATTGGAGAAGGAAGTCCTCTCTTTGCTGTTTAGCTCAGGGGTCTCCAAGCCAGATTTGCAGTTTGGACATACTCCTTCCCAGTGTGAGCAGGTCTTACCGTTCTATGCAAGCCCTGCACCATTTTGTAGCTGATCAGCTGCTGGGGATACTCTGGGCAGTTGCATCTATGCCTGGCATCCTTCTGCACAGCCTTCTAGGGCTCCTGTGCATACCGTCCAGAGCATCCCTGCCAGCCAATCAGCTGCAAATTGGAGCAGCACTTGTATGGAACAGTAAGGGATAAGGAAGGGATTTTCCGGACGTGGCGGTGACAAGTTTGGTGACCTCTGCTTTAGCTAGAAAAATATATTAGAAAGACAGACAGACAAGAACTTTTTCACTGCTTTCTTTTTTGTTCCTTGTGTCCTAGAGAAACCACAAATGGTGTTCAGTCTTCCCTGAAACTCTCTCCACCATATCGTCTCTGGCTCCTGAGTTGGCTGCTTTCTATCTGTAGCAGCCCCTCTTCACTGGCACTTGCCTCATAACACCAAGCTTCAAGATGAAGGCTAAACGGTGGTGAACGGTACAGTTGCTCCCTTACTCCCTTTTGTGCCTTGGTCAGGTGCAGGGAGATGGGAGGATTACACTCCTCCTCTCCTGAGTAATGGTTTCCCATAGTTGCTGCCTCCTCCAGAGCTGGCCGACATCCTTCTCCTCTCCTCATAGGCACAGATGCCTTTAAATCCCTCCTACCTGCCATTCCATGGCAGCATACCTGCCAGCATACCTCTTGCACTGCTTCTTTCTCCCAATGAGAGGATTTGTACCTGGGGCATGAGATGAGGGGCAGCCGCAGTACTTTTGCTGAATGCAACTTAGTTGCCAGTAGGGCAGTGTTGAAAAGCCTGCAGCAGCAATTAAAGGCAGAACACCCCGGGCTCTTTTGGTAATGGTAATGAGTATCTAGGACACTAACATGCCACTGGAAATGTCCCTTCAATGCAGACTTTTTTCTAATCTGCCCTTTGGTAGTCATCATGAGATCACACATTACTAGACTCTTGCAAAACATATTCTTTCTACCATAGAGCCTCCCCTGTCTGTAGTATCAGGATAATAAATGAACTGTAGGTGGCCGTGTTCATTCCATTAGAAATGCACAATCCAAAGTTGCATAAACCCTCATTTAGGTTGCATCAACAGAAGTAATAAGGTATCAAATGGAACACTTTGCAATCCTAGAAGATTAGTACTCAGGAGATGATAATCAAAAGAAATGGGGAAATAATGGGGAGTGGTTATACCATCCTCAAACGTGAAATCAGAAGACAAATGTCTAGAGTTCATTTTTGGAAGCTGTGCTGAGGAACACCTCATTATATTACACCTCTTAGCAAGGATGCCTCCACTACCTTATCAATCAGGGCACAAATATTCTGGGCACTAAGCCACAGTCGCATGCCTGGCTTAATCAATGTAAGAACATATCATCAGAACAGCCCTAGCAGTGGTTTGTATGCCTCCCCCCCCCCACAAGAACTTCAGCCCTGCTGGATCATCTAGTCCTGTATCTCACATTAGGCCACCAGATACATAACCATGTGTTACTGATTATGTTATTTCTGTCACAGCTCCCCATCCTTCTCTGACCTGTGCCTCAGAGCGCAATCCTATACCCCCATTGCGCCAGCGCTACACTCTTGTGCCGGCCGAACGCTATTGCAAACATGCCGTCAAGCGCATCAGCGGTACCAGTGGCACTGGCCCAGTGCCAGCAGCAGTACCAACACTCGGGCACCACCACCACAAGCGCCAGCAGCACCGGCCTTGTGCCGGTTGAGCATCAGCAGCAAGCAGTCGGTGCTGGGCCTCGCCGAGGGAGTTCCAGCGGTGCGCCATGGGCGTAATTGGGCAGCACAATGGACATGGACGGGGGTTGTGACGCAGGATGGCCATAGTGCCAAATCCTAAACCCCATCTTCAGCGGTCCCGATTTGGGCTGCTCCTGCACACGTGCACCTGTGCCTGCAAAACAGTAGGCGCAGATTGAGCAACCCCATTGGGATGACTGGGGCTTATGCGGGTGTAAAGGGAAAACCTCCCCTTGGCCTACACTTTGCTACTGCTGCCTCCTAATGGGCTTTAGGATACAGCCCTGTTATGTCGGCCTTACTTAGGATTGGGCTGCCCATGAGTGGTGAACCTCACTGAGCCTTTGCCAGACTATACCGGCTTTATATTTATTATTTAGACACTGATTATCGGATACTGTATTATCAGATACTGTATTCTATTTAAGCAATGGCAGAAACAATCTTAACATTTACAGCAAGGGAAGAAGCCAAGAGTGAAACATGACCTTGCAAAATGCAAGGATTACCTAATTTAAAATTAAAATAAGCCTACACAGATGTAATATGGGTGAAGGAATGGATGCTATTATGAAATAGAAGATTGTTCACAAACTTCTCCCCTAGGGGATCAAGTGTCCTAAATTATGCCCTTGTCTCATCGGATCTTTTGTCACTTATATCTGTTTTTTTAATTGACCCCTGGTCTGACAGCGATCACTTGCCCATCCTTCTAACTCTAACTTCCCCCTCCTCTAATATGCCGCTTAAGAATCCCCTGCCATGGCCCTTTCCCCATCTCAAATGGTCTTCCAAGATTGAGGAAGCTTTCAACCTTTGGAATAGAATGGAAGAATCTATTAACTTAAACCGATCACTGACAGAGACCAATTTGCCATCTACTGCCATCTTATTATACGACTCTCTCTCTAAATCACTAGTTCAGTTTCTTAGAGCGTTTCTCCCCTCTTATCTCTTCTCCATAATCGTGTTGCCTCTTGGTTTGACACAGAGTGCTGGAGCGCCAAGAAGAGAGTTAGACAGACTTTCTCCCTAGTCCGCCATGACCCTTCCCCGGCTTTACTAAAATCATACTTCCATCTGAAGCATAACTGTCATACCCTCCTAGAGGAAAAACAACAACACTCTTTTGCTCAGTATAAATGGCAACTACTTCAAGACGCAATTCTATCCAATAACTACAAATCCTTTTGGTCTCTTGCCTCTTGAGCTAATTCTTCTTCCACTAATAATGCCCCTTCTCTTATTCCTGCCCCTGCCTGGGTAACTCACTTCACCAGTATTTTTTCTGTTCCTGATACCTATGAGGTTCCTGTCCTCCCCCCCCCGAACCTACCGGTATGGCCTCCAGTTCCCCCAGATGAGGTGGCAGTGTTGATAAACACCCTGAAACCAGGGAAAGCCCCGGGCCCCGATGACATCTTAAGCAAAATCCTATTTAGCAACCCCTCTTGGAGGTCAGAATCTTTATCTGGCTTCGCCTGCATTTAAACACACACCCTGACTCTTTATTAAATGATCTATTAAAAGACCCTTACCTCTCTAGATGGTTCAAACTTCTTGAATCCAAGCTTTTATCCCTTGACCTATCCCCTGAATCCCTCACTGACACCAATTTCCATAAAGCCCATCAAATTATTAAATCCAAGCTTTGGGATCACAAATTCAATCAACTGTACTCCAATCTAAACCCCACTTGTTCCCCCCTTTACTTTGGTCTTCCCCCCTCACTTGGCCATCCCTCCAATTATTTCCGTGAATTAACCATCCCCAACAAGAGAAGAGATTTCATGCTCGCGAGACTAAACATCTTCCCTTTAGCTGTTCATTCTGGCAGATTTGCTAACATCCCACATGACAACAACAACAACAACAACAACAACAACAACAATGCATGTATTTATATACTGCCTTTCTTAAGATAACTAGATTTCTCTAGTGACTGTAATTCAAGGCGGTTTACATGGGCAGACTTTATTCATAAACCCGAAGGTTTTTACAATTTACAGAATGTTCTATCTTTCAAGAACTACACACATTCAGATCTTCCTTTCTGGATTTAGCCTTCTTTCTTTAGCCACCCGTCTGTCTTCTGCAGGCTGATGCTTCCCTGCTCTCACCAGAGACGCAGCTGACTCTCAGCACACTCCTCCTCCCACAAGGCAGCTGGAGCTCAGCTTCTAATCAGCCGCAGTTGCAAGGTCTGCCGCTCACAGAGACTTCCGGCAGTCCCGAGCTCACGACCTTGAGATCTTCAGCTGTATCTTCTGGCAAATGGAGGCATTAACCCTCTCGGCTAAATCTTCTGCCCATGATTCAATACAATAGATCCTTCCTTTTCTGCTTGTTAGAACCAGATACATTGGATCATATACTACTCCATTGCCTGGCCCACCAACCTTTGCAAGACAAATTTCTTGAACCCCTGCTGTCCTCACTTTCTGCTCCCCCTGTTGACCCCCTTTCTACCCTCTTGATTGATAATACGGTGACCATCTCTAACTCGGTAGCAGAATTCCTATATACGGTTTTCAAATACAAACCCCCCTTCCCACCTACCTTTTCTAGGCTGAAGAGCCCCAAACGCTGCAGTCTTTCTTCATAAGGGAGGTGCCCCAGCCCCGTAATCATTTTTGTTGCTCTCTTCTGCACCTTTTCCAGCTCCACTATGTCCTTTTTGAGATGTGGCGACCAGAACTGCACACAATATTCCAGGTGTGGCCTTACCATCGATTTGTACAATGGCATGATAATATTGGCTGTTTTATTCTCAACCCCTTTTTTAATTACCCCAAGCATGGAATTGGCCTTCTTAATTGCTGCCGCACACTGGGTCGACACCTTCATTGAGTTGTCCACCAGCACCCCAAGATCTCTCTCCTGAGCTGTCACAGACAGCTCAGAACCCATTAGCCTATAGGTGAGGTTTTGGTTTTTTGCCCCAATGTGCATCACTTTACATTTGTCTATATTGAAACACATCTGCCATTTGGCTGCCCATTCCCCCAACTTGGAGAGATCCTTCTGGAGCTCTTCACAATCCTTTCTGGTTTTCACCACCCAGAAAAGTTAATGTCATCTGCAAACGTGGCCACCTCGCTGCTTATCCCTGTCTCCAGGTAATTTATGAATAAATTGAAAAGCACCGGCCCCAAGACAGATCCCTGAGGCACTCCACTTTTCACCTCTCTCCATTGTGAAAATTGCCCATTGACCCCCACTATCTGTTTCCTGGCCCTCAACCAATTCTGGATCCATAAGAGGACCTGCCCTCTTACTCCCTGACTGTGATGTTTTTTCAGCAGTCTTTGGTGGGGGACTGTGTCAAACGCCTTCTGAAAATCCAGGTATATGATATCCACAGGTTCACCCACATCCACGTGCCTGTTGACTTTTTCAAAGAATTCCAAAAGTTCGTGAGGCAAGACTTAACCTTACAGAAGCCATGCTGACTTTCCTTTAGCAGTACTTGCTCCTCTACGTGTTTTAGGATTTTATCTTTGATGAGGCTTTCCACCATCTTACCTGGAACAGACGTTAGGCTGACCGGCCTGTAGTTTCCAGGGTCCTCCCTTCCTTTTTTAAAGATTGGCATGACATTGGCTATCCTCCAATCCTCTGGCACTGTGGCCATTTGAAGGGACAAGTTGCATACTCTGGTTAAGAGGTCAGCAACTTCATTCTTTAGTTCCTTAATAACTCTTGGGTGTATACCATCTGGGCCTGGTGACTTATTTATATGTAGTTTATCAATTTGATCTAAAACATCTTCTTTAGTAACCATTATCTGCTTTAATTCCTTAGTTAGGACGGGCTGTTCAGGCTGTGGTATCTGCCCAAGTTCTTCTGCTGTGAAGATGGACACAAAGAATTCATTTAATTGCTCTGCAATCTCCAAGTCCCCTTTTATCTCCTCTTTCCCTCCCTCACCATCCAGCGGGCCTACCGCCTCTCTGGCAGGTTTCCTGCTTCTAACATATTTGAAGAAGCTTTTATTATTCCCCTTTATGTTGCTAGGCATGCGTTCCTCAAATGCTTTCTTGGCCTCCCGTATCACCTTCTTAGTTGTCTTTTGCCAGAGTTTATGTTGTTTTTTATTCTCCTCACTGGGGCAAGACTTCCATTTACGGAAAGAAGCTTCCTTGCTCTTTACAGCTTCTCTAACTTTGTTTGTCAGCCATGCAGGCACCCTCCTGGACCTTGTTGAGCCCTTCTTTCTTTGCGGTATACACTTCCGCTGGGCCTCTACTACTGTTATTTTAAACAGCCTCCATGCAGCCTGGAGGGATTGGACTCTTTTTACCTTCCCTTTCAATTTCTGTCTAACTAGTCTCCTCATCTGAGGGAAATCTGCCCTTCGAAAGTCAAGGGTTCTTGTGTCAGATTTGCTCTGCACCCTTTCCTGGACATGCATGGCAAAACCAATCGCAGCATGGTCACTGTTCCCCAATGGCTCAATAGCACTTACATCCCTAACTAGGTCCCTTAGTCCCTAACATCCCTTACATCCCTAACTACCACACAATATTAAATCCAGAGTTGCCTGGTGGGCTCCATGACTAGCTGCTCTAAGGCACAGTCATTTATCACGTCAAGGAATTCGGTCTCTCTTTCTTGACCCGAGCAGCACTTGACCCAGTCGATATGAGGATAATTGAAGTCCCCCATGATTACAATCCTGTCTCTCTTGGTCACTGCCCTGATTTGTTTCCTCATTTCAAGGTCACCTTCAAGTTTTTGATCGGGAGGACGGTAGCACACCCCCACTATTACATTGTTCTTACGGCCTGGTAGTTTAACCCACAGTGACTCCATGGTGGAGTCCGGCCCACCTTCAGTTTCTACTCTGCTGGATTCTATCCCCTCTTTGAGATAGATGATATAGATGGCCTCTTTGATATAGATGGATTGCACCCAGGCAGCGCAATCCAATGGGGCATGCAGCATCAGTGCAACGGCAAGTGGCAGCTCCGCAGTGCTAAGGGTCCCGTTGCGCCCATGCTGCACCTCCCTTGCTGTTGGGATGAGGGAGGGAGTGGGGAGGAAGGGAGATCTGGTTTGGCTGTGGGCAGTCTGGCAGGCGTGCCAGCCCGGGATGGGGGTGGGCTTGGGATTTGCCCATAAGAATTTGGCCCATTGGGGGGGCCACACAGCCCTGATTTGGGCCACATGGTCTTCTCAGATCTGCTATTTGGCAGGTGCACATCTGAGGAGCACAAAGGGGTGGCTGGAGCAAATGTGACCTTGCCAAGGGGAGGCTCCATCCTCCCTTTTACTGCTCTGGATATGGCGCAGGCCCGTCAGCCTTGCTGTCTTGACTGGGAATAGCCAGGGGGTGAACGAATCCTCAGTAACAAGCTGATAGGAGAATTTATTTATTCTTGCTCCTGAAGGTGAAACTAAACATGTTGTTTATAATCAAGTTTTGAGTTAAATTAATATTATAGTGAATTGGTAAAAGATTTTACTTTATAATTTTTATACTGTACTTACACTTTTAATTTCCTGTACATAAAATTACTTCGATTTTGCACTATAGATAGAATTCATTCCTTTTCCTGTCGAATAGAAGCTTGGGATAAATAAATACCCAGGCAATGCCAGGTAAGGACAAGCTAGTGCTATATAATAAGCAATAAGCATATATAATTTGTATTTACAGATTAAATCAGTCTCTGATGCTGCCCTTTTTCGCCACCCCTAGTCCAATTCTAGTATCTGCATGGCAGGTCATTTAAGGGAAGCCACCTCTTTACTTTTGCAACTTAGAAACAAATAAAAAACCTGGGGATAACTGATTTGAGGGTTGCACAACTCTAAATAATCCTCTCCACATATTATCTCTGGCTTGCTATTGGGAGGAGAGCATTGCCTGGTAAATAATTAGTTTTATTTATCCAGTACCCCAAGGCTGTATACTGTCACCCTGCTTATTTAACTTATACGCAGAGTACATCATGAGGAAGGCAGGGCTGGATGACTCACAAGCTGGAATCAAGATTGCTGGGAGAAACATCAACAATCTCAGATATGCAGACGATACCACTCTACTGGCAGAAAGTGAGGAAGACCTAAAGAACCTTTTGATGAGGGTGAAAGAGGAAAGTGCCAAAATTGGTTTGAAGCTCAACATTAAAAAGACTAAGATCATGGCAACCACTCCCATCACTTCCTGGCAAATAGAA
This sequence comes from Lerista edwardsae, assembly GCA_029204185.1. Lineage (NCBI taxonomy): Eukaryota > Metazoa > Chordata > Lepidosauria > Squamata > Scincidae > Lerista > Lerista edwardsae. Next base: position 3,906,092 of record JAJKFI010000098.1, on the reverse strand, counting down.
GGGGAAGAAATGGAAGCAGTGACAGACTTTATTTTCCTGGGCTCCAAGATCACCGCAGATGGTGACTGCAGCCATGAAATTAAAAGACGTTTACTTCTTGGGAAGAAAGCTATGGTGAACCTAGATAGTTTAATCAAAAGCCGAGACATCACCCTGCCAACAAAGGTTCGCATAGTCAAAGCGATGGTTTTCCCAGTAGCCATGTATGGCTGTGAGAGCTGGACCATAAGAAAGGCAGAGCGTCGAAGAATCAATGCTTTTGAATTATGGTGTTGGAGAAGACTCTTGAGAGTCCCCTGGACTGCAAAGAGATCCAATCGGTCAATTCTCCAGGAAGTCAAGCCTGATTGCTCCCTGGAAGGACAAATGCTGAAGCTGAAGCTCCAATACTTTGGCCACCTGATGAGAAGAGAGGACTCTTTAGAAAAGACCCTCATGCTGGGAAAGATGGAAGGCAAAAGGAGAAGGGGGCGACAGAGGATGAGATGGTTAGATAGTGTCACCGAAGCAATGAATATGAAATTGGGCGAACTCAGGAAGCTAGTGGAGGACAGGGAGGCCTGGCGTGCTGTGGTCCATGGGGTCGCGAAGAGTCGGACACGACTTAGCGACTGAACAACAACAAATCCAGTACCCATTGTCTATCTGGAAAGCCAAGATAGTGCAATGTCTATGGGGGGTGGTGGACCAGTTCTGATTGATCCAGGCCACTTCCCTGCTCAGTTGTGACACTTTCTTGGTGACTTTGGGCCAGGCATCCTTCTGCCCACCCTGACTTATGGAGGTGGTGTTAAGTTAAGGGGAGAGAGGGAACCATGCACACAATGCTGAGCCCTTTGGAGTGGTTTAAAAGGTAAAGGTTTCCCTGCGACCAAATGGTCTAGTCGTGACCGACTGTAAGGGGTGGTGCTCATCTCCATTTCTAAACCAAAGAGCCGGAGTTTGTTCTAGGACTAGCTTCCATGGTCATGTGGCCAGCATGACTATATGCCAAGGCACAAGGAACACCATTACCTTCCCACTGAAGTGGTCCCTATTTATTTATTCACATTTTTACATGCTTTTGAACTGCTATGTTGAAAGGAGCTGGGGCAAGTGACAGGAGCTCACTCCATCGCATGGTCTTGAACTGCCAACCTTCCGGTCAGCAACCTCAGCAGCAGCGGTTTAGCACACAGCGCCACCACACCCCTAACTTTAGAGTGGTTTAGAGGTTGGCTAATAAATAAGTGGCCCTGAATGTGGATGGCACTGACTATTGTAGCATTCTTTTGGCCCAGGATACTATCATCAGGGCACCACATGCAGTAAGCACCAGGATTACAGCTTACGACCTTATACACAAAGTGCCAGTTAACTTAGGGCACGGTCCTGTCCACCTTCCAGTGCTGAGGTAAGGGAAATGCAGCTCTGAAGTAAGGGAACAAACATTCCCTTACCATGAGACCTCCATGACTGACCCCCAACTGCAGGATGCAGCACATGCCCCATTGACACAGCTATGTCAGTGCTGGAAAGTTGGTTAGGATTGTGTGCTTAGGCAAAGCATTACTAGGTTTGAACCATCTTTATAGGTGGTGTAGTTTATTCCATCATTGGGGTGATTTACAATTATATACGCATCATTGGGGCCCTGTCATTTTAGACCATCCCTGTAAGGGTGTGGCTTGGCTCTGCACGATGAGGACGGAATCCTGGGACGCTGGGATTTCGATCCTGCAACTATCTCTGCTGAGCGTATCTCACTGAGGGATGCCATCACTTAACTTGTCAGGAGAGATAGGTTAAGGCACGGACATGACGCTGAAGCGGCCGGGGAATGGCTACCCCCATTTTCAGCGGTCCGAATGCGGGAGATATGAGCAGCCGACGCCATCTTGGCATGTCGGCAAAGTGCAACCGGGCACAGAGAAGAAGGTGTGAATCTCGGATGTGTTAGGAGGTCAACAGCTGGAAGAGAAACTTTGTCTCAACCCCAGGACAAAGCTAAGAATGTTTTCGGGCAGGAGGAGGATGGAGAAGAGCACTTAAGCATTAAGAGAAGATGTATTACTACCGTTATGTAAGAATTTATAACCTACAGATTAAGCGTTCAGGAGAGGCTGAAATTTGAGCTGTTTCTAAAACCCAGCCTCTTCTGGAAGGCATGATCAGACAAGCAATGAAAGAAATATTTTGGAACCAGCTGGCAATTTAAAACAGTCTGTTGGAAACAAAGATTAAAAAATAAGTACATGGATCTTTACTGCTTCCCAAGGATTGGCTTCTGTGAAGGGCTTGCTAAAGAAGAACTTTGACTTTTCTTCGTAACTTCTCTTTGCAACTAGAACTTGTACTATGAATATCCAGGAAGATTTATTGAGGAGACTGACATTATATTGGGCTCTGGCTGGGACTCTGTGGCGATCGGGCTGCCTCGAAACATCCGGTGAGAGCAGATAGTTGGAGGCTGTGTTTCTTGGTGGGAGCAAGGAACCATAAATCACCAGTGACTGCTTTTCCCTGACCGGAGTGAAGTTTTTTTTTTTAAAGAAGGTCTCATTTGATGGCAGCATTCTATGGAAGCTTGGAAAACATCATGTAAGAGGCATTGGACTGTGAAATATTTGTAAATTGTTAATTTTATGATGCTGTTTGATTAGGTGGTGGGATATTCACTGTACTGTATTTTTAATTCAAGTTAATAGAAGGATTTTTAAAATGGCGTTGCAATGAAGACAAAGAGATAGGGGGTATCCAGTAGTGCTATCCAGCGGGTACGCTGGGTGGGACTTACGTTTGACCGGCAGTCCGCCCATTGCGTCATGCCGCGTTCCGCCGCTTTCCCGCCCGTCTCACCCCTTTCTTCACCTAGGTCCAAGAAGACCCATTGCTGATAGGATAGGATTGGGCTATGAATCCATTTATTTAAAATTTTATGAGATAATATAAATTCCTTTTGCTCTAAACAATTCACCTGTAAAAGCAAGAGGTATTTGAAGACTGCAGTTCTAAGGATTCCTACCCTTCTGAGGGCGCAATCCTAACTTGGAGTTAGGCCGGAACAGTTAGGCCAACAAAGTTTGGCCAGCACATTGGCCACCATAAAATATGTTTGGACCATGGTCATAGTCAGAGAGGCCACCACACAGACAAGCACCATCCTCCCTGACTCTGAGAGTGTCCAAACGAGTCCAGGGATTGGATTCATTAGGGAGCTTCCAAGGAGCTAGGGCACTCAGAAGTAGCTGTTTCCAATCCTGGAAATCATCTCGATGTCCATTACCTTCCTAAGGTCACCCTGTCATCAACCTACTTTCTTCCATCTTATCCGCCACTGTAAGCCTCATCCTAAAACTTATGAAGTCACCCATGTAGGAGAAGGCCCATGAAGGGCAGTTTGCCTGTCTGAAAATATGGAATTTCCTGTGGAATTGGAACAACTGTGGTGTGAAACTCAAGGGATCCGTTACAAAACTCCTCAAGCTTTGAGCACTCACACAGGAGTTCTGGGTCACCACAAATATGTTGATGCTCATTTGGAATTACGGTACTTGTAAGGCAAGCTGTCATGGAAAGGGTTGCCAATCCTAATTTCATACTTCCCCTAATGGCCCTGTGAGGTAAGTCACTGATGCTGGGAGATAATGAGTTGCTCAAGGCCACCTGGTAATTCCATGAATGGAATTAGAATTATGCATAGAAAATGCCATCACGCTGAGCTTCAATGTAAACTTGAATCGATATGAAAATGCATGGGCTTTCGACATTTATAACTAGGAAACGATAAGCTTTAGCGTTGAAATCATTATTCATAGTGAATGTTGATGAATTTCACAGATTAACATAGTGAGAATTCGGATAAAGCAAATGAATGCAGTGGGACCGCAGAAGGTTTACATTCCTCAGGCATGAAGAATGATTACAGCTCTGACACAATGCATCCTTTCAATGGTGAAAGTTTTTAACCTCAAAACTTCTTGCCATATGACAACCCTGATTCCCATCTTCAGTTCCAACACAAACTCAGCCCATTTTATTTGGTTTCGGCTGACGCGAGGGAGGCACGGCTGCTTGCTTTCGCGCTGACGTGGGGGTGCGCTGACGTTGTTTTTGCGCTGACGTGGGGGTGCCGCTCGGTGTGCAACAGCGATGCAACACTGTTGCGTCGATGCTGCGCACCTTTCAGGATTGCGCCGTATGTTTGTTGCTGTGTGTGAGACAGCCTTACAGCTATTTGACATGCCGACGGTTCCCAAACTGTGGATCAGGATCCACCAAAAACTGTGGGTCAGTGGGTCACAAAACTGACAAGGAACATGTATTGAGTCTATGGAAACAGAGTAGCACATGCTACCAGAATGGTTCCAGTCTAATGAATATGGAGCTCAGCAAAGGCTCCAGAAGGCAGCAGTGCCCCACCATAGTAAAAAGGATAAAAACAGAGGCTTGTGTGGCTGGTCAAGTGGAACTTTTTTTTCAGTTTTGTTAAGGTAAGTGGGTCTCAATGAAGTATCTTTTTTTAAAAGTGGGTTCCAGTGCTAAAAGTTTGGGAGCCACTGGAATATGGAATATTTTCATTGACTACCTTTCATTGACCAAAGTGCTTCACCATTTTTGTTTCAAGACAAAAATCCTTGAGAAAAGCAACTGCAGAGAGATACTTCCTTGGAAAGTGTGTGTGCCAGGGAGACCTGCGCAGTGATGTGATGGACTTCTTGGTTCTCCCACCAAGTATGAGGGGGAAGAAGGCTGCGGGGAGGAGGAGGGCCATGGAGGCCAGATTGTGAAGCCACCAAACATGGCCAGCATAGTGGTGACAACACTGCTGTTTCACCTTCCATTGTCATTTTGGCTGGGCATACAGCTCCCCCTTCCAGCCTGGCCCCCAGGGTGGCCCCCACTTGCTATACCACTACATGTGTGTGTGTGTGTGTGTGTGTGTGTGTGTGTGTGTGTGTTCTGTGCAGCTCCTCATTGTGTAAGCCCTTTAAATTTGAAAATTGGAAATGGATACACATACTATTTTTTATGTGCCTGCAGCAGTTTTGCGTTTAAGTAACAAATCAGGTCTGGAGTTGTCATGTCTGGTTTGGTTCCAGGAGAACTGGAGGAATAATTTGCATACTTGCATTAAAAAATGACAGATCATTGTCTTTTTTGAACATTGCCAAAAAATAAATATTGATATATAATAGAAGTTCCATTGTGTGTGTGTGTGTGTGTGTGAGAGAGAGAGAGAGAGAGAGAGAGAGAGATTTTGTATGTGTGCATAACAAAAGACAAACCATTGTAAAAACAAAATAAAAATGTAACCGTAGCAGCAGTAATTTTTTCCCAAACACTTAAATTAAAAAAGGTAAAGGTTTCCCCATGACCATAATGAGTCCTCTTAAAACAAAGTTTAGGAGTGGGTGGGTTTCAGGTTCCCCCCTAACTTTCTTGATGTAATTAAAATAGCAAAGTGCGGTGTGTTATGTGTTCGCATCTCATCCTGATTTTTGGATAGTGTGCTGGCTCCTGGCTGTGACTTTATATGTGGTAGTGAGGAGCTGCATCGGCAACGTACCCATGAGGGGTGCAGGACACTCTCACTGAGTTTTCTCACAGAAAACCGTCTGCAGGCAAAGTAATTCTGCAGCGGTGGGTGCCTTGACGTGGTGGGCAGGGCGAGGAGGTGGAGGTACCAGCCTGGCAGAGGCACATCCGCCACTTCTCTGCATGCAAAATGATTCTGCAGAGGTGCCTTGACACGGCGGGCAGGGCAGGGTGTTGGAGGTGCCAGCCTGGCAGACGCACACTGCTGAAGGATGTAGTGACTACTAATGAGTGAGGAATGGACAGGGAGGAGAGGCCATCCACAGTGGCAGAGGCAATGGCGAGGGGTGCAGGACCCGCACACAGTAGAGTGCATGGCCTGGCTGTGGCTGCCCAGCCCAAGTGTCGTGGAGCCATGTGTCTGCCCTCTGTTTGCCCTGTTGAAGGGGCAGCTGGCACCACTGATGAACCACTTTGCACACATAAAACTGGCAGGAGTGCCCAGGTCTCCCATGGAGGGGGTGAGGGGCAGCGGCAGCCTGCAGGACTGAAACAAAAAAGGGTTGTCAGCTCTGACCATCAGCAAGGATGTCCAAAAGTGGCAGCTGCAGCAGGAGTGCCCAGGTCTCCCATGGAGGGGCACTGCAAGAGTGCACCAAAGACGGCTCATCTCCATCCAGCCCACTATGGATTTTCCAGCAGGAGCTGTGCAGGGGCTGGACAGAAGCTGTGGGCAGGCGTATCTGCCCTCTGTTTGCCCCCTTCAAGGAGGATTTGTACAGCCCAGTTCTCCATGTATGGAGGGGCAGTGAAACAAAAAAGGGTCATCTCGACTACGGATTTCCCAGCATGGGCTGCGCAGGGGCTGGCCGCAAGCTGTTCGCCCTCTTCAAGGAGCACTTGGCACCACTAACAAACCACTTTGCACGCATAAAACTGGCAGGCACCCTTCCCCCCCAGGCGAGCAGGTGCCCCCTCCGAGGCCAGGGACGGCCGCGGGGCGAGCGGAACGAAAGCAGAAGTGCACGGGCGGGCTGCCAATCAAGCGGTAGTCCCGCCTAAGTCCCGCCCTCCGTTCCCCCAAGTAGTTTGTAGATCCCATCGCTGGGTGGGACCAGCAGTGGCCCAACACAGAGGTTCTTAAGTCTGCACTGACAAAATAGCCAGTCCAGATGTGAGGAGACCCATTGCCAGGCCAGTGCCCTTACCCGGGAGAAGGCACTGCAACTCCTGCAGGGACTGGGCAGTTTAGGATTGGGCTGTCAGATCCCAATCCTATGCCTGCCTGCTCTGAAGTAAATCCCGTTGTGTTCAATAGGGCTTACACCCAGAAAAGTGAGTATAGGATTGCAGCCATACAAAGCAACTTTACCAGAGGTAGCCATGTCAGTATACCAGAAGAATAGCACAGAAAAACCTTCAAGACTGTCAAATGCATATTGGCAAATGTGTTTGTGGACCAGAGCCCAGATTAGGATAATGTGCAGAAAGCAATTCTAGGTGTTCCTTTCTGAGGGGACCCAAGATAGTGGTGACGGCTTGCATAAAATAATACCCTCACACATTACACGTTTTGCTAAACCATGCAAGACAAATTTGTTTTGCTAAATTTTGTATGTTTTGCTAGATTGTCTCTGGGCGTTGTCAAAAGTGAAATTTGAAGAGTACTGAATGTTGAAAGCCAGTTCAATATTCGCTGCTACTCAGCATGAAAACAAAAGTTAGAAGAGCAATGCTTTTTATTCTTAATTTTACTTTAACATTATAGTCTCAAATAATTGTAACTATAGTCACAATTTCTCAAATCTCTTAACAGAGATATTGTTTTTTATAATACAGCCCATAGATCCTTGTTTTATCTAGTGCATTATTACATTAAAGGAAGTCTTGGTAATGGTACCTAACAGTATTTCACAGTCAACGTTTTTGTGTTCCAGCTCTCTCATATAAAATTGTAATCAGTTTCATTCCTGTGGAGCTCATCTGGAGAGCTCCAGGCATTTTTTTTTCTCATCAGGGTTTAAAATTTCTTTTGTTTGTCTGTTAAAGAAAAATGCAAAGATAGGAAAACAGTCCTGCTGATCCAATTATTTCTTGGATTTTTTCCCCCCACACAGAGGTCAAAATTTTGCATTCTTGCCTAGGGAGGCTAAATACACATCTTTCTGGCAATGATGAATATGTGTAAATTGGAGGAAAATGAGGTTTTTACGATTCTCTGAAGAACAACTGGGAAGACTTCTAACGCAGAAGAAAAAGCAGTTTTACCAACCACAAAGGTCAGCAAACAGTTATCCCAAACAGCTGTGTACAAATGAATGTGATAGAACTGAAACAAAGGTATATATCTTAGAGTGCAATCTTAACCTGGAGTTAGGCCGGCACAGTTAAGCCAGCAAAGTTTTGCTGGCACAAGGGCCACAGTAAAGCATGTTTGGACCACTCTCGGAGTCAGGGAGCATGGCGCATGTCTGTTCTGTTGTAACAAAGTAAAAGAAAGAGATTTGTTTAATGTTCCCCTATCTTTTTAATAAGCATCCCAGTATCCATGGTATCGTGGATACCAAATCAGTGGATACTGGGGCACACCTGTACAACCATATATGGATTTAAGGCCTCTTGTATCAAATGGGGCTTACTACTAACTTTATATAGGATTGCACGCCGAACTGCAAGGTTAGTTCTTGCAATAAACTTACTCGAGGGCCTTATGCAAGCTATGATTTCCTCAGCCTCCATTCTCTTCCTGCCCTGATCCATAGAAATATTAGTGGCCCCTCTTATCAGGTTGTTGTAAGAATTATTGAGATCATGTACATGAAGTGTTTTGAATGTTAAGGGAGCTACGTTAAATGATATGTATATATAATATTTTTGTACTGTTGATCATATACCACAACTGGCATAATAAAAGCACAGGAAAAGTGGCACGGGATGATTTCTCTAGGTCCCTAAAAGTTAACAGTGATGACACTAGGTGACCACACCTGGTTCCATAATTTGTGTGCCTTCATAGAAAACCCTTCTACACAGTAGCCACCTATCAGGGCCTTATGATGGCAGATGTTGTGATCTGCCACTATAAGTCCCAGACCAATGGTACAAATGCCACTCTGTTGTTCTGTGGGCCAGTCACAACAGCACAAATGGCCAGAGACCATATGCAGGCACCACCAGCCCACAGAATGTCCTGGGTCCTCCACTGGAGCAGACAGGTCTGTGGCAAGGGCAGTCAGGGAAGGAGGATCAGGCAGAATGGAACCGGGAGTGGCTCCAGTCTATCTAGAAATGACAGCTCTGATTTGGAACCTGGATCAGGGATGGGAAAGAGCCATTCATAGTTCCCTAGTTCCCAGGGGCTGCAATAGTGGGTTTCACCTAAAGCTATAGTGAATTGTTTAGGAATTTCAAAAAATACGTTGCTTTAAAAAATATTGTTGTTCCATTCAGACATTTGAATGAAAGTAGATATTGGGCATTAATAAAACAGCTGCTAGCATGGTGGTTTAGATTTGATGGAAACATCTGCCATTTGCCAATGCTCAGATCTGAAATAATGTAAAAATCACAATAACGTCTTTTTAAAATGATGAATGCATATGAAATTGCATGTGTAAGAAAAATAATATTTGTAAAAATGATTGTAAAAGCCATGGGAGACCTCCTGTATCTTTGTAGCAACTTTTTTTTTATTATAAAAAAACGCTTCCTAGATCAGAGTTCAATGAGAGCTTTAATATTGGCTTTCAGAGGAAACACAGATTGCTTAAAGTTTCTGAAACATCTGATGATAAATTGAATTTATTTAATAATGAATGTCTAGGCAATACTCTTTTACATCAAATGGGAATATTGACTTTATACTTGGAGTGAACTATTTGTAACAATCATTTGAAAAGTCTTATTAAAAAATAGGGATGGCTTTTGACCATGTGAAGACCTAGCATGCCTACCTTTGTCAAACCTGATTTAATTAGCTTTTTCCTGTCTGAGCTACATTGATAGGAGGAGAAAAGAAAGAGAGGGAACGACAACAGACAGAAAGTTCTGTATTCCCAGCTGTGATACTGGTACATCTATGTGGAGAGAATGTGCATTAGGATTACTTCTTTGTTACAGAAATTCAATTCAATTTTGAAAAAAGGAATGTAACAGACCAATCCTACTGGTATTTTCTCTGGCGGAACAAGCATTCCGCCAGCAGACTAGATAGATAGATAGAAATTTATTTGTCATTGTACTCAAGGTATGAGAACAATGAAATGAGGTGCTCTTCGCATCATACAGCTGGACGACACCAAATGACATATACAAATAACAATTAAAATAACACTAAAAACCATACAACCATGAGATATACATTTGTTTAAACCACCAAATTCAAAACTCTGCATTTAGCCTGATCACAGCACTTGGGTAAAAACTATGTTTAAATCTGCTTGTCCTAGCTTTCAGCACTCTATATCTTCTTCCCGACGGTAAGGTATCAAACATCGAGTGTCCCGGATGTGAAGAATCTCTCAAGATCTTTTGTATCTTCCTACTACATCCCATATTGTACAAATCCTCCAGAGAGGGAAGAGGACAACCAATGATCTTTTGTGCCCTCTTTATCACTCTTTGGAGTGCCTTTTTCTCCACCCCTGTACAACTCCTAAACCACGCACAGAGGCAATAAGATAAGATGCTCTCTATAGAGCTTCGATAGAAAGCAACCAACAGACTCTCTGGCAATTGTTGTGATTTTAAAAGTCTCAGAAAGTACAATCGTTGTTGGGCCTTTTTTTCAAGGACTGTAGTATTTGCACCCCACGTTAAATCTTGTTTCAAGGTAATACCCAGAAATTTACATTCCTCCACCTGTTCTACCATAACACCCTCGATATACAACTAAACGGCTGAATGTCCGAGCTGTTCTTCCTGTAGTCCACTATAAATTCCTTCATCTTGTTTATATTGAAAATAAGATTATTTACTTTGCACCAAAGGGTCAACTGATAAATTTCATCCCTATAGGCAGACTCATCATTATCAGAAATGAACCCTACCAACGTTGTATCATCAGCAAACTTGATAATCTTGTTGCTCAGATGGATAGAAGTGCAATCGGACGTATAAATAGTAAATAAAAGTGGGCTTAATACACAGCCTTGAGGAGTGCCAGTGTTGAGGATCTTTACAGAAGAGGTGTGTTCATTCATCCTAACCCTTTGAGAGCGATGTGATAAGAAGTCCAGAATCCACCAACATATAGAGTCCGGTAACTTCAAATCTTTAAGCTTAGACATCAATCTGTGGGGTAATATAGTATTGAAAGCAGAACTAAAGTCTACAAAAAGTATTCTAACATACGTTCCTTTTTTCTCCAAATGAGATAGGGCAGTATGACTACCTTCCAGCCGTTATAAGCACGCATCTGCCACTGTGCAAAGCCACCTGCTGCTAGAGTAACAATGGGGAGACTGGAGCAGCCCTGCTTGTGGTGTTGGGGGTCAGTGGGGGGGAAAGGGATGAGGTGGTGGCACAGGAGAAGCGGGGAGGGTAGTCCCTGTAGACCCCTCAATGCCTCAGAGGCTTCTCCCTGAGCAAGTGAACAAATCTTCCTTACCCAGAGGAAACCTCCAGAACTGCAAACACCCCCCCCCCGCTTTCCGGGCAAGTTGCATTGCAAGCCATTTTGGTGTGGTAGAGGGGGAATGTAGGATTGAGCTATAAGGTGACATTTGCATGCTGCAATTTTGGGGAGCCACAAATTTTGGTAGTTTTGGTAACCTCACAGTCCAATCCTATCCCCATCATGCTGTAGCATGTGGTAGAGCCATGGGGGTATATGTAGCATGGGGAGGGGATCAGGAGGCCTACGAGAGAAAAAGGGAAAATACGTTGCTGCATCTGCAGTGCCAAAAGAGAGGACATTCCACCAACAGAACTCTAGTTCTGCCAGTGGAAGGTACCTATAGGATTGGGCCCTCATTCTAAAGGCAATAGCCCAAGGAAACAAAAGCTGCCCTGGAAATGTTTTGGCACTAGGGAGACTCAGAAGTTATAAGAAAAGAAGCCAATGAAATTCTAGGTGAGTTACTGTCTTCTGCTCAGAACATTCTCGAACAATGACCTTACTGGAGGGAAAAGTCAAATTAAGACTGTTAAGAGTTTCATTTTCAAGCAATTTTGTTCTTTGCTTGATTTTATCAAGAAAAAGGTCAGATACTGAACTTTGTCACATGCTAAACTGGTTTGGACAAAGGTAATTAGCCTGATCTCTTGTACATCTTCAGAGATGGCTGCTACGACCAGACGCTGGTGCTAAATTTAGAGACCAAGCAGTGACAGCCTAATAGATGGAATTCAAAGGCCCAGGCAACTTGTTCCACAGGCCCAAAAGGCCTTTAGGTCTTTTTTTTTTCCTTTTTTGGAGAGCAGTTTTGAGCAGCACTCAAAAAAGAGTGATATGCTCTTTTTTGGAGAGCATATCACACAGCAAACTGCTTTTGAAACAAAAAAAGATTTTCAAAAGCAGTTATGATCAGTGATGTCATTCAGGGGGTACGCGGGGGTACGCAAGTACTGGTTTCTAGGATTATGGCTGGCCCCGCCCATTCGCCCGCCCATCATCGACTCCGCCCCCTGCAACGTTTGAATTTCCTGCATGTTTGAGTTGCCTGCACGTTCTCAGAGCCAGGCAGGCAGGCAGGCAGCGAGCGGAGCCTTGCCTTGCCTTGTCACTGAAAAATGAGCTGCTCTGGGGTTTTGGAACTGTTGGGTCACTTTAACATGATTCCATGCCTCCTTAACATGTTCTGGGGGTGCTGTGGAATACTGTTGCAACTGTTGGGTCAGTTTAAAATTGTCTGAGGCCTCAAAAAGGTCTTTTTTCATGTCACTTCCTGCCATGACCTCACTTCTGGCTTATGACATCACTTCTGGTGGGCGGGTCCCGACACATGCCAATCAAAAGTGAGTACCTGTTCTTAAATCATTTAGATGACACCACTGGTTATGATATGCCACAACTGCTTTTGAAAATCTTTTTCTGCTATTGGGCCTTCTATTTAATGAAAACATTAACAGTTGGGCTGATATAGTTGGTTGATCTCAGTGAGTCTTTGTCATGACTGTCTTCCTTAAGGAGCAAGATCATCCCTGCACCCCTTCCCTTACCATCCCCTCCCTTATTTTGGATTCTACACTTATAGTATACCCCTTGGGTATACCAATTTCATCTCCATTGGGACAAACTCCTATTTTCCAAAATTTAATTTGCAATTAAGCAGAGCTGCCTAAGTCAACTGACTTCACTGTGTTTTTTTCCTGCTCTGCTTTTAAAAGAGAGAAAAGAAGCCAAGGTGAGTAGCAGATGTGTAGAATTTCCCCATCCTTGCTTTTCAGTTTAAAGCTCTCTACTTTGTGCCCTATTTATAGCTCGGTATGCTTTACCTTGTAACTTCCCTTGATTTAGGTCTAGTCTATAATTACACTTCCATAGTGGTTCCAGCAGAAGCTAATTCCGTTTTCTAGTGAGGCAGTGTATGGTGTGTGGCAGTTATAGTAATTGCATGTAACTGAGAACCAAAACACAAGTCAACAAAGAGGGAAATGAAAATATAAACAAGGTGGAAAATTTTTATACATCAATCTCATCCCTCTATATAGCCATACAAAATCCTCTACATGAGCATTATTCAAGCTGTGGGTCGCAACCTGATGTCAGGTGGGTCGTGGAAAGCTGGGAGCAGCCATCTTGGAAACTGCATACCTTACTCTTGCTATGTTCCTTTTGTGAGTGTTAACAGTTTGAATTTTCAAGTGAGGATTTTTTTTTTAATTTTGTGTTTAGTAGTGCTTTGTCATCATATGTTGTCCTCATCTTGCTTTCTGTCAGGGATGTTTTGGGGTTGTACAATTGCAGCAGTCCAAGAATGCCAATTTACATTTCAGAAGTGTCATTTTATTATGTTACAATGGCAGCACTTCCTGCTTGATGATGTCACTTCCTGCCACAACATCACTTCCAAGTTAATTGCATCATTTCTGGTGGGTCCTGATATGAGTGCCATTCAAATATGGGTCCCAGTCTCAAAGGTTTGAATACCACTGTTCTACATCATTGGTTCCCAAACTATGAGCTGTGACTCCCCAAGGAGCAGTGGAAACCAGCCAGAGCAGCTGCAGGATCCTTGCAAAAAACCTGCTGATCTATATAATGTATAGGATTGTAGCCCTAGTGGGGAGCCTTGGCCAATGGCCCAGTAGGTCAAGGGAGCCGGCTGTCCAAAAAAATTGGGAACCACAGCCCTACATTCATGCCATGTAGCCACTGTTGGTGTCCCCAGCAGGCTGGGAAGTCTAGAATACATACTAGTCATGCAAAAAAGTTGTTGGTGTGGAATATAGGAAGCCATCTTCTACTCACTATTAGTTTTTTAAAAGGTAAAGGTTTCCCCACGACCGAATGGTCTAGTCATGACCGACTGTAGGGGGCAGTGCTCATCTCCATTTCTAAGCCTGTAGAGCCAGCATTTGTGCAAGGACAAGCTTCCATGGTCATGTGGTCAGCATGACTATACGCCGTAGCGCACGGAACACCGTTACCTTCCCACCGAAGTGGTACCTATTTGTCTACTTGCATTTTTACATGCTTTCAAATTGCTAAGTTGGCAGGAGCTGGGACAAACAACGGGAGCTCACTCCGTTGTGCAGTCTCGAACTGCCAACCATCCAGTCAGCAAGCTCGCGCAACTCAGCAGTTTAACCCGCTGTGCTACCATGTCCACCCATAATAGTTTACATACCATTAAAAGTAACAGCCTTTTAACCAATGTAGGGTGCTTTCATGGATATGACATTTTGGCCTCACATTTGCAGCCCAATGCTGTGGTTGGGCCCTGCTGGCACTGCAGCCACAGCACCAGCACAGTGTGTTGTAAAAGTGCCACAAAGCACTTTTCAACATCCAGTGAATAAGCAGCACTGGCAGGAAGGCTGTATAATCCTGTATTATTCCTGTGGGTGCTGCCACCCAATCCTGTGGGTGCTGCATCCTGCCCAATGGCTGCTGGGGCAGGTAGGTCTAGGGCTGGGTGGCGGAGGGGATGGATGGATGGTGTTCTGGAGGTGGGGAGGGGGTGTTTCAGGGTGCGGGAAGGCAGGAAGGAAGTGGTCAGAGATTATAAAACAGCCATCACATACTAATCCCCATCTAAGGTGTTGTACAGGCTGCTTGGTTCTGCACCAGCTAAACAGGTTGTGCAGATCTGAGCAACCCCATTGAGTAAGGGAACACTGCGGCACTAAGGGAACAAACCTGCTCAAATCCAATGCTGGATACAGTGTGGGCCTGGTGTTGGATAGGGCTGGGCTGTTAATGGATTGAGAGTGCCTCAAAGCACTGCAGAATCTGCTTAAACTATTAGCAGGTGGTAAGATAATGGGACCCAAGCTATACCTTTGTTCATGTCAGAAAGAAATTGATCAATGTTGCAAACTTCTGTCTAATCAAATATCACAATTTGTTAATTTGATACAGTGCCGGCACCAAAGAAAATTAAGAGACCTCTAAAAATTATATCAAAAACAAGTGTTCCCTGAACAGAATGGGAAAGCAGATGGCTGTGACTTCAGGGCAAATTTTCAAAGCAGCAAAGAGGGATTCAATTATGAAACACAAATTAATGAGTGAAATTCTACCTCAAGTGGGATTTAAGCGAAATTGCTTGAAACTGTAGATTTTGTTTATGTAGTTTACATATATATATTGGGAAGCTACAGCCCACTTTTCAACTGGTAATCTAATCGTAGCTTACAACACAAATAAAAATAATTGTAACCTTAAACATTTTTAAAACCACAATATCAATATCAAAATCAGCACGGAAAAAGAAATAACCATGTATAACAGTGTCCTTCAACCTTGCGGTCGGTGCCCCAATAGGGTTGGGCGCAGCCTCAGTTATGGGGTCGTGGAAACTAATAGGAATGAAAATGGCTGAAGACCTTGAGGACCACTGGACTGCAGCACCACCAGGTCAAGGGAGAGGCCTCTGATGTACCCGTTCAGGTACCAGGAGACGGTGCCCCAGTCCTGCTCAAGTTCTTAGCAATTGTGCTAAAAGAGCTTTCACTAGTGCCAGCCTTCATGGTAAATTTTTTCTGCTCTCTCTAATGAGAATATTTGGTTACGGTCAGCGGTGTTATGCTGCCGGAACGCTGGGCAGGACATCCGGGTGATCGACAGCCCACCTGTCGCGTTCTGCAGCGTTACGCCGTTTGCGTAACCAATTACGCCGCTTGCGTACGTTATGCAAACGGCGTAACGCTGAGGAACGCGACGGGCGGGCTGTCAATCATCCGGATGTCCCGCCCAGCGTTCCGGCAGCATAACACTGCTGGTTACAGTGCTGGGAGGGCATTACAGGGACAGGGTGTGGGTGGTGACAGGGGCGGGTGTGGGCAGATAGGAGGGAAGCGGGATGAGGTTGTGGCACAAAAAACGTTGAAGACCAATGAGGATTCAAATGGGGATTCCTGGCCAGGGGCGTAGAGGTGGAGGAGCAGGCCAGAGTGCCGTTCCATCACTTCTGGCAGAAGTAATGATGCGATCTGCACACCCTTGCTCCAGCCGCATAGCTGCCCGCTGTGTTGCCCTGGGACACACTGGCCGCTCAGCCGTGCCCTTCAACGTCACCTTCCAACCAGAAGTAATTGTGGCAACTTGATGATGTCATGGCAATTAGTTCTGGTCTGCTGTGGAGGCAGAGAGCAGGTCCTCCTTGCCTGCCGACTCTCCAGTGATTCTCAGTGTGGCCGGCCAGCAAGAGTGTTGAGAGTCACTGCAGGGACGGCAGGCAAGGAGGACCTACCTGCCACCTCCAGAGCAGTCATTCGCGGCATGCTGGCTTCAGAGTGAAGCTGAGTGAAGCTCGCTTGATGGGAACCACTGTGGGGGTGGCAAGCGGAAGAACCTGCCACCACCACCATCCTGGGGAGATCCAAAATGCTGCCCGGTACTAAGTGGTACCGTACAGCTCTATGGCGCTGCCTTGCTCCTTCTCTCTCATTCAGGCTTCTGCTATTCATCAGTAGCTACCTCTCCTTGAGACCAGCACTACTGTAGTTCCTTCTTCATTCTGAAAAAGCAGGGGCCACAAAAGCAGGGTTCATATAATATAACTGGATCGTACCTTAATAATTGAATGGAACTTCCAAGTCCAGGAGTAGTATACAAAATGGGTTACAGGATATATGATCTTGTCTGTGATAAGCGAAAGTAGGCTCTGGTACCTTGATGCTTCACTTGTGGGTTTCCCAAAGGCATCTGGTTAGTCACTGTTAGAAAGAGAATATCAAACAAGATAGAACCTAATTTTGTTCCAGCAGAGCTTTCCTTAATGCCTAAACTGGGCTGGTTGATCCGTGAGGCCAACTGAGGCAGTCACCTCAGATTGATGTGGGGGCTATCTTTGTCCATCCACTCACCTCCACTGTTCCTCCTGAATTGGAAAAGGAAGAGGGTGTGGAGTGGACGAGGAAGCCGGGAGGAAAGGAGAGTTGCAGACTGGAACAGTGGCATGGAGAAGGGGTGGCAGCATTTGGCATGCAATCTCAGTACCAAGAGGCCTTGGGCAATATTGAAACTGATGCCCCTTCAAGCTCTTGCCGTTCTGTGATTCAGATATCTCATTTCTGTTGATGCTCTTATGCTTTCTGATTAACGGATCAATTGGTCATAACAATTGCCTCTCAGGGGACACATTTCTATTGAGCTGCTATGCACAAAACCCCAATGAGAGAGGTCTTCAATGGCCTACAGAATTAAATTCTACTGAGCATTGTATTAATTTCTATCTTAAATGCCTACATCTCTCTCACTGCCTCCTTTGCTAATAGAGATAAGCACAACATGTTCCCAGTCTTTTTTTAAAAATTCTGTTCTTTTGCTTGAATTTTACCTAACGTGCAGCAGGTGTTTTAATCAGCTGAAATTCTTCCGGTCTTCTGGGAGCAGCCGAGAGAGTTAGAGAAGGAGTGTATGCAGGAAATAGCTAATGTCAAACAGAATAAGCACCTAGTTTTTAAAAAGAAATTTTTTTTAAAAAGCATGTGTGGAAGTAATACATGTTATCAGTCTTAAAGAGAGTTTGGCAGAGGGGAGGGGAGTTAAGAGATTGCAGCAATGCATAGCAATATTCCCATAAGACAGCGGTTCCCAAACTGTGAGCTGTGGCTCCCTGGGGAGCTGTGGAAACCAGTCAGGAGAGCCACTGAATCCTCGTGGAAAATCCGCTGCCCTATACAGTGGGGAGCTAGGCCATTGGTTGACTAGAAACCACCAGTCGAAAAAGTTTGGGAACCACTGACATAACACAGGCAACATCAGATCGACCAAGCAGTTCTGGACCTGGCCGATTCTTCGCCCTGGAGTCAGGTCCACAAATTGCCGCCCTTGGCACTGCCTCCCTGCCCCCAGCACCGCCTTGGCCATGCCCCCAGCATCCACAAACGCTCCATTTTGGAGTAATAGTGATGCAGAGGTGAACTGGAGGGCCAAAAACTGCTTGCTGCCACAGAATCCCCACCTCCATTGTGCCCCCCTCCGCTCCACCAGGGCAGCGCCTGCGGGGACTTGCCCCCCCTGAAAATAGAGGTAGGACCACCACTGCTACCAAACCAAATAAACACAGGCCATCAGCAGAACTGGCCTCTTGAAGCATGGGGCAGACTGCCAAATTTTCCCTTCCCTTTTCTGGTGATATGTCAGCTTCTGCTTCTTTTTCCTCTCCTCCACACTTCCTGTCTCTCCTACTCTTCCTTTTCCAATCCGGGGAATGGGAAGGCAGAGTACAAATTGGTGGGCAGAGGTGGGTGCACAAAGAAAACCATGAAGAAGAAAAGACAAATAAATATCTGGCTTCTAAGAAAAGTTGAAGCAACCATTGTGAGAGGGTAGAAATGAAAGCTTATGACAGAGATGAGTAGACAAGCAGATAAGAAGATAATTCGACAAGCAGAAAAGAATTCATCACTCTGAATGCAGACAGCATATTCATATCTGTGAAAGAACCAGAAAACAAGACTGAGGGGAGAAAGTATAGTACTAAAAGCAACGAAGAAAAATGATCTTTTCTGGAAGCAGAAATGCAGACTATTTTTAATTTATTTAGAAGATATGGTTTCATGCCGCAGACACAAAAATGTCTTTAAAGTATATTTGGTATATATATTTTTTCTGTTCACTATGATATCTAGATGAGACAGTTCTGTATTTCTTCAGAAGGGCTTGAATGAGTGGAGAAAACAGGTCTGTTTACAGTCAGGGCACAACTGATCCCTGCTATCTGGGCAAAAAGGCACCTTTTAAACTGGGACCCTCTTATATTTATCAGGGGGAGAGCAACTGCCTCTCTTCACCCGAGCATGGGATGTTTTCTGGTGGCTTTTGCTGGTGTCTCTTCTGTGTCTGTTTTTAGACTGTGAGCTCTTTTATTATTATTATTATTATTATTATTATTATTATTATTATTATTATTATTATTATTATTATTA
>JAJKFI010000098.1:3851677-3870409 GCA_029204185.1 Lerista edwardsae | reverse complement strand
TATCTATCTATCTATCTATCTATCTATCTATCTATCTATCTATCTATCTATCTATCTATCTATCTATCTATCTATCTATCTATCTATCTAGTTGTTTAGAGAAGCATCCCACAGGCCGCCTCCATGATCCCAAAGTCTGAGTAAGAACCCCTAATGCACTTCCGTTCTTTTCATGCACAAAGAGATCATACGGCTTACATGGGTCCGGCAAGGCTAAGGCTGGCACTTCTATGAGGCTGGTTTTGAAAGGCATGCTTGCACTCCGGAGTCCGTTCCAGCAGCGCCTGGCTCTTACTGGTACCTTTAAGTGTTTCCCATAGTGGTCTGGCAACCAGTCCATAGTTGCTTAGCCACATTCTGCAGAATCCAGTCATGCCGAGAAATGCACGTAGTTGCTTTGGGGTTTTTGGAGTTGGGATGCGACAGATGACCTCCTGCCAGTCTGAGGTGAGCCTCCGCTCTCCATTGCCAATTACAAATCCCAGGTATTGCACCTCCTCCTTTACCAGCTGCGCCTTTTCCTTTGAGACTCGGTATCCACATTCGGCCAACTAATTAAGAAGACTGACAGTCAAGGCTTCACACCCCTGCTTGGTAGGGTGACCTCACAGAAGATCATCTACATACTGCAGGACTACTCCCTCTGGGCGTCCCCGATCCTCCCATTCTTGTAAATCTCAGGCAAGTGTCTGTCCAAACAGGGTCAGAGAATTTTTGAAACCCTGTGGGAGGACGGTCCAAAATAATTGTGTGGGTCATTTGGAGGCCCCCTGCCATTCATACGCAAACACTGGGAACGACGCAGGGTCCAATGGAATGCAAAAAAATGCATCTTTCAGATCAATCACACTGTACAATTTCTCATCCCCTCTCAATCTGGTTAACAGTGTATACGGGCTGGGCACAATTGGATGGACATCTTCTATAATTTTATTTACAGCCCGCAGGTCCTGCACAAGTCCCGTTCGGCTTTTTGATCGCCATGATCGGTGAGTTGTAAGCCGATTGCCCCTCTCTCACCAATCCGTGTTCCTTCAGTCCTTGAATCATCAGCTCCAGTCCATTTCTTTCATCTGGCGTGAGAGGTTGCTGCCTGATCCATACTGGAACGGCTTCTTCCCTCAAGGCAACTTTGACAGGAGTTGCTTTGAGGGCTCGCCCAGGTTTTTCGGTTTTCCACATGATCGGGTTGGTTTTCGTTATCACCTGGTTTGGGAGATGAGGGTCTGATGTCTCCTTTACCATCAGCATTCTCCACGCCTCCTCTGGTGGTAAGATTAAACAAATTTCGTTTTCGTCAAATTCGAGGGTTGCTTTCATCTTGCACAGCAGATCTCGCCCCAAAAGTGCAGCTGGTGAATCAGGCATGAACAGAAATTGGTGAGAGATACGAGTCTTTCCTATCTCACATTCTGCAGGGGTTAGGAAATGGCAAGTCCGAGTGTCTCCCGTAGCCCCAATGATACGGAGTGTCTTTGAGTCCATAGGTCCAATCGGTTTTGTTACAGCTGAACGTGAAGCCCCAGAGTCCACAAGAAAATCCATGGTCTCTCCCCCCACAACCATTTTTACAAGAGCCTGGGAGGGGGAGAGGGAGATCCCTGGCTCAGGACGCCGTCAGTCCTCTGCCTCTGGTGCGGAGGCTGCCAGAGCCATTGGTGTTGCAGTTTGCTTAAAGGGTCTCTGTTCGGGTCGGTCTCCAGGCTCTTTCCTTGATTTGGGGGGGCTGCTTACACTCTTTTGCCCAGTGGCCAATTTCCCCGCATCGGGCGCATTTGTTATGCCTCAGTTTCCGCTGTTGGTGAGGGGGCTTGCCTTTTTCACAGTTTTCCTGATTTTTCAGATTTCCGCCTGTTGCTGCCTCCACGATTGCTTGGATCTGAGCTCTCTGCCTTTCATCTCGTTTCCGCTCTTTGACAGACTCCTGGGTGGCGTAAACCATGTAGGCAATGTCTAGCAGCTGTGCCATTGGTGCCCCAACCACTCCATCAATCTGGCCAAACTTTGCTGGCCTAATTTGTGCAGGCCTAACTCCAGGTTAGGATTGCGCCCTTAGTCACAGCTAAATTTTGCTCAGTGCTCAAACTAAAGGGGGAAAGTTAAGGAGAGGGCTTAATGAAATTCACAAACCTCACTTTTTTACTCCTCCCAAATTTAGCCATATCGTGCCCTTCTAAAACCAACACAAAATGTAAGGACACACACACACCCCTGCTGCCCTTCTTGCAAGAATTTATTGAATTGCTCTCCTTTTGTCTTTTTACATCACCCAAGAGAAATGCATTAATGATTAAGAAGCAATGCAAAATCTTGCAAAATGTATCAGTATCTTCCGAATTGTGGGGTTAATCAGAATCAATTAACTTTTCACACAAGAGTGGGTTGTTAGCAATGCATAGTACACATTATCAGATGCTAATCGTGCACTATTTACACCTCTGCCTGCTAATAATTTTCGTACTTCAGCTGTAGCAGTTTATCTTAACATAGGCACAAACTACACCTGGCAGGAATGGTATGTAGTTGTCCCCCCACACACAAGCCCTGGTTCTCTTTTTGTCTAAAACAGCACCTTAAGCTGCAGCCCTCATTGGGGAACAGCCTTGGGATGGGGACATCTCCTCCACCAGTTGTCCACCTTCAAGTGCCTGCCCACCTCTACCAGCTGCCTTGGACTCCAAGAGGAAAATAAATGTATATCCAATTGTTATACTCCCTTGGGGCCAAAAGCAGCTTGTGGGCGATTTGGAGGTGAAAAATGCCTCAGACATATAGTCCCAGGTCCAATAGAGAGGGTATGTTAATGTTCCTCTGATGCAATAATTCAACAGCAGCCATTAAAACAAAATCATAATGAGGAACCAACAGATCAAGCACACTTGGGAAAAACCTGTGTGAGAAGCCTGGTCTTCAACCTCTGGCAGAAATTCTGCAAGGAGGGAGACAATCATACAGTACAATGCTTTGGGAGTCACCACCAAAAGGGTGTTCTTGTGCATCATGACCAATCGAACCTCAGAGGGCACCAATCAAATCTCTTCCTTCCTTAAGTTAATGTGCAGGTAGATTTAGATAGAGGAAGGTGGTATGCCATTTTTTGCAGGGGGCTTTTTAATTAAAAATCTTGTTTGGAAAAGCCATGGATTATAAACATGTTTCATTTTAGCTGTGCCACACCCTGAATTTTAGAGCATCTTCCTTCCCATGGTGCTCATCATGAGACTTGATCTCTGGATCTGAATGACTAAAGTTGTTTTAGTGGGGCAAGAGCAGTCCTCAAGAATTCATGCATCTGCTAGTGTTCATTTTCAGTGCTTCCAAAGTAAAACAGAACATTACAAATGGAAGACAAATTGCCAGAACGAGCAATATTTCATTGCTAGCTTCTTGTTGTGTAGCTAACCAGAGTCATTATTTGCTCTTTATCTGGAGGGCTAATGACAGCTCAGTCTTCACACTAAATAAAAATGCCATCCACATATGGTCATTTCTATGCATTCAAATGTTTTACATTTTCTCAGGGTATTCTTGGCTGCATATAACAAATGGTGGTAGCAATAAAAGGTTCTTTATGTTTTTTCCCCGTCTTAGTAGTTTTATTGTAATATTCCAATAATGTATTTCTACCCGATAACAAGGGAACGCTTCCCATTTATTAAATTTTGCCTATTTCATTAATCTAGGG
Organism: Lerista edwardsae; assembly: GCA_029204185.1. Taxonomy (NCBI): domain Eukaryota; kingdom Metazoa; phylum Chordata; class Lepidosauria; order Squamata; family Scincidae; genus Lerista; species Lerista edwardsae. Next base: position 3,866,724 of record JAJKFI010000098.1, on the reverse strand, counting down.
CATTGCTGCAGACTTTATTTTGTCCACCTTGCATCTGCGACTTTGCTCCTGGGCACTGTTTTTTCACTTATTTAACAGGGAAGAATAGGAGCAGCACGCAAAGTCTGACTTGCTTTTTAGCAATAAGAACTGATTTCTCAAGGCACAGGGCATGGGCAAAGAACTTCCTGTGTGGGGTTTATGCAGCCTCATTTCTCATGTAAAGGTTTTCTTTTCCATAAAATAATTCACTTGCCTTTCCCTTTAAGTTAAGTGCATCATTTGCACGCTGGCATGATGTCCTTATGAACTGCTTGTTGGTGTGCTAATGGTGCTTCCATAGATAGCTACACATGGAGAAGAACATATTTTTTAAAAAACACTGGGATAGATAAAATCTGAGATGGTTTAGTGCTTTGTCCATGCCCTATGTCATTAGTTCCCAAACTATGGGTCAGGAATAACTTGGTGGGTTGCAACCTGATGTTAGGTGGGTCACGGAAAGCTGGGAACAGCCATCTTGGAAGCTGCAGACCTTACACTTGCTATATTCCTTTTGTTAACAGTTTGAATTTTCAAAAATTTTCAACATAATTTTTAAAATTTTGTTATTCGTTCAGTGCTTTTACATAATGTTTTGTCCTTATCTTGCTTTCTGTCAGGGATGTCTCATGGTTGTGCAATTGCTGCAGTCCTAGAATGCCAGTTTGCATTTCAGGAGTGTCGTTTTATTATGTCACAATGACGGCACTCCTGCTTGATGATGTCACTTCCAGCTTTGATGTCACTCAATGTAATGACATCACTTCCAATGGGTCCCGACACGAATGTCATTCTAAGAAGTGGGTCCTGGTGCCAAAATGTTTGGGAACCACTGCCATAGGTTTTTCAAAAATCAGTTTAAAGACAGGCATCAGGTGGACTTTGTATCTGGATAAGGATATGCAGAAACCCTCCTGAGAAATGTCACTTGCTTTATTGAAATTTATTTGTCTTCCCTTTAAAATTCTCAAATATTTCTGCTTGGAAACAAACCTGAAATTCACTTCATCCACAGTCAGATTGAAGAGTTGCAGAAGATCTTAACAGAACATGGATGGAAGTTGCAGAGTGATTTGTGAGCAGTCATTTGTTTCTGCCCATGGACTTCTCTACTGCGGTGACTCAGACCCTGCTGAAAGACTTTCACAACCATATGAATGTTTGACATGGTCACGTAAGCATGAAGCCAATAATCCATATCATCCCATGTTGTCTGTTGTGACACACTACAGTGGCTCTCCAATGAATTCTACCTGCTGTCTGACTAAACTGCTTCCTGGAAACCCTAAGGCTCAGGGGAAAGCATTTACTTGTGCAGAAATAGATGCATCCTGGTGTCTTGTTTACAATGTTTCTTACTCAGGGGCTGCTTTTTTCAGAGTCCTTGTGTGAGATTCTTTAACTGAGACACCCAGGATTGAATCTTGGACCTTTTGCATGCAAAATATGTGCCTTACTGTGAGCAATGGCACCTCCACAGTAAAATCTGTTTCTCTTCTCCTTCTGCCTTGTGCATCCCACCACCCCTCAACTTCCTCCCAAGGAGAGAGCACCATGTCAAAGGGGGTGACGACAAGCGAGTTTGGGTCCATCTCCACCCAGGAGATCATGTGGTGTCAAAAAGTGCTGTTCGTTACCTTTCATTACAGTTGAGTTTGAATACACGGGGTCGTCAAGGGGGTCCTCCCCCAGTTTCTGTCATTAGGTTGTCTCTGTAGTAGTTGCTAACATGGACTATCCAACAGGTAATAGTCGCCAGAGAGAGAAATAAGAACACACCCTTTAGGCTGGAGTGGATTAGTTGGAAGTGGGACGGACAACCCTAGTGTTGTGGAGCCTTTGCCCCTCCGTCTTGGCAAGGAATCCAGCAAAGTTTAGTTGGCCTTCTTCAAGCCTTCTTCAACCCCTCCTTCTGCCACCACCCCTCTTTTTCTTCAGCCCCCTCCCCTATCCCTCCATATCCCTTCCAGGTCATTTACTCTCTCCTTCCACTGTCCCCTCTGTCCAAAACTTCTTGGTTCTGTTACTGCCCCCCCCCGCTGCTCAATTTGCAGCCTCTTGCCTCTCCTTGACTCCCTGTTTTCTCCTGCTTTCCGCCTCTCTCCCTTTTGCCCTCTTAGACCCTCCAACTCTGCTGCCATTAAGGCTAGTCTACTTGCATGGCTCCACCCCCTCCCAATGAACTGACCTGGCCAGCTGACTTGTAGCTGTGCATGTCTACTCAGATGTAATTCCCATTATAGGCAATGGGGCTTACTCCCAGGTAAGTGTGGATAGGATAGCAGCCTTGGTCCCTTATGGCTCCATGGCGCAAGGTGATGGAGAACGTCACTTCAAGGCACCCTGGAGCTGGCCAGCTGGCTGGAATTGTAAGGCTTAGTCGGGTCCTCACACTGCCCTTACCAGAATCTCATTAAATAAAATTGAATGAAGTTGCTGCTAAGGTCTGCTTTGCTATGTCAGGAAATTAGGTAGCTGGCTGCTGAGGCTGGAGGCTGAAATTAAAGGAGATGAGTCAGCTAAGAAGAAAATAATTTGCTTTTTTAAATGTCGGCCTTGGAGGGAGCAGTAGAGATCTCAGTGCCAACTTAGCAATTATGAATGCAAGTTATTAATATCTGTATGCCACATCTGTATGTATAGGACTCAAATCACAAGCATACAAATTCAGACAATATCTTCTTCCAATACCATCATGACTGCAAACGCCCCCCCTCCAATAAAAAAGTTCTTGCAATGCAAGTTCTGATAGAACTTTGCCCAAAGCTGAACTTGAGTGAATTGTTCAAACACAGCAGCCACAAATGGGAACACCCACTTCTCTCTTCCTTATCTTCTCTAAGGCTTAGGGTGCAGTTCTAACCAACTTTTCAGCACTGACCTAGCTGTGCCAATGGGGCATGTGCTGCATCCTGCAGTTGGGGGGGCCGTCATGGAGGCCTCCTCAAGGTAAGGGAATGTTTGTTCCCTGACCTCAGAGCTGCATTGCCCGTACCCCAGTGCTAGAAAGATGGTTAGGATTGCGCCCTTAGACTGTGACACTGCCAACTGCACCTGAGGGTTACATGACTGAGTACTCCCCCCATAAACACAGAAATATCTGCAGATAGAAAACTAGAAGATGGGGAGACAGTGATGATGCAATCTTTCTCAATGATTCACAGCTTTTTATGTGGAGCAATATCAATCGCCAGATGGATTGAGCAGATAGATTTGAATGGAGTAGCATTCCATTTCAGAAGCCCTACTTGTAGCATGATGTGATAAAACCCAGGTTCAGATTTACTACCCCCAGGAGAACAAGGTCAGGGGTCCAGTGCAGCTTATAGTCTCAACCATCTCCCTACTACCTGGGAAAATTGTCAGGTGTTCACACCTCCCCTTTTTTGGGAACATCAGCTCCTCAATGAGGGTGGGGGCTTCATCCTCACCACTCCTTTTTGTGTGTGTTTCAAATAGGTAATTAGCAGTGAAAGATAAAGGAGCAATTCTCTGTGAGGAGGAAGAGTGTGTTTCTTGTCTAAAACGACTAGAAAAGATTTTTTCCGCATTTGTTCTCCGTTTGTCGGGTCACACATGCATGCTTCTTGTGGGAGGCTTTAGAAGAGGGAATGAGGGAACAAAAAAATCACAGGCAGGACAAAGTTCATTATTACATTGTAATAGCACAGCCAGCGGCGTCATGCAGCCGGAACGCTGGGCGGGAGGAAGGGGTGAGCGACAGCCCGCCCGTTGTGTTCCAGTCTGGAACGCAACAGGCGGGCTGCCGCTCACCCGTTCCTCCCTCCCAGCGTTCCAGCTGCATGACGCCGCTGAGCACAGCCCCCTCTATGCCCCTGCTTGTACAACATACCATTCTGCCAGGAAGTCTCCATTCCATGCTGCCAGTCTCCCCCAAACGGCGCTCCGTCCGGCCACTTCCAAGTTCCATCACCCCAACAGGCTTTGTGCCTGGATTTCTGGGCAGACGTGTCGACCAGAGCACAGCTGGGGGGAGAATGGCTGAGTGGAAGGGAGGCTCCCAGGCAGAATGGTAAACTCCATTCGCTCCAGGGAAGCCATTCCTGGTGTGCAGTGGTCTCCAGTTCGGAGCCTGCTGTATAGCAGAATGTCCCGATCAGTAGCCTACTGCTCCTGCTGTATCTACTGCTATTTTCTGGCCATGGGCAGCTTCACCCATGTACTTGTTTTCTTCAGAATGCATTACCCTCCCTACAACCAATCTTTAGGAGTTACTGGTGCTGCCATTTACGATTGCCATGAAGACGGATGCACATCCCTGAATGATATATTTAACTAACAACAGGAAATAATTTATGGAGCAAACACAGCGCTTAATGTAACTGTGATGTATCTTATTTGCTGCAATTGATTCTCATCTCTGCTGGGCGTGTGGCAACTTTAACATTCCCTGCTGAGTCTTAAGTATCTACTGCACAGAAAAGGTGCTGGAGGGAAAAGAAGAGGACAGGGAAGAGAAGAGGAAGTAATGAATATTCCTAGAAAGAGCATCAGTTTTAGGGGCTTTGGTGTGTGAACTGCTGAGTTCAGGGTTAAACTAGACATGATACATTTTTTCTTAATTAAAACAGCAGCCAGGAGAGGGCATTTAAATCTTTTCCCTGGCACTGCAGGTCCTAATGAAAATAGTGCATGCCCTCCCCTCCGCTGATATAAACCCCAGGAAGTTCCATTGGTGGGATGCTGATTGTTAATGCTGAGTCTCTGGTACAGAAAATAGTCGAGATTAGAGCTTCAAAAATACCCTACATAGTGGATAAGGGTTACTCAGAAGTTAGTCCTACTATGTTCAATTGGATTTACTCACAGGTAAGGGTGCACAGGATTGCAGCCTTACAGCACCATCCTAGGCATGTCTGCTCAGAAGTAAGGGCCCAATCCTCTCCAAATGTCCAGCACTGATGCAGCTGCAACGCAGCCCTGAGGTCAGAGAACAAACGTTCCTTACCTTGAGGAGACCCCCATGACTGACCTCCATTGCCAAATGCAGCTCCCACACCCCATTTGCATGGCTGCATCAACACTGGAAAGTTGGATAGTTGGATGGGAACGGTCCCCAGTCTCCTTGTGCTCCATGGGAAGTGTGTGTATGGGACTGTAACCTTAACCCCTACAGCTTTTCAGTATCTGAAAACTACACATTGCCAGATTGGATAAATTAAGAGATGGGTTGGATGAAGTGGATATGGAGGATGATGCTTATTTTTCCACAAATGGCAACCCTTTGTAAGTGCTTGACATTTACTTTGAAGTTTGGATTAATGGATTTGTATTGTGTTTTTACCTTTACTTGTTGCCTCAGAAGTAGAGGCGGTGATAAGCACATGCCATCCAAGTGTGGCAGGAACAGCCAGAATAAAATTTTCATGGAAGCACAGCAGAAACAAAACCCCATTTTTCTATAAGACATAATCACGGTGGAACTGCAGTAGTGGAAATGGCTGCTTGTCTTATTAAAGCTGATGGGTAAGATCAGCTGCTAAAGGGCCTGCTAGAATTTTTCAGTGTAAAAGAAAGCATTACCTCTGCACAGACAGATACTTAGCAGTACTCCATCAAATATTTTCCTTTGTAGACCTGATTTTTGGAAACAAAGGAGTTTGTATACATGGAAACTATTTTTTTTTTTAGCTTCAATCCTATACACACTTTCTCAGGGATAAGCCCCACTGAACATAATGGGATTTAGTAGACACGCATAGGATTGCACTTAGTTGTATAATCTCCCTGTTTTTAGAGTTCAGGGGTGGACGGGATAAGGCAATTCTAATGCAGACCAGAAGAGTTTTTTGAGTGTTTTATAAGTGTGCCGCAAGTCCATGTTTCAAGTATAAGAAGGTACCGCTCTTGGATTCTCTACAGTGCATGCGTGGGACAACACATGCTTCAATACACTGAACCAGAGAGTAGACAACAGCAAAGCACAGTCAGGCAGTTACAACGGCAGGTTTCATTGTATTATCATTGTTAGAGCACAATCCTATGCATGCCTACTCAGAATTATGTCCTATTGCATTCAGTGAGGCTTACCGTCAGGAAAGTTTGTATAGGGTTGCAGCCTCAGTTACGTTTCCTCCAAGGAGCTCAGGATAACATATAAGGCGTTTCTCAAACTGCTCTCCCCTTTTTGCCCTCACAATAAACCCAAGAGGTGCAGAGAGAATGACTGTCCGAAGGTCACCCTGAGTGGGGATTTGTATGTTTTTGACACAGCTCAGCTCTCAAACCATTACGCCACCTAAGTATTCTGAATGTTATTGCATATTCCCATTTCCATTCTGTGCCGTCTGTGTCCTGGAATAGAAAGAGACTGATGGCCAAAGATAGTCCGAATCTTTCGAAGCAATCTGGGAAATCAACTCTCCACAGCAGTATTTTCCAGCTGAGCCTACTGTGATGTGATGAGTGAGGGATTTTCTGTTCTCCATCCTGAAGCCTTGACTGCCATCCCTCTTTGGCTCCACAGCCCTGAAATACATACATGCTTCTGTCATTTGGCCACATTAGCATTGTTACATTGCATGTGTGGCATTGTTACAAGCATGTGTGGACTGTATCATGCTTAGATGGAAAGCCATCTTATGTATGCTGTTTTGAGTGTTCCAAGGATAGAGTGAGATGCAATGCCCCCAGTGATTGGCTGGTTATTTTGAATCCCTGTGCAACATTTGGCCCTATCTCCACCACTGTTACTTGGCCCTCACTGCCCCCATTGCAGTTGTCAAGTCACTATTCTGCAGTCATGGTAGAAGGCTCACTTCAGTAATTCTCTTCCAAGGACTAGACTCTCACCCTAGTCACCTTATGCCCGCTTGATTGACCACTAGGTTCTGTCAGTGCATCCCCCCTGTCTAGGCTTTATTTTCAGTTTTGCACCATTCCTACTTCACATTTCTTCAACTTCATGTCTCCAATATTCATTGTTTTCTTAGGTCCTTGCTGTTTGGGCTGCTCCATGATGCAGCCTGCATTCTTCCCACCTCTTTCTTTAACTACCCGGATTTTAGCCTTCCGAGCACTCCTTGCTACTTCTTCCTATAGGATATTGCTTTTCTTGTATTGTGAAGCCCCCATCTCTGATGAGTCTATTTTCACTGCAGTTCTTTTCATCTTTCCCTCAACCCTCATTATTTTCCTTCGCTTCTTTCAGGTTCATACTAGCTCTGCCACAAGCACAGTACAGTACAGATAACCTTTGAGGTTCTTCACTGCATAGTTTTTATCATAGTATGAATGTTTCATGCCATGTTTCATAGTATCGTAGTTAGAATGTTTATAAACATTCTGTTATAGCCTAGCTGTTTGGCCAAGGGCTGGCATGCTGGGTTGATTGGAATGTGTCACAGAATGGAAATGATATGCATTTGTTCCCAAGACATTCCACAGCAAACAAGGGGCTATACATGAAGAGGAACTAGGCTAAAGCAGAGACAGATACGTATCCAATAGAGGAAGAGGGGCAACTTAGGTTAGGAAATAAGCATGTAATCCATACATATAAAAGCATGTTTAAATCCACTGGCTTCTTTGAAGGAAGTTGGAGTAAGGGTAGGAGCAAGTTAAGGGTAGAGCAATTATTTATTGTCACAGGTGAAAGATTTTAGGATAAATTTATTGATCTGCAGGTTATTAAAGTGAAAGATGAAGGGATATATATCTTGAGGTTTCAGTATGAGAGTATCCATTTGTTAAAATTATTGATAAGTTGGCAAGTGACCAAAAGTAGTCAATAGAAAATGATGAATGCAAATAATGTTTTCCCCACAGAGCCCTGGTGCAGATATTTGTACCTGACCATGAAAATGCATTACCAGCTGCAAGCACAATGCAAAATAAGAGTGTTTTCTTCCATCTGGAAAATAACTTTCAGCAAAAATAGACAGAGTTTTTGCCCAAAATGTGATATTAAAATGATATGCTAGTGGCCAATTCAGTTTATCAGCTTCAGTGGGGGAACAGCAAAATACCACAGACCTTGAGAAAGTCCCCATCTTAATTACATTTTGAAAACTGCTATCATCTGTCTTGCCATCCTGTCATTAGTCATGTGTGACCTTTCCATGCAATAACAGATTTGCTCACACATTTGAGAAGCATTAAAAAAAACACATTTGTTTGCAACCAACGCAAAGGCAACCGACTTGGCTAGACAGAAAATCTTGCACACTCTTCCAACTTATCTTTGAAAACCAGGCTGCTGTCTATAGAGGGCCAAGGACTCCAGGAGCAACTGGTAGACACCTGTGGGAAACTGAATGGTGGCTAGTTGGGCCTTGGCTGTGAGCCAGCAGGCCTTGCCTTCTGCTCTGATATCAAATCATATTTTGTGGGATGAAAAATAAGCTGTTTCCCTCTCCCAGCCAACTTGGGTGATATCAATCAGGACAGCTCTTCAGAACACATTCACTTTAATTCCTGGCCGAAGTGTCTTTGGTAAATATAGGCCATTATAAACCACAATGGTTAGAATCTAGTTTTGAAACAACAGTTTTAGGATGATTTTGGAAGAATCAATTCTAATTTGACTGAGTCTGCAATCCTGTACACCAGTGTTATTCAAACTGTGGGTTGGGAGTGGGACCTACTTGGTGGGTTGCGACCTGATAACTGGTGGGTTGCAGAAAGCTGGGAGCAGCTATCTTGGAAACTGCAGACCTTACTATATTCCTTTTATGAATGCTAACAGTTTAAATTTTCAAGTGAGAGTTTTTTTAATTTTTTTTTAGTTCAGTGCTTTTACATCATATTTTGTCCTAATCTTACTTTCTGTCAGGGATGTTTCATGTTTGTACAATTGCTGCCATCCAAAAATGCCAATTTGAATTTCAGGGGTGTCATTTTATTATGTTATGACAGCAATTCCCGTTTGATTATGTCACTTCCTGCCACAACGTCACTTTCAGGTTAATGACATCACTTCCTTCCGGTGGGTCCCGACACAAGTGCCATTCTAAAAAGTGGATCCCAGTCTAAAATGTTTGAATACAACTGCTGTAGACACTTTCCTGGGAGTAAGTTGTGTTGAATACAAAAAGACTTATTTTGGAGTAGGCTTGCCTAGGATGTTGCTGTAAGGTGCACCTTGGGTTGGCTGTACCTGAGTTTATAATCCTTGCAAAATGACAGAAAAGAATAGTACTATATTATATACTTTTGTAGCCCACCCGTCCTCCATGCAAATGATATGGTGTGCATGGATTTGGGTTACTCCATTTCCACTTCACAACAGTGCTGTGAGGTGGGCTAGGCTGAGAGAATATTTCTAGCCAAAGTGCCCAGTGCAACAATCCTCCGATCTGGACTGGGGCTCAGTGTGTTGTGGGATGTGTGGGACACGTGTGCGTGCGCAGGACACCAGAGAGGCGCCAGGCAAGCATATAGCGTGAGGTGAGGCGAGAAGGAAAGCAAGCTGCAGGAGACAAAATGTAGGAACGCTTGCTGCGTTTCTGTATTAGTACTATTTGCCTTCTCCAAAAATGGAAAAGCAGATACTGTGCTGCTAAGTTGCATAGCCCCCTTATGGGGGCCACCCGCCCCCCCCCCGGGCAAGCAGGCGCCCCCTCCGAGGCCAGGGACGGCTGCGGGGCGAGCGGAATGAAAGCGGAAGTGCACGGACGGGCTGCCAATCAAACGGTAGTCCCTCCTAAGTCCCGCCCTCCATTCCCCCCAGGTCATTTGTAGATCCCATTGCTGCCCCTTTGTATTAGCACACATTAGGAATGGCCCTTGCCTTCTTCACAGCTATGTTTCTGTGAAGTGGGGAGGGGAGGGGGGTCAAACTAATGGGGCAACAGATGTATTTGTTTTGCTCCCATTCATCCTGTTAATATTTAAAGTGGAGACGATCTAATTTTTTACATTAAGAGATGTTTGTATGAGGCGAGCTGAATCTCCTTACCTACATGCACACTCCTTGTGATGTAAAAATGAGGTATTCCCAGTTTGACAAGTGCATGAAACAGATATCTACATAAAAAAATGGCTACTGCTGTCATTTTTTGGTTTGATCCAGAGTTGCAAACAAATCTTTTAAATTCTGAAATAAGTCTTTGGAGGCTGCCCTTTATCTTACTTTCTGACCTTAAAAGTGTTTTTCTTTAATCCAGTACAATGGCTCTCAAACTTTTTATCACCCGGGGCCCAAAGGAAGTGATGTCATCAAGCAAGAATATTTTAACATCCCATATGACAAAATCAAATCTAACTAAGCAGGTTAGATACTTACAATAAGAGTAAGATTAAAAAATATTTAAAGAACTTTCCTAACTCTCCCAAACCCTTTACAACTTCATATTTACATAGCATTAATTAAGCTCATTAATTAATCAAATAAAAAGCAATGGGTTCCAATATGTAATTTTTTTTCTTTTGTTCTGGCGGGAGGGGGGAGGGGTAACGTCGGCGTATCTAAATATATTTTGGGGTAAAAGGTAAAAAAGTTCCCTGACCCCTGAGCTAGGGTTTCAATCTATAAACATGTGAGTTAGCCTCATGGTAGTAGATGGGACTTACCTCAGATTGAACAGGTATATGACAACTGCCCAATCCCATAGATTGGGGACCAGGTTGCACAACTGATAGCAGCTTCCTTTTTCCAATCTAGTGCCATTGTAATAGTGCAGCATTATGAGGGTATGACGTTCCACTGGCTCAATAAAACATGCAGGATGTTACAATACAAGAAGGATAAGACTGTGCCAGTACAATGCATTCCAAAAGTCTGATGCAAATGAAAATTTTGTGTAGCAAGGCCAGATATGTCAGCCTATCCATAACAACAGAAGTCACTTGTCTCTGTGCACAAATGCAGCACCATAAGGCATAAGCAACAAGGTCCATAGTGCAAATGTTTAAACTAGGCTGATGTCTCTGTGCTCCTGTGTCTCGCAGTGATCCTACAATGCACTAATGAAACTGAGCACTGCCCCAGATCTAGTTACATATTCATGGATTAGAAGAGAAAAAACTGGGCAACAAGCACCCAAAAAAGTACAGTGCCATCCTATGCCTGGAGAGTATTGCATTCCTACTAATAAGGGCTAAGCCACCCCATCAGTACTGGAAGTACTTTTTGCTCTCACCACAACTGTGGACCTTTGTGCAGTGTTTTCTGTCTTCTCCATTGCAGAGGCCAGCGGCGTATGGAAGCCTCCTGGATCTGGATTATAAAGTGATGTGGAAATGTACTCCCTACGTCATTGCTTTGCTCCTACCTTGCACACACACAGAGACCTCCATTTTGGAGCCACATGGAGTTGATTTAGGGCAGGTAGGCCCAATTTGGGGTGATCGCCACTTCTAACGAGGAGCACTGTGCACGTCCCCACAAAGGAAACACTCAGAGTGCTGTGGAAGAGGAACGCACTATCCCCTGAATGCCAATGGCCCCTCCAACACCCCCTGCAGCCTATCACCAGGGGCCTGCCCTGCCCCAGCCACCTCTGTCAGCTACTGGTAGAGGCAGCCTATGTGTGAGAACATAAAGGAATGTACTTAGAGTCAACATTGGAATGGGGGTTAAATCTGTTCATGCTCTGGTGATCCCAGGCATTAACTAGCAAGCCTGTTTCTAACTCTGTAGGCCTCCTCCCCCAATTGGAATTCTGTTTCGCAGCCACATGAGAGAGAGATGGGGGTATGGGGAACTGACAGGCACATTTCTTGTTGAACCTCTTTTACCTTGCTTTCCAGTCTGAGAACAGAGCTTCATTATCAGAATAAGAAGACGCAACTGTGCTGGCGTGAACCAGCACAAATTCTGGATAAATTATGGTTGCCAGTTTGAATACTTCTCATTTTAGAAAAAAACGTGCTCATTTTCTGTGTGAAGGAAAGTGTGAAGGGGAGTGTGTGTTGTCTTTAATGAGGGGAAGAGCCAGACCAGTCCAAATGGTAGTTCTTCAACAAGTGGTTCTGTGACATTATGTAGTTCAGCTGGTTACCATTTAACTTTATTATTACTATTTGCCTGTAAACCGCTTTGTGAATTTCTTGTGTTGAAAAGCAGTATATAAGTACAGATTGATTGATTGATTGATTGATTGATTGATTGATTGACCAGGAAGTGGCAATAGGTTTGTGCATATTCTTTCCAAACTTCTGAGCCGCTATTTCAGTTTGTAAGCTCTACCCACTATGGGGGCACCAGCACCCCTGTGAGGGAGACTCATTTATTTAAATAGATATAACACTTTTACACTCCTGATGATCTGGATGGGCCTGTGCACTTCAGCTGTCTTGAAATCATAAGTGAGGGCAACTTCTTGGTGACAGGTGCAAATGAGAGTTGATAGAGAAACTTGTGAAAGGCAGTCTGAACAGGAAGCGGGTGGGGTGAGCCAAAGGACCTTGACTTTGCCAGTTGAAGTGACTGCCTGCCTGGTGAAGAAGGAAGTCTAGTTTTAATTTAAAAGGCTGAAGTCCCGAGTCCCCATTTCAGGAGTGAGGAAATGAATCTCCTAGCCAGAATTTATCTCTTGGTCTGCCTCGGGGAAACAGCAGTTACACACTGTTGAGCACTTCCAATTAGCGTTAGCTTCTCCTATTTATGTGCTGTGACGTCCTGTTTACTTTTCTAGATGCTGAAGGGTACTAAGTTTGGGATTTTTTTTTTCAAAATTCTTTTTAACAATGACTGTTTTTCCTCAGCAGAACTTACTACCTTTCAGAGCATGGCTATTTGAGCCTTCCTTAAATATTTCAGCGGCAGTTTGGGTTTGTCTCTGAGGCACACTATTGCCAAACCAAATGGCTCAATGATGAAGGCATGAGCCGGTTGAAGCAAAGCACTTTAAATTTCATTTACTGCAATAGGAGAGTTGAAGCACATGCTTAAATTTCTCCCATTCAGAGTTATGAAACTGGATCATAATTAATTTTGACTGGATTGTATCCCTACTTTGTTAAAAAAAATGCAGCCATTTCCAATGTGTTCTAGTCATGAAAGTCATGCCTAATGTAGCCAATTACAGTACTACATAAATTGCTTACTTATATAAGTCATTACATAAGAGCAATTTATTGGCCAAAAAATTGAAAGAGAAACACCTTGGAGTGAATGTACCCATCTCAAAAGCAACAGTGTGAATTGGGGCTGAAGTGTAAACACAGTCAGGGTGCCTGTGGCAGGCCTGTGGCAGTACAGCCAGGATGCAGTGTTAGTCCTATGCAAGTTAGGAGTAGGCTGGTGGTCACCTCCAGGAAAGGGGATATTTTCCTCGTTACCCTGTGCAACAGCCCAGACTGAGACTACGGGGCTATTCAGATCTGCACCAGCTGTTTAGCTGGTGCAAATCCAAGTAGCCTGTGTAGAGCACTGAGGCCCAGGAGTGGGAGTTAGGATATGATCTGAGCTGTTGCCTCCAATCCTGCCCCCTCCCAGGCCTGACCCTCCCCCTCCCCCACCCTGAAATGCCCCTCCCCACCACTGGAATACCCCCCTAGACCCTCTGGTACCAACCTATCTGCTCTGGCCAGTGCAGGATCAGGATCCAGCCCTTGTGAGTTGGAATGGGCTTCTGCACTGGCCCAGCTGACTCTTGAGTGGGTGCAAACATGCCTTGAGTGGGTGCAAACACTCTAGAGCTGGTGCAGGGGCCTGGCGCTGGCTCATGTGGTGCTGCCCATGGATAAACACCAACATTTAGAAGACTGACTGCCCAATCCTGTCCCCTACCACTGGTACCAATGCAACACCCAATGGCGGGAGGGGGGAATCAGAAAGCCTGCAGAAGGTGGGCACACACTATTGCAGTGAGGGCGAACAGAGGCGTACCAGCGCAAAACCGCACCCATGGCAGACAACATCATGGCACCGTGACATCATGACATTGGGGTGGTGGTGTCTCTCCACCATGGTTTGGCCAATGTTGGCCAAACCATGGCGGAGAAAAGCCACGCCCCCTCATTTGCCCCAGCGGAGGTGGGGAGAAGCCACGTGCCTTCCCAGCTTGGGCTTGGCAAGCTGGGGAAGAGTGTGGTTTCTCCCCACTGCTGCTCACCAGTTTTGCTCCAGCAGCAGTGGGGAGGAGTCATACCACCGCATCTGCTGCTTTTGGCAACCCACCTGATCTCCTGCTGCTCAGAGTTGCAGCGGTAAACACAGACATTTTTTGGGTTTCCCATGCGTCCGCCCAGGAATGTTCCACTGGCCAGACCCCGCCTGTTCATCTGCGTTCACCTAATTTGCATGCCACGTCTCTCAAAAGCCTATAGAACTCAGGGGTGGATGCATGCTAATCCCGTTTCCAAATCTCACAAAACAGAGGGGACCTCTTTGCTGGACTCATGCAAATTGGAAGCGTTGCATGATGGTTTCTGCTCACATGTGGCAATTCCTCCTTGCTTTTTTTCAGCCATGGCCTCATATTGCCGAATGTGGAGACACAGGGACTTCAAACTGTATTCAGCAAAGGGAAAGAGCTGACTATGAACAGCTAAGGCTGAATTCACCATGATCTGATAGGAATCCAATCCCTGAAGTTTATATATTTGGCTTTCAGGGCATTTTAAAGATGGGCTGGGGGGAAAGGCACATCGCTTCTTGCCACTGCCCGGGCAGTTTTGGGTGCACCGGTGAGCTGGGGGGGCGCGGCTCCCTCTCTGGCATCTTCTTGAACACTGTGCTGGAGGGGCTGAAGGCAATCGGCACCCCCATTGCTCTTGCCAACACATGCAATACCCTAGATATGCCTCTGAGTGCAAAACCGCTTCTTCAGACCTCACTGACAGACTTCCTGACCTCACTGATAGTTTTCACTGATAGAAATTGCCCAGAGAGCTGAAATGTGTTTTAAAGTGAAGAATGCACATGGAGGCTTTGCACACACATCCTAGTTTTTGCAGGGCACAAACACCACACATACACTTACAGACACTGACCATCATCATGACTGGTAATTTGCTAGTGTCAGATAATTAATTGTAATAATACCTGACAACGAATTACATGGAAGCATTGTGTGTGTGTGTGTGTGTGTGTGTGTGTGTGTGTGTGTGTGTGTGTG
>JAJKFI010000098.1:3825481-3842380 GCA_029204185.1 Lerista edwardsae | reverse complement strand
ACACACACACACACACACACACACACACACACACACACACACACACATCTTTGCAGCAAACCCCCAACCTTAGGCAATCCAGCCACAGGCAGGCTTCTCCTCCCAACTGGACCCAGGCTTGCATGGATGCTCCCCACACACCCTCCCACTACTAGAACAGCAGGAACCAGCATAAATCTAAAGGGTAAAAAACGGAAAAGCCAGGCACTTCTAAATTGTTCCCAAAGGGGGGAAAACTCACTAGCGGACCCAGACTTGCATGGAAGCTCCCCAGCAGTGCAGCCTCCATGCGCAGCCCAGCTCAGTCCAAGGTGGGGCTTGCCCCATGTGGTTCTTGGAGAGCTCTCCAAGCCTTGCTTTTGCAAGGTCGGGCTTGTTGTAGTCTCTTGTTGGCTGGAGGGTTGGTGGGCCATATGGGTAGTCCCCAGGGATCGAATCTAGAGATCCCTGCATTAGGCTGACACCCAGACATGCCAACTTGGCAGGCCCTGATTCTGCGGCCCCCTAGGATTCAGCCTACTCAGCCTCATGGATAATACAGCCCTGACTTGACACTCCTGAAATGCAAATTGGCATTCTTGGACTGCAGCAATTGTACAAGCATGAAACATCCCTGACAGAAAGCAAGATGAGGACAAAATATGATATAAAAGTGGTGAGCTAAAAACAATTTTTTTTTTAAAAAAAACCTCACTTGAAAATTCAAACTGCACTCACAAAAGAAATATAAGAAGAGTAAGGCCTGAAGTTTCCAAGATGGCTGTTCCCAGCTTTCTGCAACCCACCTGACATCAGGTCATGACACACCAAGTGGATCCTGACCCACAGTTTGAATGACACTGCCCTAGGGCAAGGGAACAAATCCCTCTCTTGCCCAAAGGAAGCCTCATCATGCTAAAACTCCCTTGCAGAAGGCATGTGTCAGTGCTGCTGCATTGCCGCATGGGGAGTTAGTTAGGATTGGACTGCCAATTAGTGTTGGAGACAAAACAGAATAAATTTTATTTATTTATTTGAATTTATACCCCGCCTTTCCTATGCCAAAGAAAATGTGCAAAGCGGCTTTCAGCGAACAAAATACAAAATACAATGTAACCATAATAAGTAAAACATAATAAGTAAAACACATTAAAACACCAACAACAATTAAACATTAACGGGAACACTGAGAGTGAACAGGAATTAAAGCTAGACCCAATTCTCCATATCAGGACGTATTGGAAGTTTGGAGGGTGGGAAGACAATTTATCAGGGGAATGAAACAGACTATGACAATATACAAGAGGGACAGAGGGCAGACAGCCACAACATCATCCAAAGACTAAATAGGTATGATTTGAGCCCTCTACGAAAGGCCATGAAGGAGTGTTTAGTTCTTAATTCTTCTGGTAGGGAATTTCATATTTGTGTAGCCGCTACACAGAAGGCTCGTCCTTGAGCTGCCATCCCTTTAATTTGGGACAGAGGGGGTACTTGAAGAAGAGCCCTTTTAGATGATCTAAGAAGGTGAACAGAATTTTATATTTTCTAAAAATACAGTATAGCTATTGCTGTTTCTCCTTCATCCCAGAGCCTGTAGGTTCAACCTGAGCACTGAAGCTAATCAGCAATAGTCAGCGCAACTCCGTCTGCTATTAATCGGAGGGCTCAATCCTATCAGATGTAGCACTGGTGGTAAGCCCTTTTGGGATATGGGGAGGGTGGAACTGGGCGGGGGAGGGACAGGGCAGGTCCGGGTGGTGGGTGGGACTGATGGTGGCTTCCACTACCAAATCCTATCATCCATGATGGGTCACACAGCCTGACACAGAGGTGCTCAAGTCTGCACCAGCAAAATAGCTGGTGTAGACTTTAGGAGACCCATTGCCAGGCCAGCTCCCTTACTCATGGGAAGGGGACATTCATCGCCTTTCCTCGAGCAGCCTCCTACGGTGGCCGCAGCATCCATAGGATGCAGTGGAAGCTTTTTTGGTACCATTGCTCCTATGGGGGCCCCACACTTTAGTATTGGGCTATAAGACTGTTATAAAATGAAGATTTTTTAATACTTTACCTAGTACAGTACCTCATTTTGCTTTTCATACCATCCACCCTGAAAAAGTTATGAGGAACTCCAGCTATTTAAGACTTTGCGTTGTTTGCTAGTGATGATACTACTAGAATATGGGTTTTGGATGTTAAAATGGATTCCAGTTGGATCGAAGCAAGTACAATTGCAATGGTGGGCATCAGAGGCAGATCTAAGGGAGGGCAAAGCTCTAAGTTTTGCACGAAGCCTTACCTTGCAGTGGAAATCACTCCTCTCCTGCACCGTTTTAGCCAATCCTCGCAGGGAAAAGCAACATCTTGGTGTTGCTTACTGGCTACAGCAGCAAGGGAGAGGAGGGATTTACATGACAGGGTAAGGCTTCTTGCAACACTTAGAGCTTTGCCCTCCCTGTAGATCTGCCTCTGGTGGGCAGATATAGTTCTTTTATGACAGTAAGAGGCATGAACATTTTGTTAGGGTTATGTGGATGACATCGCTCTCCTGGCAAGAAATATGTTATAAGTCTTATCAAAACTTGATTTTTGTCCTTCAAAATTTCACAAATGCAATGACTAGACTAGAGCCTTCAACTTTGCTTCAAAATGTTACTCAAGTGATATTTGCTTGCAATGTATTGGTTTATGAGCCCCCCCCTCCCCGAAAGTTTTACTACTTTTAAAAAGTCTTTTCTGCTTCCCTTGAAGTCCCACAGATGCTGCATTCAAGTGGGAAGAGCCAAATTTACTCTGAAATTCACGTTAGCTGAAATGTCATGGTACGGTAACTTTATTTTTCTTGTCTTAAAAGAAAGGCTATGATATCAGAAAGTCTGAGAGAATGCTCTCTACATAGTTAAAGAATCAGGCTTTTTAAATGGTTTGAAACAGACCCAAATTTTATATTGTTTACTAACTTAAAAATGTTTTCTCTTTAAAAGAAAAGGAAACATTGTGACACTCTGAGATTAATTCAAAAGCACCCTCCACCTCCCTGCCTCTCAATGTGTCACTTGTTCTTGAATAGCAATGAGACAACTGTGCATTAAATTGCTGGGATGGAGGCTGCCATTTCTATCTAAGATTCTGAGTATAAGCAATAGCCTCAGGGATGGTGCTAGGAACTATTCATTAAAGCTAATATAAGCGTGTGGGGTGTTGCTGTGATTCGACTGCAATAATTTGCCAGTCAATTTATCTCAAAGGTGAAAGGATTGATGAGCATGTGGTTACAGGGGAGCTGGAAGAAATTTGCTAGACATCCTATTTTTTATTGGTAACTAAAACTATTATAGTGCCGAACACTTGGAAGTACAATATTTCAGCCATTGGCATCTAGCAAGGGGTGGCAGGTTTCCCCAGCTATTCATTTTCTGGGGTTGCTTGACCCAATTGCAGCATATAAAGCAATGTGTACAGCTATCTTGAGTGTTACCGCATGGGAAATATAAAAAACAGGAGAAAGCAATCCAATAGTCCTTGGGTTAGAGGCCTTATCGCAATGCAATTAAGACAGCAATGAGGAGTTGGTTGTATATGTTTCGGGGGGGGGGGGAACAGGGCGACTCATCCACCGCATTGTAGATGTTCTATACCTTAAAATACTTCCAGTGGGAACGAAAGATACTTTTATCTTTTATTATCTACAAATACTTTTATTTCCAGAAATGATTTTCATGCGTACATACAATGCAGCGGCTTTTGCAGTAGTCTTCCATTTTGGAATTTGTACATGCAGACGGACAATACATGTTAAGGACAAAGAAGTATATATGTAGTAGAAGATCTGAAGGAGCAGGTCCGCAGCTTGGGGATTCTCCTGGATCCCAGGTGCTCCTGGAGTCCCAGGTGGCGGCTGAGTCTAGGGGAGTCTTTGCTCAGCTTTGGCTGATTTGCCAGCTGTGACCACACCTGGGTCACTCAGATCTGACCAGGGTGAAACCATGCCCTAGTGACATCTAGATTAGCCTACTGTCATGGGCTTTACGTGGGGCTGCCTCTGAAAGTGGTCTGGAAACTGCAACTGGTGCAGAAAGCAGCTGTCCGTGCAATTGCTGGGGCTTGTTGGTTTGACTTGGTTGAGCCACTGCTTGGGCGGCTACCCTGGTTGTCAGTTCGTTTCCAGGCTGAATTCAAAGTGCTAGTTTTGACTTGTAAAGCCCTTTATAGCTCAGGACCAGGGTACTTGAGGGACCACCTTCATCCATATAAACCTACTCATCCTCTCTGGTCATCTGAGGGGGTCCTTCTGTCTGTGCCGCCACCAGGAGAGATGAGGGGGTGGCCGCTAGGAACAGGGCCTTCTGGGGGGGGGGCACCTCACTTATGGAATTCCCTTCCCCTGGAATTAAGAACAGCTCCCTCCCTGCAGACCTTTCAGCGGGGCCTTAATACTTTTTTATTTGTGAAAGCTTTTATTGACACTACAGGCTGCCATTTTTATTGAGTTGTATTTTAATAATGGGGTCCAGATTGTTTGTTTTAATTTTCTGTTGTTTTAAGCTTTTTAATATTGTTTTTATTGTAATTGTATTTGTTTTTATGTTTTTAAATTGTGTTTATATTGTCCTTTTCACTGTAGGAGAAAGGCGGGATAGAAAGACAGTAAATAAATAGTATAAATTCTTCAAATAATCCATCCATCGTAAACAACAAATAAAATAGTGGAAAGGAGAGTAGCCACTGAATTTTACCAAAAGCAATATTTGAGGCTGATCTGAAGGTTAGCACTTTGCATGCGGGAAGAATGATGATCAATAAGTAGAAAGAGAGCACTTTGCAACACTTTGACGTTCTGTATAAGAATAAGCCAATAAAAGGAAAATTCATTATAAATAGTGTAAGGGTACTTCCTGATCATTTCTACAATGGAAACTTTAGGATGGACATACAGTATTTATTTATTTTGTGTGTGTTTATTTACTTAATGAATTTTTTATTCTGTCTTTTCTACATCATATGAATGTCCAAAGCAGCTAACATCATTCATAAAACAATTATTACATATAGTAATTAGACCATTAATTAAACATTACACAATAAAGCATATAGCCTAAAAACCCACACCTATCAGCAATAAAGCAGTAGAGGGAAAAATAAACAATAGAAAACTCAGCGGCATAAAACACTATAAAGTCATGACATAAAAAAATATAAGCAGTGAGACACCATAAGCTGCACAATAAAATAGCATAGCAGCGGGGAGACATAAAAGCAAGGGGCATAAAACAACACTAATACAAATAAAATGTTCCCCCGCCTAAGTACCCAAAAGCCACCCAAAACAGATTTGTTTTCAGTCCTTGTTGAAACATACCAAGAGATGGAACAAATCTCCAGCAAGGAAGTTCCACACAGACCCTACCTTTTGTAGCTAACCCTAACCTCTGTCAGAGGTGGCACCGAAAGGAGGGCCCTATTGGATGATCTGAGGGTGCAAGCCAGAATGTATGGAAGGAGGTGGTCCCTTCAGTACCCTGAGCCATATTGGGCTTTAGAAGTCGAATGGGCCCAGGATCTAACCAGCAGCCAGTGTAGTTGCTGGAACAGCAGTCCAGCAGAGTTGAACCACTGAGTCCCAGCAACCACATCAGTATCTCATTGTGCACCAATTGCAATTTCTAGACCACGTTGGTCCCCTGTAGAGGCTGTTGCAGTAATCTAACCAAGATGTCATTAAGGCATGGACCACTCTGGTCAGGAGCAACTGAATTGCTAAAACTGGCACACCAGCCTAAGCTGAGCAAAAGCTCCTTGGCTATCACTGCCACCTGATGATCCAGGAGAACCTGTGTATCTAGGAGGACTCCCAAGCTATGAACCTGTTCCTGCAGAGGGAGTTCAATCCCATTCAGAACAGGTGAATAAACAGGCAAATGAATACGCCACAAGGATTTCTGGACCAAGGAGAGATAAGAACGTAAGAGAAGCCCTATTGGATCAGGCCAAGGACCCATCTAGTCCAGCTTCACAGTGGCCCACCAGATGCCTCAGGGAGCACACAAGACAACACTTGTATCTCACTGCCACTCCCCTGCATTGGGCATTCTGAGGTAGCATATTACCCTCAGATCACCCCCAAACACCAGACTGCAGTTAGGGTTTAACTTTATTAAACACAAGTAACTGGTTTTTAAGTCAACAGAACAGATATCTGTTTTGTCTAGATTTTATTTTAGTTTGATAGCCTTCATCCAGCTCGCAATCACCTCTAAGGAATGTTCCAAGATCTCAACAGCCTCCCCTCCGTATTTGACAAGGAGAGAAAGAGCTGGGTGTCCCCAGTGTATTGATGACATTCCAGTCCAAATTCCACAGACAATGGTTCCCAACCTTTTTAGCACTGGGACCCTTTTTTTAGGTATGACAACCTGTCAGGCCCTCCCTAAGACCAGAAGTGATGCCATTAAGCAGGAAGTGACATTATTGTTCTTGTAAAAAACATGTATGTAGACTATCATAGGTCTACTATTATCAAATATCACTATTACCAAACACAGTAGGTATGTGGAAACACCTTTGAAATTTTTTTCAAAAACACATTTCTCTGTTTGGAGAGTCCCAAAAATGCAAAAATGCAATTTTTAAAATGTACAAATGAATCTATGCTAGTAATTGGCGTCTCCACCCCACCCACCCCAGGTTTAGTTGGGAACACTTTGCACCAGGGCAAACATATCTGTCTCCATCCTGAAGCCAAACTGTCAGGGATCAAGATAATTTGTTTCATCCAGAACTCTGGATTGAAATGCCACCACCCACTCAATCACCTTGCCCAGAAAAGGGAGGTGCAAAACTGGCCAACTTCCTGGAACCCATGCTGGCTTTCTAATGTCTAATATCTAATAGCTTTCCAATGTCTAGTGCAAAGGAACCAATTCTTAGAGCCCACAAGGGTGCCTCTTTGAAGGTGCTTGCAACCTCACAGGGTCTCTGAAAGGCCAGCAGAGTTCCTCTGAGGTGGGGGCACTTTCAAAGAGGCACCCCTGACCAGATCGCAGCCCTTGAAACTGGTGGGGAGACAGGATCAGAAGCGTCTGCCTGCCAGTTTCAAGAGCTGTGCACTGCTCAAGAGTCCCTCTCTCGAGGTGTCTGTAACTCTGGGAGGGGAGGTTCTGGAAGGCCAGCAGAGTCCCCCTAAAGTTGCTGGCACCTTTAAAGAGGGACCCCTGACCAGCAGCGGGCAGCTCTTGAAATTGGAGGGCAGATGCTTCTGTTTGTGCCTGCCTGCCAGTTTAAAGGGGTTCACAGTGCTGGGGGATTCCTCTTTGAAGGTTTCTCCATTAGAAAGGCCCTTGGGTTTCAGGTACCTTCAAGGAGGGACCCCCAACTTGATCGCAGCCTTTGAAACCAGCGGGAGATGCTTCTGATCACATCTCCCACCGACTTCAAGGGCTGTGATCTGGCCGGAGCACGTTTCGGAAGTATATAGCAGACTGCTAAAAACTCAAGTCACAAAGACTCAATTGTCACTAGAGTCAGACCAAAATATGAAAACTTGAGTCCTGACTCAAAACCTCACTCTTTTCCCCCCTATCTCTGGTAAAAGATACCCCATTTGAATCAAGTTCAAGTCTCTTCATTCCATCAAGTCAACACAATTTCTGCTTGTGAAGGGATATACTGATTGGCCTTGGGCCAATCTGTTCTTTTCATTATTTTCTATTTCAGGACTATATCTAACTGAAAGGCATATGAATGATAAGCAATGCAGAGAATATTAATAGAAATATTTTAATATATTATAAATATATTAATTGAAAATATTAATATAAAATATTAATAGTAATAGAATAATAACTAGTGCTGTTTTGAGTCCCAGTTCAGGCTGATGTGGATCTGAAAGAACCAGGTTCCTCACTTTCAGAGAGAGAGAGAGCGAGAGAGAGAGAAATTATCAGAGGATGCAGGCAGAAGCTGAATAATAGCTACAGCGTTTGAAAGTTGATCCAATTAGCCACCCAAAAGACGACAAGATTTAGACGGATCAGGTAAATCAATTGCCATTGGCCCCATCCAGTGTAATTGTTTTCTTTCAGGCATGTTCACTCTTAAATAAAGATGTGTCAAACTGGTTCTTTAAAATTCAGACAATGACCACAGACGTTACCACGTTGCAGTTAGGCTATGGCAAGCTCAACAGCGTGTATTCTTGGGTGCAGAGGAATTTTCTCAATTAAAAGTGAATTTTATTGAAAATCAATAGCAACTTAGATGAGTTGCCTCGCCGTCTCCCAACAATTTCGATTTGGCTAAAGGCAGGAAGAAGATTCTCATTACCTGCAGTTTTCAGTTATCTTTGTTCTGTAGCAGCCGAGGCAACAGTAGGCCAGACACACTGAATACACAGGATCTAGGCAGTGATGTCATCCGGGCGCGCCAGGAACTGGAACGCCCGGATGATTGACAGCCCTCCGCCCCATGGCAGAGGGCTATCACGCCTCCCCAAGCCTCACTGCGCCCGAATCGCTCCATTTTAGAGTGATTCGGGATGCAAGGGAGGGAGGGCGGGCCCAGCAGCAGCTCACCCATCCTCCGGAGAGGCGGCACGGCCCGGGCCCTCCGCAGAGCTAGCAGAACGGTGTCCCGGGCCATTCCACCTGGATGACGCCTCTGGATCTAGGCAGTTGTGAACAATTTCTTTGTTGAGGCATTCCTGCAGTCCTGGCTTTTGGACACACCTTTTCCACAATCCTCAAATGATTCTTCAACTCATACAGAGTTCAACTGTTTCCAACCCCTTGTTTGTAGACCGCAAAGCTGGCAGATGTCGACATGTCAGCAATTTGGAAGTGTAATGGGCAAAATGTTTGCCCCATTTCCCACTACACGTAATCAAAATGAATCTCCCTGACTGCACTCTAGCGTCTTCTGGGTAGGAAGCAATGAGGAAATGGCAGGGCACCAGTCAGCAGAGGGGAACGTAGATGTAAATGCTACCACTTGTGTAGAGACAACAGCTGCAAAACCACTAAACACAGACAAACACAGGCACGCACAGAGAAGGGGTGGAGAAGGAGGGGAACAGGAGGAACACAAAACCTCCATCAAATCTTCCATCAAATCATCAAATCAAATCTTTCCCCATTGCAGAGTTGAGCTGAAATTATTCTCAAAAAATAAACATAAAACATAACATAAAAAAGCCTTGCTGAATCAGGCCAAAGGCCCATCTAGTCCAGCTTCCTGTATCTCACAGTGGCCCACCAGATGCCTCAGGGAGCACACAAGACAACCAGATACAGCTCATCACTAATTATCTGTCATAGCTTCTCCTCAAGAATCATGGGAATAGCATTCACACAGGAAGTTAGCTCCGATCTTGCAACGGAGCTATTTTTAGCATCAGGGAGGCCTGCAGAGGTGGAAGCGGGCCTCCCCAACCCTTCTTCACCCCCAAGGACCCCATAAAGGTAGGTCACTTGCCCCTAAATGCCTGCTGTGCTGCGATTGCTGCAGTGCTGCTAGGTCCTCCCCCCAATCCCCCCCCGCCCATGCAAGCACTTGCAGTTTCTTCAAAGTCCGAGTAGGCTAATGGGCTCAGGCTTCTACAGGGAAGTTGGTGTTGTGTGAACAGAAAAACCCTTCCCACTTTGTTTCCCCAGAAGCCCGCACCCCTGGCTGGCTAGCCGGACTGCGAAACCGCCATGATTCCCTTCACCTGGCCGCTGGCACACAGCCTGGCTAAGTACACACCCAAGCATGCACTCACACCACGTGGCTGCCGGCACACAGCCCAGCCACGTTGCTCACACACCCCCATACCATCCACACATCTTTTCTAACTCATGGGTTCAGTCCAAAACGAACGCCCCCCCCGCCCCATACCGCTGGCTTCCCCTTTTGCCTCAATTGACAGTGAGTGAGGAAGCCAGGGATCGAACTCGGGGAGCAGACAGCAGTCGCAACTTCAGCCGGCCAGCTGAGGCGTCTTTACGAGCTAAACAAGCAATAATAGGATTATCCGGCCCTTGACTTGCGGTTTACCGCAAGTTAACAAGGCGGCTAACAAGTTAACGAGCCGGCTACCGAGGCGCTAAACTGTTCCTCGAGAGCACCGCAACTCTAGCAAACAAGTTAACAAGCCGGCAGTTGTCAAACTCTTCTTAAAGGAGATGCTGTATTTATGAATGAACTTGGGCGTTTATGAATGAAACTGTTTTGTATGTATAGTGAGGGAGCGGGAACGTGCGGGACTGTATTGTAAAGGGGAAACAACTCCATTTTAGGGCTTCGTGCTTGTGCATACTGTAAATGGGAAGACTCAAGATGGCTGGTGACGACCTAAGATGGATGCCATGGCCATCTAGACACGTCTTCAACAGCAGCATCCACGATCCTTGCCAGGAGCATTGACAGCATTAACATGATGACCCTGAAAGAACTTTCAGTGTGAATGAAGTCTCCTGCCTTATCAACACAAGCATCTTTCTTATGAAACTTTACATATCAGAATGTTCTTGTTGCAACATATGTCTCTGCATATCAGAGTGCCTTTCTTGCAAGTGTCCTCACATAATGAAGTGATTGTTTCATGAAATCGTCCTTTGCATATCAAGATGCTTGCTTTATGAAATAAAATTGCCCCCTGTACAATGAAATGTCTGTCTTGTGAAATTGCTTCTTTGTGTTAACCCTGATAAGTGTATTATATGTCTTTGACCCTGCTTGACCCTAACGCCCCAGGTGCCACCCATTCAGACCCATTCAGACCCATTCAGACCCAGAACACGCAAGTTGCAGGGAGTTCCCCAGACCCCCCTTTCCAACCAATCCCAGACCTGAAAATCCAAACCCACCAATAATCAAAGTAGGATTAGAAAACTGTATTTGATTGGAAACTTTATTTTTACTTTGTTTGCATATGAAATGGTATAAAATTGCCTGTAAACAGCAACTTGGCATGCTAAACAGGGTGCCTTCTTGCATGCACGTTTGCAGCCTTTTGGTGTCATTTTATTGCAATAAAATTCTTCTTTCTTCTGTACCATCAAAGACCAGCTGGCATCATTTCTTCTTCTTTGATCGATTTCTTGGTAAGCAAAGGGAGGGGATCCCAGGTAGAGCCGGGATCGGGGAGTTGGGCTTGAAGGGACTTACTTTGGAAAATACTGACAGGATAGGAAATGCACAGCGGAGGAACGAAATCTCAAACTGACAGCCCTTAAATTTAAAGGGACAGACCACGAGAGAAATCAAATTGGGACCTGATTCTCTCCTACTTCATTGGGAATCACATACAGTAAGTGCTTAAACAAAGGCAGCATTGCAATTACTAGGATTGCACTGCCAGGGATGAAAAGAGTTTTCTAAAAATACTTACCTGGGGCAGCATTAATGTCCGGGGGATGGGCGGGGAGCCCACAGATGCATCTAGAGGGCTCCTCAAGCTTCAGAATGTCTAAAAATAGCAATCATGACCCACTTCCACTGTGCCATAATTGGCACTGCCTCCAGGTATGTTCAGAAGCCCCTTAGTCATGGTGGCGCTATCACTACCATCACTGCAGGACCACTTCCTTTAAGGGGGGATGCCTTGCTTCTGGTTCCCCTGGTGGGTCTTGACCGCTACTATAGACACATGGAATTGAGGTGGTAAATGAAATAAAATACTGGCCTCTGCTTATAGGGTAACTAAGCCCCTAAAGGCCCAATCCTATCCCCCACCAGTCCATAGCACTCAGCACTGCTGATGGTACTGTAGACTGGCTCTTAGCAGAGCCCTCTTTCACCATAGCTCACCTTCATTGATGTTAGGCAGGAAAAAGTTGTTCAGGCACTCTTGCAAAAAATTACCCAAACATGGAGCAGTTCTGCCCCATTTCAGAGAAGCTGCAGGACCTGGAGACTTTGAAGTATGCAAGGACAATGCCGAGATCCCTGGAGTAACTACGAACTGGTGATAGCCATTCCAGACATTCCAAGGCAAGCATACCTTTCTTCCACATCCCTGACCAGTCCACTGTCTGGACTGGGAGTTTGTCATATCATACACGAGTGGCTTGGGGTGGTGGTGGTGCAGCAGAGGAAATATGCTGATATGCTGAGAAATGTAGGGGAAGAAATGGCAAGGGGGGAAGTGGTCTTGACCTTGACAAAGAGAATCTCCCTCCTCAACCAGGACCTTCTGCATTGTCCAAGCTGTCCTAAGCCATGGCTGTTGTAAAACATTGCAACTGACATCTTCAGAATGAGGTAATTACTCCCTATCCCCTATGCAGAGTATTTTTAAAACTGGGGGAGCAACCAGTTGGCAGGCGTGGAAATTGCTGGAATAAACTCGATGTCTTTCCTACTTTTCGCTCTGACCACAGTAAGGATGGGACAGATTCTGAGCTCCTGAAAACCAAAGCTTTAAGAAAGCTGGGAAGGGGGGAATGTAACAGGAGTGGGTAACTTGTGTTGTGGTTCAGCCACAGTCTTGTGCCATGGCTGGAACCTTGATATTTCTCAGCTTCTTTCTTTTCTTCTCCCAGGTTGTTCTCTTGTTTGTCTATCTCCCCCACAACCACAAAATCCCCAGGTTTATAGCCCCTATTTCCCCTAGCGTGAGGGATGTGGTGGCGCTGCGGGTTAAACCGCTGTTACTGAACTTGCTGACCGGAAGGTTGGCAGTTCAAGACCACGCAGCGGAGTGAGCTCCCGTTGATTGTCCCAGCTCCTGCTAACCTAGCAGTTTGAAAGGATGTAAAAAATGTGAGTAGATAAATAGGTACCACTTTGGTGGAATGGTAACAGCGTTCTGTGCACCTTGGCGTATAGTCATGCTGGCCACATGACCATGGAAGCTTGTCCTCAGACAAAACGCCGGCTCTTTGGCTTAGAAACAGAGATGAGCACTGCCCCCTACAGTCGGTCATGACTAGACCATGGGGTCATGGGGAAACCTTTACCTTTTTATTTCCCCTAAGCAACCCTCCTGCCCTATGCCCTGTTCCCCCTTCTTTTTCCTCTCATTCACTGGCATCATTACCCGTCTTCTTTCTTCTCTTTTCTATAGAAACCGCTTACACTGGATTGGGGACGCAATCCTAAACTGAGTTAGGTAAAGGTAAAGGTTTCCCCATGACCGAATGGTCTAGTCATGACCGACTGTAGGGGGAGGCGGTGCTCATCTCCGTTTCAAAGCCTGTAGAGCCGGCGTTTTGTCCAAGGACAAGCTTCCGTGGTCATATGGCCAGCATGACTACACGCTGTTCCCTTCCCACTGAAGTGGTCCCTACTTATCTACTTGCATTTAGGTGCTTTCGAACTGCTAGGTTGGCAGGAGCTGGGACAAGCAATGGGAGCTCACTCCGTCGCGCAGTCTTGAACTCCCAACCTTCCAGTTGGAAAGCCCAGCAGCAGCGGTTTAACCCGCTGCGCCACCACGTCCCACAAACTGAATTAGGCTGGCATAAACTAAGCCAACAAAGTTTGGCCAGCACCAGGGACACCGTAAAGTATGTTTGGACCACTTTCGGAGTTAGAGAGGCCTGCCTATTCACCGACATGTGCCATCCTCCCTGACTTGAGAGTACTCCAAACATGCATTATGGTGGCCCTTGTGCTGGCCAAACTTTGCTGCCTTAGTTAATGCCAGCCTAACTCCAGTTTAGAATTGCACTCTTAGTTGTGTAATTGCTGAATATTTTGCATTCCATTCTACTATTTATTTCCCCTCCCAGTTATTGTCTTCTTATGCCAATAATAACCATTATCTATTGCTGCATAATTAACCTGGCCTGCCCCTGCTTTTGTATGCTTAGCCCTTGCACAGGTAATAGATTTCCCCCATGTGCACATTACACACCTTAAAACCACACCTGGTAGCTGGATAGCAAACAAACTTGCTAACCAGTGAGACTTATTGTATAGGATGATTCCCTCCCTCTCATTTAGATACTGATCAGTTGGCTCCTAAGTGTGAAATCTGTCTTTGGTTGGAAGACATTTGTTTGATGACATATGTCTTTGCTACTCTCCACCAGGAACCAAACTTGAGTGCAAGCTTAAGCTTGTCTACTCAGAAGTCCCATTGTTTTCAATGGGGTTTACTCCCAGGAAAGTGTGCACAGGATTGCAGCCCACCTTTGGATGTCTAGAGGGATTTTTGATGGCGTTCCAGAACTGTGCCAAGATATTTAATTTCACCAGGCTTTTGAAAACGGTTAGCAGGTAGTGGGACATATTTGTAACGCTTGCTGAATTGAATTGATTGAGTTGATTTTATTGCGGTTTGATTCCAATTGAATTAGCATCTGTGGTGGTGGGTTTTCTTCTTCAATAAGCTCCCCTAATCAGCCCTGACTCTGAACAAAAGGCATACTAAACATATGGGAAATTAATAAATAATGAATTGTGTAAACTTGACTGCCTGCTAATCTCTGGGTATTTGCTTTCTTCTGCCAGCTTCTTTGCCTGAATGTTTGATGACAAACTGCACTGTGCCATGCTCTGCTCTCTCTGAACTTGGGAACTGCAGATGTCTCCAATGAGAAAAACAATCAGTTCCTCAGAAATTTATTTTATAAGAGTTCTCCCTTGAAGGAGAGTGATGCACAAAATGTTTATTTTCATTCTGCACAACAGTTGTTGATGCATAAGAAGCAGCGCTGCTATTTCTGACCTCTCAAGACTCTATTGTATTATGCGAAATCTTCACTCTTAATAGAAAGCATGATGAGACTGGGCACATGATGCTTAGGCGTGTGTGGGACCAACTCCTACAAATAAATGAATCTGGTCATATTGAAATTATTATTTTCTTCCCTCAGAATTAATCAAACAATTCTTCTGAAGAGGCTCGCTAAATTCACCTCAGCATTCTACTATGGAGAAATCGGTGACAACTCTAGTCCAGTGGTATTCAAACTGAGGGTTGGGTCCCACTTGGTGAGTTGCGACCTGATGCAAGGTGGGTCGCGGAAAGATGGGAGCAGCCATCTTGGAGACTGCAGGCATGACTCTTCTTATATTCCTTTTGTGAGTGATAACAGTTTGAATCCTCAAATGAGGGTTTAAAAAAAGTTGTTTTTAGTTCCCTGCTTTAATATCATATTTTGTCCTAACCTTCCTTTCTGTCAGGAATGTTTCATGTTGTACAATTGCTACAGTCCAAGAATGCCAATTTGCATTTCAGGAGTGTCATCTTATTCTGCTACAATGACTGCATTTCCTGCTTGATGATGTCACTTCCTGCCACAACATCACTTTCGGTAGGTTCCAACACGAATGCCATTCTAAAAAGTGGGTCCCAGTCTAAAAAGTTTGAATATCACTGCTGTAGTCCATGGAGTTATCGTTGTGTCCAATAACTTTGCTCATTGTGTGGAGAGTTTCTAAGAGCACAATCTTACCTTTCCAGTAGACTGGCACATTCCTTGTGCCAGCCTAGGAGTGTCGCAAACACATGGTAAAGCACATTTGCAACTACTCAGGAGGTGGGGAGACCAGTGTACAGACTGCACTGGCTTCCCTGAGCTGTTTCCCAGGCCTTCAGCAACCAGGTAAGGACAGCCTAGGGAGGCCAGCACAAGGGGTTGGGGAAGGAGGACACTGATGAGGAGGTGCTCCAGAATGTGCACTCTGCTTCAGAGTATGCACTCCATACACATATTGTAGGGAAGCAGCACTGAAACTGTACTTCTTGCTTGAAATCAATGGGGGTTCCATCGATGGTATAGGATTGGTGTGTTTTCAAAACATGGGAGATGATGAAGGATTATATAGCTGCATTGCCATGTCCAATTAGACAATTACATGAGCAAGACAATCTTTGGAAGCATTCACTTGACCAGAATGCCTCTCTTAGCACTGGTGTTATCCAGAATCTAAGCCAGTATTCTTCAGCCTTGGGGACTGCCCAATGGGGTTGCAAAGCCTCAGTTGTGGGGTAGCGGCAACTTACAGGAATGAAAAAGGTTGAGGACCACTGGACTAGAGCACCACCAGGTCAAGGGGGAGGCATCTGGTGTACCCCTTCAGGTACCAAGAGATGGTGCCTCAGTCCTGCTCAGGTTCTTAGCCATTGTGCCAAAATAGCTTTCACTCATGCCAGACTTGTGACAACTTTTTCTGCTCCCTCTAATCATAATATCATAATCATAATATAATAGCATAATCATAATATTTAGTTATAGTGAATAGTTCTGAGAAGTTGTAATAGGGATGGGGAGTGGACAGAGAGGGTCCAGGGAAGGGGTAGATCCACAGTTGATCACAAGTTGCTTGTGCTGGCCTTTGAGTGTCGCCAATGCTGGGGTTGCTGGGGCTGGACAGTTCGACTGTTGGGCCGTTGCTTCAGCGGCTACATTGACGGCCGGTTCCTTTCTGGGCCCGATTCAAAGTGCTAGTTTTAACTTTTAAAGCCCTTTTACGGCTCGGGTCCAGGATATTTGAGGGACCGCCTCCTTCCATATAATCCTACCTGTACTCTTAGGTCATCTGGGGGGGGGGCTTTTGACTGTGCCGCCACCAGGAGAGGTGAAGGGGTTGGTGGCCAGGAATAGGGCCTTCTCGGTGGTGGCCCCACGACTTTGGAATACTTTCCCCTTTGAATTAAGAACTGCTCCCTCTTTGGAAATATTTCCGCGGGGGCTGAAGACTTTGTTATTTAAACAGAACTTCAGTTGTTGACAGGCTGGCTGGCATTTTACATTCTTCATCTTATAGTTTAAATTTTAAATTGTGGGATCCACGGGGCTTGCTTGTTTTACATTTTTTAACTGTTTTAATATTGTTTTTAACATTGTTTTAATTTGTTATACTTGGTGATTTTTAAAGTGATGGTTTTAATGTTGTAAGCCGCCTTGGGTGCCCATGGGGCAGAAAGGCAGGATAAAAATTAAATAACAATAACAATAACAATAACAATAACAATAACAATAACAATAA
>JAJKFI010000098.1:3799646-3825471 GCA_029204185.1 Lerista edwardsae | reverse complement strand
AATAACAATAACAATAACAATAACAATAACAATAACAATAACAATAACAATAACAATAACAATAATAATAAATGCACCACTTTTGAGCAGGCTAGGCCAGTGTAAGGACATGCACTGCTCACTGACCAGGTAAAGCTGGTGTCCAGAGGCCTGCCCAAGGCTTGGGGAGGGTGGAAAGAAGAAGGAAA
This sequence comes from Lerista edwardsae, assembly GCA_029204185.1. Lineage (NCBI taxonomy): Eukaryota > Metazoa > Chordata > Lepidosauria > Squamata > Scincidae > Lerista > Lerista edwardsae. Next base: position 3,825,283 of record JAJKFI010000098.1, on the reverse strand, counting down.
GGGGCAGGGGAAGTAGGCCCATAGGTGCACTGGTCTGTGGAGGGGATTCGAGTCAAGATCCAGCACTTAGGCCGGACCCTAACTCCCTTCCCTGTTCTAGCTGGCCCCTACACGGGACACTCAGATTTGTGCCAGTAATTTTGCTGGCACAGATCTGAGTAGCCCCATAGGGGTAGCTGGGGCTTTACCCAGGGTAAGGGGAAAATATCCAGTTGCCACCTAACCTGACTACCTAACCTTGCCACCCACAGGCTAGCTGGCCTGCCTGTTCCAGTGTAAGTTAGGATTGCGCTGTTAAGCAGCTTTATAGGAAAAGGAGATTTTTCCCCCCTTCAAGACTATGCTGTCTCTACTGTTTAATCTAGAAGCCTGGATTTAGATGCCTAGAGGCACAGTTTTATTGAGATAATTGAGTGTAATGGCACCTCTAAATTCATTAGGTTCTATTTGCTTAACCTGTCTGTTGTATAAGCTCCTTCATCTTGCAGTTTTAATAGTATTTCTGTTCATGCAGGAGCACAACACATTATTTTATGTGCCTGGAATTTATTTTTCATTGACATTTTCCAGACCTAAAAGGTAAATTTAGAAAGGTAAAGGAATGACAGCATAAACTGAGAATATGGAACCACAGACATCATAAATTAAAAGTGAGCTCTTACGAGATTCTAATCCTAAACTGAATTAGGCCAGCATAAACTAAGCCACCAAAGTTTGGCCAGCACAAGGGCCACCACAAAGTTTGTTCGGACCATTCTCGGAGTCAGAGAGGCCAGCACACAGACGTGAGCCATCCTCTCTGGCTGAGAGTAGTCCAAACATGCTTTATGGTGGCCCTTGTGCTGGCCAAACTTTGCTGGTTTAGTTTATGCCTGCCTAACTCCAGTTTAGGATTGCACTATGGGAGGAGTAAGAAAAGGGGAGAGAAAGTCTTATATTCTCTGTAGCTCAGGGTTTCTCAAACTGTGAATTGCAACCTAATTGTTGGTGGGTCCCACAGCTGAAAGTGACAAGCTGATAGAGGAGAAGGAAAATGCATAGAGCCCTATGGAAAGTGACCCACATTGTGCATTTACTTGCAAGTAGGTGAACGTGCCTGGTCCATTGCAAAGGGCAGACTGAGAGGAACGCAATGCCATGAGAATGGTCCTGATCTGATGAACGCAGGCCCCCCCAAAAAACACTTGAGAAGGAAGTCCCTCCCTCCAAGCTGTCAAGTGTATTGAGCCCTATGAAAAGCAAACTTAAGCAAATGTGCCTTGACTTATGTTGGTCAGGCAGAGAGAAATGCAAGAGCTCCAGAATGGTCCTGATCCAATGAATGTAGAGCTCAACAAATACTCCAGAAGGCAGCTCCCCTCCACAGAAAGGATAAAAACAGAGACTCGTGCTGGTAAGCTGAAATGTTTTTCTTTTTAAGTTTTGTAAAGCTAGGGTCCTGGCAGTGCATTATTTCAAAAAGGGATTTCAGGTGCCGAAAGGTTTGGGAACCAGTGCTTCATTGAAAAGGATTGCTGTCTTTTCCAAACTCTTCTCTCCCCCCCCCCGCCCACTGCACAATGTGAAGCCTCATTCCTCTTTGCTGTTTTAATGCTGTTTAGAGGGAAACTTTGAATCTCAATCGAGCCCAAATGAAAAACAAGTTAGATGTAAAACTGAATTTAAAAACTGATTGTGTCCTAAATCACACAGAACTGGTTTAAATAGAATAACTTAAATTGAAGTGGGCTCTGGGTGGGACTGAAAATCTTACTGTGGGTTTTTTTTTGGGGGGGGGATGGTGGTAGTGATGGTTGAGATTATTGCAGGCAGGCTACAGAGAGAATTCACTTGGTGGAACAGGGTTGGCTTTCCCATCTCATCTCTTCTTGTTTAATGATTTGTTTTGTTTTAATTATTTTAAATTTTATTTATTTATTTATTTATTTATTTATTTATTTATTTATTTATTTATAGCCTGCCTACCTAGGGAAAATGTTACTTTGAGGAGGCAACCGTGCCTGCCGCCCCCCTGCACAGCAGGGCGCACTGTTAGCTTGGCTGTATAAGTGCTGGAAAGTTGGATAAGATTTGGCCCTTAGTCAAACTTTAGTGTCAATTTATGGATTTGTGGGCACTCTCTTCCCATGTATTTATTTATTTATTTATTTATTTATTTATATTTTGAAGAATTTATACCCCGCCTTTCCCATGCCGAAGCAAATGCCCAAGGCGGCTTGCTTGAGCAGGCTTGTCTCAATCACCATATTTTCAATGGAGTTTTGACAAATATACAGTATTCTTGGGATCCGCCAATCCTCAGTCCCAGATGTAGCCTTCACAGTGTGGTTCTCTCCTTTGGCTGAATGCCATCAAGCCTCAGCTGGCAATTTTTCGAGCCTTATTGAGACTTTTTGTATGTTTGAAATTCCTTGGGTATTTGACCTACAACCAATCTTGTCTACATTCCCATGCAGCGGTACCGTGGCACCAACGTGGCCATCACAGGAGATGTGCTTGAGGCAATGGGACATTTGTTCCTTTGCCCAGGATAAGCCCCGGCAGCCGCTCTGGGTCAACTCAGACCTGCACTGCTTGTGGAACTCTGTGTTGACCAGGGAAGGCGGTTCAGGCCTGGGAAGGGGTTCGGGATCTGCATGCGATGCCACTGATCCAGCCCCCTTCCTGGGCCTGAACCACCCCTTCCCCAACCCATTCCACCGAACTTCTTCCCATTGTGCCCAGCCTACACTATTCAACCCCCTCTCCATCTCCTCCAATCTCCTGCTTTCCTGCTCCAGCAGGTCTCCATGACTCCCCCAGTGTTCAGGAGGCAACTCTGGCTTCTCCACCAGCAATACACTTCTTTGTGTATTGGCTGAGGCTGCCTTGCCACTGTCGTAAAGCAGCCTGTGCCAGTGCAGTGTCAGTTATGCTAGCACATGGATTGGGCCACTCACCAGGAGCAACCATAATTCGTTTCAAGTGTTTGTTTTAGGTGAAAGTCAGTGGCAATTTTCATCCAATCAGGCTGACTTTATTACAAGGGTCTCTGTAACCTCTTTCGCTTTTTGACGGGCACCTTCTCTTAACATGAATGAGAGTTCCGGTAGAGACTAGGATTAAATCACATCTATTTCAGCTCTGAGACAGGTGCAACGCTTGCTTTGCTTTCATTAGCCTCCTTCTAATGCAAAAGAATCTATCTTTTGCTCACTGTTGGCAGTATTTCTCAGTCTTTCTTTTCCCATAATATTTTTCAAAGCTAGCAAATAATGGAACAAAGACTTGGGGAGTAGGATACATTCATTTAAGGCACAATTAGCTGGAGGTTTGGTTATTTTTATTTTGGCCTTTTCACCTACATATCAAAACTGTCTCAAATGCTGGTGATCTAAAATTTAAATTTTGCTTTTTCTCACCCATCCAATATATATGCTCATAAATAATGCATTTTCTGCATTAGCAGCATTTAAGAAGCAAAGTTAAAAGCAGTTCTGCGTTACATGGAGCTACATTTTGTACTCAAATGTAACCATTAGGGCTCTTTCTTTCCCTAAGCACCAATCCCTCATAACAATGTGCAGTAATATTCCAACCTTGAGCAACTGAACAGCTTATTGCCATCTGTTAGATCCGAATTGCAAATGATATACAAAATCTGTAACATATTGATGCAAAGCCTACATAATTTAATATTTAAGAAGTTCATCTCTTAATAATAATAAAGTCCCTGTGTCCACATCAAGGGTGTTTTAGCTGCAACATCACATGGCAACTTGCATGTGTGAATGGGCTATTGCAGATAGCCAGACAGAATTTTCATGTCACTTCACATCACCTCAAGCACAAACGTTTGAATGGGTATAATCGATACATTCGTGCACGTCCATCCATCAAGTGGAGAGAAATGACTTTATGCACATGCATGGGGGAACTAGCTGTAATCTGACTCCCAAACAGGCAAATGTAGGTTCCCTTTAATTAAGGAGATCCCACTAGGCTAGGACAGGGGTTCTGAGAGGCATTGCGGGGTATATTGTATGTAGGTCTGAGGTCAAAAAGAGGTCTGGCAGCCAAAGGGGGCCCAACAAGGGGTCTAGGAGCCAAATTCACATTTGAAGGGTGAAGGGGCCAAAAGAAACTTTGTACCCCCTGATAAAATTCTTCCCAGTGGCTCTGTGTTAGGAGCGCACTCATTTGTGTCTCCCATATGGCTGAGTCCAAATGATCTGGGAAGCATTCCCCTTCCATTCGGTTTCATATTCCAGGTGAAGGACCCATTCAATCAGCCCCCAACCTTCTCTGCTTGTTTTACAGGTCAATCAATCAATCAACAGGTACTTATATACCGCTTTTCAACATGAAGTTCACAAAGCGGTTTACAGGCAAATAGTAATAATAATAAAGTTAAATGGCTCCCTGTCCCAAAGGGCTCACAATCTAAAAAAGGCAGACCACCCGCAACAGCCACTAGAAAGACTGTGCAGGGGTGAAGAGGGACAATTACTCTTCCCCTGCTAAATATAAGAGGAACACCACTTGAAAAAGTGCCTCTTGCCCAGTTAGCAAGTGAGCTTCAATCCCCTGTTAAAGGGATTGTTTAAAGGTGAGCTTTACAGTCATTTTTTAAATTACATTTTATTTTAAATTAAACTTAATTTTAAAATTTAAATTTAAACACTAATTGACTGCTAAAGATGCTATACCCAGCAGTAGTGGCAGGCAAAGAGTGAAAGGTGATGGCCTACTGATTTGTTCTAGAGAGGTTGCTGTTGACCTGTGCCACTTTAGATGCCAAGATGGTACCATCCATAGAGTGGCCTCTGTAAACCAACAATTGCTGATTGTTTTTTTCCCCTAGATCAGAGGATTATTATCTGGATCGTATCTCACCCAGAAAGTTAGATTTTGGACCAAGTATTGAGTTCTTTCATCCCTGAGTAAATCCATCCCTATGCAACTGCTGCAGGTGGAGTCACATCAATCAATCAATCAATCACTAGTATTTATATACCGCTTTTCAACATAAAGTTCACAAAGCGGTTTACAGGCAAATAATAACATTAAAGTTAAATGGCTCCCTGTCCCAAAAGGGCTCACAATCTAAAAGAATGGAGAACACCACCAGCAATAGCCACAAGAAAGATACTGTGCTGGGGTGAAGAGGGACAATTGCTCTCCCCCTGCTAAATATAAGAGGACAGCACTTGAAAAAGTGCCTCTTGCCCACTTAGCAGGGGTTCACACACTTCTGTATCCATATACAATGAGCGAGCAGTTTGCTTCATACTACCACATAAACTCAAAAAAGGAGCATGGCATTGGGAGAAAAATTACCTGATTTGCATGGTGGGAGCCATTACACATTACCGAGTATGTGATAATTGCAGTAATCATGTGGCACAACCAAAATCAGCCTCTATGTGGCAGCCATAATGCGTATACCTGTCTTGGAGCAGATAACATCATGACTGGCTGTGTAATTCAACTTGATAAACAAGTTGGACAAGACAGATTAGAGGTGATGGGGTGGTAATCCTTTATTAACCTTGCCTTTTCTTGGCAACAGCCTAAAAATCATTTGTACGATGGCAGCCAAGCCAGGGAACTGTGTTTTTATTGTCTAGCAAACTGTTGAATTCAAGCCATTGCAGTCTGGTGTTTATTTCCTGCTATTAGTGGAAAGTTTAATAGTCAGGCAGCACATTCCTAAGCATTCCTAGCAAATTCTCTTGTGTTTAATGGGTTGCAAAGGGAGTGCTGTCCCAGAAGTGGGAGGAACTTGTGAAAGCTCTGTTAACCAGCGTATTTGGTTAACAGGTAATTCTCATTCTCCATGTATTCTGGATAACAAAGCGTTTACTGTATGCAGACTCTTCAGCTTTAGCTGTATAGTAACCCAGGTGAATACCTTGAATAATAATCCTGTGATCCTGTAATGATGGTGCCTGAGGTGTTGGGGACAGTGTGGGTGTTATGTTTTGCAACCGGGTCTAGCTTTGAGTGTCTGTTGTTGCAGATGTGAAAGCTTTGATAACAAGGAGGCTGTTCCATTGAACTGAATTTCAACCTCAGAGAGATCTCACTGCAAGACGCCCCCACCCTGTTCAGCAGAATCTCGGTGTAAGTTTTTGGGAATTTGGAAGTGACACCACCTGCAGAACTCTGGAAAGCACTGTACTGTCACATCACCTGAGATCTCTTTACCTGTCCCTCTATGGTCCTTGCAGGCGTCCCCCATTATCTGCAGGGTGTATGTTCCCCTCACCTGCGGATAACAGAGGAAACCACGGATAAGAGGGAATGCTATCTTCCCCAGGCCCCCCCCCCGCTCCCATAAATAATACCAGTATTAATAATAATAAGCAAATAACTATGATGACAACTTCTTACTAATAAAATACAGGCATCTGCACTGTCTGCAGGGTATATATTCCCATTACCTTTCTTCATTACATTTCCATGAAGTAATAACATGTCTTGTTTAACCAAAGGCTATAAGGAAAGAGCTTCTAGGAAGACAAGCAGGCAGGGATCCTGCAGGCTAGAGTGGAGACTTCCTGCTTCCTCGGGCAGCACCATCCTACCTGGTGGGGGTGCCTAGCAGCCCCCCACATCGGCGTTAAGGCCACAGGGCTGGTGCTGCTGGCAGCGCCAGCCCTGTAACACCCACGCAGCGCCTCCTTTGCATCGGCCAAAGCCGGCCAGCACAAGGGAGGCGCACTAACAGCGCGCCCCGGGGATTGGAGGGAGGGAGGAAGGTGGGGGCGGGACTTGGGCGGGACATGGGCAGGCTTTGGATTTGGCCATAAGGCCTGTTCGAGAGGCTGCGCGGCCCCAATTCGGGCCGTGTGGACTCCTCGGATCTGCACCCACTCTTTAGCAGTAAGGGAGCGCACGCTCCCTTGCCATGGAGGGCTCCAGCCTCCCCCCAACCCAGCATCAGATATGGCGTTGGCCGGCCGGCCTTGCCATTCCCGCACTGGGTAGGATTGCGCCCTCAGTCTCCCTTCCACCCGGCAAGTTCCCTGCCTGCTTGTCTTCCTATAAGCTCTCTGCTTAAAAACTTTGGTTAAGCAAGACATGTTATTGCTTTGCACAGATGTAATGAAAATAAACAAAGTTAATGGGCATGGGGAGGTGTGGGGGCCATGGGGAACTGTGGATAACTGGATCCAGCGATATCAGAATTGTGGATACAGGGGGACACCTATATTTCTGATAAAGAAATATAAGGCAACAGAAACAGACCAAGCCTCTGCGCCTGTGCATATTTTATTGATACTTCTAGCCCAAGTAGTGGGATATTTTACCATAGGAAGTGAGCACCTTCACTGATTGCTACCCTCCTCCCTCCCAACACAAGGAGGGAGGCTCACTGCTAAAAATGTGCTTTCCTGAGCCTCGCCTCTTAGGTTACAGCCTTTGCAGAAGTCTCTGGACAATTGCTTGGAAGCCTTTCCAAATGAGAATCTGATGGATTCTGCCAGACTGTGCCTTGAATTCAAGAGGAAGCATTTGACATCATATTCAATATTTTCTCCCAATACAGTCTAGAATCTTTTTTTAAAAGAAACCAAGGCAAATGAGAACGCTCCCAGCATGCCAACGTAGATATACTAGCTCTGATAAACAGCTCTGCAGTCTACCCATCCTCATTCAACTAAAACATTTCCTCTCCCTTCTCCAGCCACCCACAAGTAGCTTCCTGACTATATGCAAACAGTGAAGCCACAAAGAGTCATTCTTCCCTGCTGCTTCCCAATTCTGAAATGCCTTTCCCTTGGAGGTCTTCCTGAGTGTGAGGCTGGGTAACTTCCCAGAAATGAGTGAGACACTTCATTAGGAGATGGTTAACAGTCTTTCTTGCTGCTTCTGTAAAAACAACAACAACCTAGGACAGCTCCCTTCTCATCTGAGTTATTTTCACTTTGCTGACAATGTCAAAGAAGGGATTTCTTGTGCAGGCCATCTTGGGGGAATGGGGCTGTTGCCATGGTGACTTGACCAAATCCATGAATCCCTGCCCTTATTACTGGGAAAATACAGAAGAGAGGCTTAATGTAGAGGTCTTGAATGTGTTTTCTAAATGGCATGGATGATGATTCAGATGTAGTAGCTCCATTGCTCTGGAAGGAACAAGTGGTGTGCATTATGCTGTGTGCATTATGCTGGTGCTTTGCACATTAAAGCTGCTGAGAGAAAAGTCCATAAATTTAATAATCCCCCCTTAAAAAAGAGAAATTACACAAAAGTTGAATGAACAGTTTTGTCCTTAACCTTCTGAAGAGGAGTGGGAGCAATCTTCACAAGATATTAATTTTTTGGAAAAAAATACACAGTGCAATCCTAGGCATTTCTACTCAGAAGTAAATCTCACTGAATTCAATGGAATTTTCTTTCAGGATCGCTGCCTTAACTGAGGATTGTGCCTTTTTTCCTTGTTCAAAAGCACAAAGACACATTTTTTTTTATCAAGAAACTATTTCTCCATGGAAAGCTGTAGCTTACATCTAAATGAGTAATTGAAAGCAAAATGACATGATCTGTGTGCAACTGTAGGTGCAATTTTGATGAGAAGCTTTTTTTTTTGGTTTTTTTGTTTCTGTTTTTAGGGGAGCTATTATAGAAAGAAGATTTCCACACTCTTAGGAATTCTGTGTTCTTTAGCATTAATCAACAGTTAAAAAAACCAAAAGCCAGTATAATTCCGTGCAGTTATTTCATGCAAATGTGTATAATCTTTTCATTTTCATTTCAGCCCATACAAGTTTATGAGCCCATTATCAATACGAAAGCAAAATGATCAAACTTTAAAGGACAATAGAAGAGAACAGCCAGATTTTTTTTTCTTTTGATGGAAGATAAAACCAGGTATTGTAGGAAGCAGATATTGTCTTCAAGGTTTTCAAGCATCAACAATAACAACAAAAAGATCTGATTGTAGTCGCAATGTATCTACACAGTATGTGTCTGCATAATGCTGCATAATGTGTCTAACCTGATAAATGTGTGTGTGCGTGTGTGTGTGTGTGCACGTGTGTGCACGTGCGTGCATGCGTGTGTGCGCATGTGTATATTAAACCTCCTACTTTTTAAATCTCTGCATGTCAGGAATAAGGCTAGGCATATACCACTTCTATATAACTTGCATGAGAAGCATGACAACTTATTTACCATGTTTGCCAAATATTTATGTTTCATGGCAGTATCACAGCCTAATACTTGACTGCTCACAACACCATTTATAGGAGTCCTTGTCTGTGCCTGTGCTATTTGAACGTAGAGCCAGGACCTAAGCATGTGCAGAAAGAGCAAGCTACAGATGTCTCAAAGATCTACCTAGTTCTACGCATGACTCTGAAACTTGCAAAATATTTTTACCATAATGTGTCCATTTGCATTGAGGACGAGTCAATGCTTATGAATGTAGAAGACGCTTCCAAGGAAATGCAAAATATGAGTAATTTTTTTTAAAAAATGGTTGGCTTCTATGATGTCAATGCTATGGAATGGGGGATGATATCTCAACTTTTGCTTGGGCTAACAGTGGCTAAAAGAGAGATAGGGCTGTTGAAAGAGCTAAGGCTGCAATCCTATGTACACTGTCCTGGGAGTAATACCCATTGAACACAACACCACTTACTTCTGAGTAGACGTGCATAGGATTGTGCCTTAGGTAGAAGCTGAAAAGACAGTGTATTAAGGCTTCTCTGTTCCTGCTGCCTTTCACTGCTGTCCTTAGGGACTTGTAGAGAACAGTGGTCCCATCGTATCTGCAGGGGTTTGGTTCTGGAACACCATATGAATACCAAAAACACAGATGCTCAAGTCTGCAGAAAAAATGGTGTAAATTGTGTTAAATTGCATAAATGAGATACTAGTGCTGGAGAGAGGTCTGTGAAACGGAGGGAGGCTTCAGGCGGATATGTGGAATTTTTCTCCTTCGATAAATTTTGGTTGGTTAAATCTGCAGATATGGGATCTGTGGATATGGCAGGCCCACTGTTTTCCAATGTTAATTCAGTGGCAAGTAATGAGCAATTAAGTGATGGGAAATGCAGCTATATCCATGCATGTATGAACTGAATCGTGGTTGTTATGAGAACAACCCCCCCAAAACCAGAAAAGTTAAAAGGTATAGAAATATTAAGAAGAGAGCTCTAGCAGGGAGATCAAATGCCTGTAAATTTTTCATACCCACAGTGATCTATGGGAAGAAATAGCTCCTTATTCCTTTTCCTCCCCAATTCACATATGTCTCAAGGGACAATTTTATTTGAAATCATAAAACCTGCATGACAAAATCCTGAAGGAGAAGAACAACAGATCTGACTCACTCCTAAAATATCATGCCCTACAGCTATACTGAATGAATGAAGCAGATGAGGGGAGCATATTAAAATAGCTGAAGATACAATATTCCTTTTAATAAATCATTTCTTCTCCCCCCCCCCAAGTTTAACAAAATACCAGAGTCACAGCATGAGTTTAGAAATATTGTCAGGGAATTGGTTGGAAGTCAAGCCTTGTAATGCTCTTAGGCTTATAGAATAGAATAGAATAGAATAGAATAGAATTTTATTGGCCATACATGGATTTCACCATACATGGAATTTTACTTCAGCCCAAAAGCTCTCACATATACCTTAAACTAGTAAGTAATATCATCACATTAACAAGACCCTACTAACTCTAAATTTATCCAAATCAAAACCAAAACATCAATGATCAGCTATTCAGTAACCCAATAGCATGGGGAAAACAACTGTTCTTATGCCTGGTTGTTCTAATATACCATGTCCTATATAATAACGACGTCCAGAGGGAAAAAGTTCAAACAGATTATGAGCAGGGTGAGAGTGATCTGCAACAATCCTCTCTGCTCCTTTCCTCATCCAAGCAATATACACTGCTCAAAACAATAAAGGGAACACTTAAACAACACAATGTCACTCCAAGTCAATCACACTTCTGTGAAATCAAACTGTCCACCTAGGAAGCCACACCGATTGACAATCAAGTTCACATGCTGTTGCACAAATGGAGTAGACAACAGGTGGAAATCATAGGCAAGTCACAAGACACCGCCAATAAAGGAGTGGTTCTGCAGGTGGTGACCGCAGACCACTTCGCAGTCCCTATGTGTTCTGGCTGATTTCTGGGTGACCTTTGAATGCTGGCGGTGCTGTCACTCTAGTGGCAGCATGAGGCGGAGTCTGCAACCCCCACAAGTGGCTCAGGTAGTGCAGCTCATCCAGGATGGCACATCAATGCGAGCTGTGGCAAGAAGGTTTGCTGTGTCTGTCAGTGTGGTGTCCAGAGCATGGAGGCGCTACCAGGAGACAGGCCAGTACACCAGAAGACGTGGAGGAGGCCGTAGGAGGGCAGCAACCCAGCATCAGGACCGCTACCTCCGCCTTCGTGCCAGGAGGAACAGGAGGAACATTGCCAGAGCCCTGCAAAATGACCTCCAGCAGGCCACAAATGTGCATGTGTCTGCTCAAACGGTCAGAAACAGACTCCATGAGGGTGGTATGCGGGCCCGACGTCCACAGGTGGGGGTTGTGCTGACAGCCCGATACCGTGCAGGACGTTTGGCATTTGCCAGAGAACACCAAGATTGGCAACCTCGCCACTGGCGCCCTGTGCTCTTCACAGATGAAAGCAGGTTCACACTGAGCACATGTGACAGACGTGACAGTGTCTGGAGACGCCAGGGAGAACGTTCTGCTGCCTGCAACATCCTCCAGCATGACCGGTTTGGCAGAGGGTCAGTAATGGTGTGGGGTGGCATTTCTTTGGGGGGCCGCACAGCCCTCCATGTGCTCGCCAGAGGTAGCCTGACTGCCATGAGGTACCGAGATGAGATCCTCAGACCCCTTGTGAGACCATATGCTGGCGCGGTTGGCCCTGGGTTCCTCCTAATGCAAGACAATGCTAGACCTCATGTGGCTGGAGTGTGTCAGCAGTTCCTGCAAGATGAAGGCATTGATGCTATGGACTGGCCCGCCCGTTCCCCAGACCTGAATCCAATGGCGCACATCTGGGACATCATGTCTTGCTCCATCCACCAGTGCCACATTGCACCACAGACTGTCCAGGAGTTGGCGGATGCTTTAGTCCAGGTCTGGGAGGCGATCCCTCAGGAGACTATCCGCCACCTCATCAGGAGCATGCCCAGGCATTGTAGGGAGGTCATACAGGCACGTGGAGGCCACACACACTACTGAGCCTCGTTTTGACTTGCTTTATGGACATTACTTCGAAGTTGGATCAGCCTGTAGTGTGTTTTTCCACTTCAATTTGGAGTATGACACCAAGCCCAGACCTCCATGGTTAATAAACATGATTTCCATTGATGATTGTTTTGTGATTTTGTTGTCAGCACATTCAACTATGTCAGGAACAAAGTATTTAATAGGAATATTTTGTACACTCAGATCTCGGATGTGTTGTGTAAGTGTTCCCTTTATTGTTTTGAGCAGCTTATAAATCGTCCATAGAGGGCGAGCTGGCTCCTATTATTCTTTTTGCAGTTTTGACTGTCCTTTGGAGTCTATTCTTATCCTGTTTAGTTGCTGAACCAAACCAGACCATTATAGAGTTATAGAGTTTCAAATCATTGAAAATTTTGAAAATTATGAAAATTTTCTGCCAAGTCTGTCATGGTATACAGAGAATTAGTTAGACCAAACCATGCTTTTCTCTGTGGTCAGTAGCTCATGGCACCAGGCCAAGGAATAGATAGGGCCTGCATGCAGGAGAGAGGAATCAGGGTAATTACTGATGGGCTACAGCTGTGGCTGAGGTGGACGTGCTTCAGAGCACATAGCTTATGGCCACCTCATGGGAAGCACTGATTGGTGGGCAGGCCTCAACACAGGTATATAAGGGGACAGGTTCCCAGTGCAAAGTGTGGGTAGGAATGTTAGGAGGGGAGATGCTGTCCATTTGACCATTGACATATGCTGTGTAAGTTGCCAACTGCCGTGTACTGTGCTTAGCTGGACTGATATGTATGGAATGTGACCTTCGCCTGGAAACTGACTACGCTTGCTGAATACATTCTTATCTGTATTCAGACTGTGTGTGTTGCATTTCTTTGCTGAAGCTAGAGAAGCCTTGCCGTAGCTGGCTGGGGAGGCTGCTTCCTCTGTGTACCGAGCTGTTAACTCTGCTGAACATGCCAGGGTGTTGGCGTGAGAGCCTCCACATTTGGGGTCTTCTCCAATGCCACCCGGGCATATATCTTGAACCGCGACAAAGTCTTCACTCTGAACCACTGAGTAACACTCCTAAATTAATGTTTTTAATGCCCTTTTATTTGCCAGTCAATTCAAAATGGGAACATCTGAAACATCATCTTCAGATATTTCCAAACATTACTTGACCCTCCCCCCTGTACAGCCTTCAAGGGGGGTTGCCTTAAGTTTGTCGTCCAAACACTAGGTCAACAGGTCAATGCCAACAGGTTCGGAAATAGCTTTATTAGCTTGTGCACAATTGTCAAGTTACAAAGAAAATCAACTGAGAAGCCCCCATTCAAATGCCTGCCTGTCTGTTTTATAGCTTCAATGGCTCCATCTCCTCTCTCCTTATATGGTCATACTTGCTGCACTTCTTCCTTAAGTTCAGATGCTTACCTCAGGCCAAGTTCAGCTGGTTTCAACAGGCTCTGGCCAGCTTAGTCCATGCAAATGGTAAAATGACATCACATAACCTTACAGAATTCAATAAAATTTAACGTGGTTGATGATTCAAAATGGAGTTACTCTTGCTGTAACAACAAGGCCCTATCCTATCCAACTTTCCAGCACCAATGCCCCATGCCAATGGAGATGTGTCTGCCATCCGGGGGGGGAGGGTCAGTCAGGGAGGCCTCCTCAAGGTAACGCTTGTTTCCTTACCCCGGGGCTGCATTGTGACTGTATTGGTGCTAGAATGTTGGATAGGATTGGGCACCATCCAATTGTAAGGGTACAGTCCAACTTGCCAGCATTGGGGTAAGGGCAATGCAGTCCCAAGGTAAGGGGATTTACATTCCCTTATCTTTAAGAGGCCTATGCGACTACTACTCCACTGCAGGATACAGCACATGCTCCGCTGGCATGGCTATGTCAGTGCTGGAAAACTGATTAGGATTTGGAGCCTGAATCACACAACACAAATAAACTCAACTTGGCTTATGTACAATAAAACTAATCTGCTGGAAGCCTGGGGGCAAAGCCTTGCAGTGTGTACCACCACCCAACCCCCTTACCAATAGTGGGTGGCAGCAGGTGGTGGCTCTTCCCATCCTCATCATAAGTAAATGGTGGGTGAATCTGCAGCAAAGAACTGTAATGGGGGATTCAGTTGGTCAGCTCAGGCTATGCTGGACATGATATCTCAGCCAGTGCCTGAATTGACTAACTTCTGAGATACCTTGCCAGTGGGGATAGCTTAGAGTAGGCCCAAGACCTCCTGAAGCCTGAGTAACCATGCCACAGTTTCTGGATCCTAACTAGGGGCGCACTCCTAACCTGGAGTTAGGCCGGCACAAGCTAGGCCAGCAAAGTTTGGCCAACACAAGGGTCACCTTAAAGTACGATTGGACCACTCTTTGAGACAGGGAGGATGGCACACATCTGTGTACTAGCCTCTCTGACTCTGAGAGTGGTCCAAACATACTTTACGGTGTCCCTTGTGCTGGCCAAACTTTGCTGGCCTAACTTGTGCCGGCCTATCTCCAGGTTAGGATTGCGCTCTCCGAGTCATGGCAAACTACAATTCTCAGGGATCTTTGCTCTGTGAACTTCCCATTTGTAAAGATTTGAGGCCTAATGAAAGTCTGAATAGTAGCTGTTTTCTTGCCCATTTCAGCTATCAAAAGGTACGTTTGAGGGGCGGAAAGTGGACTTGACAAAAGAAAGTGGACTTGACAAACAGAATGATATGAGTTTATTTCCTGATCCACATAACACACAGTTCAAGTGATTTTAATTTATTGTAAAAAAAAAAAAAGTTGCTATTTCTGATCTCATTTTGGGAACTTGGCAGCATCGCTGTGATGAAGGCATTTGCAATACTGCTGCTATTTTGGGGGACACCTATCCACAACAGTGAATATGTAGCTTCTCTTTAGATAGAAAGAATGTGTGACAAGAAAGATTGTGACATCACCAGTAATAATAATACACTGTGTATGCATTTCGTGATTAATATAGCACGCCAAGCAGCGTCTCTGCAACAAAACTGAACATATCTTTCGCAGCATAGGCAACTTGAACTAAATATGTACACAGCAGATTTTTATAGTAAAGAAGCAAATTGCCTACTTAAGCCCTGCTTCCAAATCACAGCACTTGGTTTACTGATGCTATAGTTGGGCAATGACGTTGCGTCAGCCACCATCTGGTTATTATTTAGACTTAAATTAAAATGTACTTATGTGTATTCCTTCCCACTGCAGAAATGAATATTGGATTAGCTTGTCAATTTAATTCATTGATTATTAGTACTTTCATTTAATGAATTACCAGTAGAAGTGATCCACAGCCAATGGTAATCCAGATGCTATGAATGAATTAAATGACTACTCACCCTGAAGGGGAAAAATGGTTTCAGTCAGGCTGGAAATCTGGTAATGTAACTATACACAAGACTTGTAGACACTTTTATTGCCTATGTAGGCAACATGGTTTGCGATAAGGAACAATCCATAAAACAGCCAGTGAAATCAATGAGGGTGTAATTGTAACCTGGAGTTAGGCTGCCACAGTTAGGCCTGCAAAGTTTGGCCGGCACAAAGGACACCGTAAAGTGCATTTGGACCACTCTCGGAGTCAGAGGGAATGGCGCACGTCTGTGTGCTGGCCTCTCTGACTCAGAGAGTGGTCCAAATAGACTTTACAAGTGTAAAGTGGCCCTTGTGCCGGCCAAACTTTGCTGGCCTAACTGTGCCTGACTGAGTCCAGGTTAGGATTGCAGCCTGAGTCTAAGGGCACGATCCTAACCTGGAGTTAGGCTGGCACAAGGAGTGCTGCAATGCTCCTTGTCCTCTCCCGTTCCCATGACCACAACCTTTCTGGCTGACAGAGGGATGGAGCAAAGGAGAAGGATTCATCCAATTTAGAAATAAATACGACCTGAGTGGAACATTGCCTACTCATTTAAAATGAACTTCATTTAAAAATGAACTAATCCTGGAGAGAAATCCATGAATATAAAGATTAAGGTGCAAAATATCTGCAAAACTTTGCAACCCATGTGTGTGCTCCATATACCACAGAATACCTGACTGGCCGGATGTACTAGCAGCGGAGTTTTGCAGGCCTTTGTGCATGTGGGATACATTCACTCATAGTCACAGAGCTTCACAGAGCTGAATCCATTCATTTGTGAAGACATGCAGACCTTGTTTTAATATGCTTGCTTTGGATGTTCTCAAGCATGAGTGCTTAAGCTGCTGTCCTCCTTCCTACTCAGCAGCAGCACCAGGGATAACAGCTGGACCCCATTAAGAATCTCAAGGACCAGTCCAGGTTTGTGGTGACACTGCAGGCATCTGCTATGCTCTCTCGGAACCTGCTGAAAGCAGCCATGGCTTTTAGAAACAGAAAAGCCTTGCTGAAAATCCAGCCCCAGTTTCACAAAGTAAGAATTCTCGAACTCTGATTGCAAGTCTTCATGTCAATTTTCTTTAATTCTGCCTAAGGTTTATTAGAAAGTGTGTGTGTGTGTGTGTGTGTGTGTGTGTGTGTGTGTGTGTGTGTCCTCTGTAAATGGACCAACTCATTATATTAGTGATTGGAAATGAAAAAGAAACGTGCACTGCTAAGAAAATAAATAAGTTTACTTTACGGGTAGTTTAAAAGCAAACTTTGACTATCTGAAATCATTAGTCTTCCACAGTGCCAGCATGCAGGGGTGCTGAATAACTTTTAGACCACTCCATTAGCAGAAACAGATTGAAAATTTGACAGTTATTGAACGCTCTAAGGGTTCACAGTATGGCATCTGAATTTTTCTAAAGTGCAGGCACCATCATTTCAAGGCACTTTGAGAACATTCCATTTGACCAATTGCACTGACTCAACCCCTACAATTTTATCGATTAATTAAATTTGTCTGTTATTAAAAGCTGTTGCTTAAAAAACCCACAAAGCAGCTCAAAAAAAATAAAATGGAAAAAGAAAGAAAACCAACCCTACCAGAAATGATCAGATTTCTGACTTGTTTTAGATATGGTTGCCATTTTTTTCATTTTAAAAAAATATTAGCCTCCTGTATGGACCCTGTGAGTGAAGACAGTCCAGTTACGAAATGAAGGTAGGCACAACTATAGATGGAGCCAGGTGGAACTTTTCAGGTCTTTAGAGGAACCTAGCACAATCTGACTGGTTATGGACAAAGCCAGAAGGTCCAGGAGAGGAGGGCACAAAAAACCCCTCTCCGATTATGCATGGTAAACTCCGATTTGGTAAACTCTGAAGTTTACAGCTTTATCTGATCCTGATATCTGCAGGAAAGAAACTTCATTGATTGGGCAAAACAAGAAACAAAAAAATGGGCACCTAGCATTAATAATATATCACTTAGCATTTGTGTAGCATTTTCTGAGTGTGCAAAGTAAGGTGTGCCCCAGTATCCACTGATTTGGTATCCACAGTTTCAGTTTTCCACAGATACCATGAATACTAGGATTCCTGTTAAAAAGATAGGGGAACTTTAAACAAATCTCTTTTTTAACCTTGTTGCAGCAAAACCACTGATGTTCTCCTATCTTTAAAAAGGTGTTTCAGGTATCCACAGTTTCAGGTATCCATGGAGGGGTCCGGAACCCTAACCAGGTTAGGATTGAGCCCTAAGTGTTCTCCCCCCCCCCAAGCTCAATGATGCATGTTAGGTTTTATATTGTTTTAATGTTTGTTAGTGTTTTACTGTTAATTGTTAAAAGTAATGTTTCAGTACCTTGTTTTCACCTTTTTTTCCCCTTCGCCTCCCTTAATTATTGTTATATGTTGTACGTTTATTGTGGAGCTTTCTAAGCCAATTTGGGCATTTGCTTTGGCATGGGACAGGCAGACTATAAATTTTTCAAATAAATAAATAGGCAGGGGTGTGTGCATGTGCAGTGGTGACGAGTGGGTGCAAGTATGTACTGATGGTGGGTGGCAGAATTGGGCACCAGTTCAGGTATCAGCGTTGGATTGGGCCTGATGCTCCATCAGCTCATTGACGCTTGTATCTAGATAGCCTTCTTGGTTGAATGATGATGAGCATAAAAAATGCAGACCCAAGCCCTATGGCCCTTGACTCTTGCAAAAGGCTGATGTTCTGTAGTCCTGCGCGCCAATTTCTGTGACCCTGAAAAACATGACACCTGTGCATGGGATAGAAGTCAAAACACACCAAGCATCAGCTTCATGCCAAAATGGCTATCAGGTAAGCCCCAAGAATGGTTTTGGATACTACAGTAACTTGAAGGAAATAGGAAGCAGAAGGCACAGCATTCTTGGCCTTTTCACATAGGTTGTGGCTCCAAATCCCCTGGTTAAGAAGAAACTGGGTCCTATGCTTAGAGGAGCTTTTTGTGGATTCCTATAGAATTTAATGCTGGTCGTGCTGTGCCAAATTCCCTCTCTGCAATCTTATGCCCACAGGAGACTAATTCAAAACCACTTTAGTTTTACACCCGGTACCACTAGCCCCCACCACCAAGCAAAGGCAAAAGGCAATCAGCTTGCCCACCGCTCAGCCACATCAGCCCTCTTTCCCCCTCCAGGGGCATGGCAGCCACACACTCCAAGTGTCCTCCATTCAATCCATTAATCAATCAACCAGCCTGTCCATCCCACTCTCAAACACACTTTTCAAACTCCTCCTTCCACTCTTCTCACCCTTTCCACATCTCTACATCCACACTCCAGACTTCCTACACCCACAACTTTGCTTCTCCCAGGAGCCACTTTTATCCCCAGTGCCCTTGGTATCCTACTGGGCTGGAGCTGTGAACTAGCTGCAGGCAAAGGCTCTGGGGTTAACCCTATAATTCCTGAAGGACATAGACAAGGGGCCATTGCTGATACCATTCCCTAACCCATTAACCCATTCGGGATAATCTTCTGCATTTTCCATTACGGGTCGTCATTAGCTTAGATCATTTTTAAAGAGGAATAGATAAATACATGGACGGACTTATCAATGGCTATTGGTCATGATACTAGATTGAACCTGCAAGTTGAGAGAGATGGGGGACTGATGATTGGCAGGCCTTGGCCCTTCAAGTCATACTTGCGAGCTCTACTGGCCATTCCTGGAAATATGATGTTCAACCAGATGGTTGCACATCTTTGCAAGGCTATTTTTATCCCACCTTATGCAAAATAAAGCTTTGTGTGAGCTCTTGCTGTGAAAACAACTTCTGCATTTCTATCCTAGCGGAGACATGAAATGGCGTAAGCAATACTGGGATAAAACAGCTCTCAATATATGCTGAAGAGAACATTCCGGTGGTAAATTTATAAACTTCCATTCATCCAGTAGATAAATAAGATTGCCATATATTTCTGCAGGAGATAAACATGAAGTGTTCACTTTTATCTGCACTCTTTGCTTTTTGTCTTTAGGCAGAAGTTTTAAATCTCTTCTTTGATAGCTGATAATGTGCTCACTGACTTTATCAATGAAAGTCATATTTTATAGATGGCAATACAGAAGAGCTTTTCTTTTTTTGCAGGCAATGTTTCCGTTTCTTTCAAAGACAAATTGACTGGAGGGAAGTGAGGAGTATTCTGCTGAGAATGGTGTAGCCAAAGCGAGACACATGCAAAAAAAAACCCAAAAACCTCTTTCAAAACAAAAGCATCTTAGGCACAGGGATGAAATGTTTGTTTTTGTGGAGTTCTAGGACGCCCTTCTAGTGGCAGTCAGGAGGGACCCAGTGAATGCTTCACAAGCACCCATGTGAGAGAGGCTCACTTGCTCAGTTGTAATAGGGATGCAGTGCATGTGCTCTACCTCTGGCCTCCCTAGCAAAATGATCTCAGGTGGTAGATTTGAAGAAGGCTTTTTCCTGACACCTGGGAGGGCAGCCACACATCGGAGTAGTGGGCTAGATGAGTCAATAGCCTGACCGAATGTAAAGCAGCTTCTCCTGTGCACATAGCAAAATGTGGTGCTACTGCAAGGTGACCCAGGAAATCACAACACCAAATTCAGTGTCCATCAGAGTTGCTCTCCCTGCAATAACCACCATTGACCAGTTAGATCCAGTCACTCTTCCAAGAACCATTCCTTAGCATGTAAAGTTGGGCATGGGCACTGATGTGACTCATCTGGGCCTTTCCAAACAAACCCCAGTTGGAAGTGGAATGGGAAATTGAGATATCCCAAAGACTACAGCATCTTGGTTGCCATGACACAGGATCAGTGAGTAAAGGTTGTTGCTAGACTTTGGAATGGATGAACTAGATAGAACACTGTAATACCTCCCATAATGCTACTGTCTTTAGTGCTGATTTGTTGCAGTACTCTTTGTTCCAGAGTAATTGACTGCAGTTCTAGCCAACTGGACCAGTGCATTCTGGGTCAATCAGATCCTCTTTCTTACCTATTAGATGAACCATATATTCTATAGTTCTGTAATGCACAGCACTCAACTTCCCAGATAAGAAGGGATCGCCTGCATTATGAGACGTATTACAGTGCAGAAGTTCCCTGAATTACAGGCATTTGAGTTACAAACATCCAAATCAGGATGCAGATCTGAAGCAGGTCCAGCTGTGAAGAGCTCAGCAAAACATGTGGAAGCTACTTGGAGACAACCTAAGCAGCTGAATAATTTTGAAAATAGCAACCCCTTGCTCTGGCAATGGGGAAGAACTACTGCTCAATAACATTGCACTGAAAATCCGGGGATTCAGGGGTGAAGATGAAGCAAGCAGTCAAGAGGATTGGGCTCTTAGTATCATGGAAGTCAGTAGAACTTTTTTCCATGTTAGTGGGAAGGCCACATCAGAGAGGAGGCTAATATTATAGTAGGGGGATATAAAATGGGTTATAACATTAAGACTGATTCCACAGAAATCTGGTTGAGAAAGGTGGAAACATGCTGTATGGATCCTATTTGTGCTTTTTATTTTATATTTTTATATTTTAAAGGGGAAATTTAGCGGTTTGAGTTTTTAAAGAGATGATTTCCCTTTATGTGGTTTGGGTAAATGGGCACAAAACTGCCAGTGATGGTTTTACAAAGGTGCAAGGCTGAACTGCTTGTTTATAGTTTTTAAGAGAGTTTAAAATGGTCTACTGCCTGCAGGAGTTTATGATGGGTCATTCTGATTTCCTCTGGTACATCAGAGTGTTTGGGAGGGTAGTATATTGCTCATAAACAGGGCTTTTTTCTAATGACATTTTTAAGAGTCTTTTCTGTGTGGCTTGCTTTCTTAAAGGGAACACATCAGCTGCATTCTAGACCTCACTTTACCAATCCTCCAAACCAGTTCATCTGGATTGGGAATGAATTGTATGAACATGCCCTCCCTCCTCCCCCCCTCGCTTTCTCCTCCCAGCTATTAAGCTGAAACCACCACCATCACCACCTCAGGATGGGTAGGGGGAAGAGTGTGTACTTACATAATTATCAGACCCTGAATCAGTCTTTGAGAATGTGATGTATGAATGCAGGCATTGTTTCTGATGCAAAGTTGCACTGTACTTTCACACATTTTGGGTTACTTTGTTTTAGAGTGCAATTCTAAACTGGGGTTAGGCTGGCACAAGTTAAGCCAGCAAGGTTTGACTGACACAAGGGCCGCTGAAAGTGCCATTGGACCACTCTTAGAGTCAAGGAGGATGGTGCACATCTGTGGGCTGGCCTCTCTGCTTACGAGAGTGGGCCACACATACCTTACGGTGTCCCTTGTGCCGGCCAAACTTTGCTGGCCTAACTTGTGTCGGCCTAACTCCAGGTTAGGATTGCACCCTCAATAAGATATTCAGCATGTTGATTTTCCATTAAAAGAGTATTCTGGGGGGAGCATGATGAGAACTGTAGTGAGGACAAAGTCCTGAAGTACCTCCCCTCTTTCAGTTCTACTGTACCTATTTAGGTGCCCCCAGCTGTTATTTTTTTAAACCCACTAGCCCACATATGATCCAGTCTGCGTAACACCTAGTTTGACCTTAGTATGCATTATGATCCCAGCTCAGCCCATAGCTAAAACAATGCTTTCATTTAGTGAATTGTAAACGCAATGCAATGTTTTCATTTAATGCTTTCGTTTAATGGATTCTAAATGTTCCCGTCTCCCATCACAGCATCGTAAATACGTCTCTGTATGTTCTACAAGTAAACATTCTGGGTAACCCACCATATCCAGCTGCTAGAAGTATGTTGCTGTAGAATGTGGATTACAGGTTGAAAAGAGGATTGCAACTATGAATTGTCAACCTAAATTGTTGTTTAAACGTACAAGTATGGCTGCTTTGGACATTTGCTTCGGCATGGGAAAGGCAGGGTATACGTTCTTCAAACAAACAAATTCTTCAAATAAATAAGTGAATAATTTATTCAATGTCTAACCTTGGGGTCAAAATCAGGATTCAGCATGAAACTAAATAGAATCTCGGAGCAATCTTAACTTGTGTAGGAGCAGGCAGATCTGCGCTGCATCCTAACACAAGTTAGGACTGTGCTGGAGCTGACCAAGGAGCAAAGGGAATGTTTCCCCTTGTCCTGACATAAGCCCCAGCTGGCTTTCTGAGGCACCTGGTGGGCCACTATGAGATACAGGAAGCTGGACTAAATGAGCCCTTGGCTTGATCCAGCAAAGGTGTTCTTATGTTCTTATGGCGCGTTTGTAACATTCAAAGGGCAGCACAAGGGACTTGTGTTGACCTAAGGGCACTTTTGGATTGCACTGTAAAAAGAATTTCTTAGGGTACAATCCTAACCTGGAGTTAGGCGGGCACAGTTAGGCCAGCAAAGTTAGGCAGGCACAAGGGCCACCATAAAGTGCATTTGGACTACTCTCGGAGTCAGGAGGATGGCGCACGTCTGTGTGCTGGTTCAGATGGTGCCTTTAATGTCCAAAAATATATCCATATGCAGTTGTCTTCTACACTTCGAGATAAGCTTTTATCTTTACCCTGTGGGAATGGAGATACAGTGTTTAGGGACAAGAGGGGGCCTTTTATGTCATTGTGCCCAGATTACGGAATGGCCCACCAAGGTAGGTGCCCCTTCATTGCTCACTTTTAGTTAAGTGCTAAAAGGAAATCTTTTGCAGCAGACTTTTTAAAGGTTTGGTTCTTGAAAATTGTCTTTTTATTCTGGCTGATGTGTTTTACTTGACTGCTACGATCAACGAATTCTGTTTTAGATTCTGCACTGTTGGACTTTTTTCACGTTGTGTGAGCAGCCTTGAGTATATTTTAATATAAAAAAGACAGGAAATAAATTCTGCCACTGAAATAGCAATCTTGTAGGGATTACAGAATGAACCGAGTCACTGGAAAGAAAAGCATCTGTGATGGGCAGCTGGGAATAATTAATGGGTATAATTAAATGTGTGTCATTAAAAAATGGAGCTTTAATATCACACACATTGTTCAGTAAATGTCAATTCCGATATGTACTTTTCTTAAGACTATATCCCCAGAGTCAAATATATTGGACTTATTAAAGAAAATATGCAGGGATTTAAAATGACAAACTGTGTTCAATAGACACGAGCTGTTTGGTCTGAATAAAGAAATCAGATATTTTCCTTTCTCAATGGCCTTTAATAATTGTAATTAAAAAGCCAAATAGTTTAGACGTTAAATTCCAGCTCTTGTGCCTCTCTATATCACAGCCCACCATTTCATCGCTGTCAAAACACAGCCACTTTGATAATATCGAAGAGAGAGCATATAATAATAGAAAAAGGGGGAAAAAACCCAATGCGTTGAGGTTATCTTCTATGCCCTGGTGCCTTGCAGTAAGGAAATGCATTGCTGAGCACAGCAGCGAGTGAAGGATTCATGCAGTGAGAAGCTGCCTACTTTGGAATAACATGTGTTTAAAAATACTTTCTGCTCCAGGTAATTTCAGCTTTACAGTCCAGTGAGCATCAGTTGCTCTCAAGGACAATGCTCATGATCTCATGCTGCCTAGAAAGGGAGATTGCAGGTTTAGCATAGAAAGCGGTAGAACCAGATGTTTTTAACACATGCAAATAAGATTAACTGAAAGTTTCACATTGTATTCAACTTTAGGAATAAAAAGCCAGAAAATTATGATCCTCAAGGATAACAATGTATATGCCATGAAGTGTTCCACGTAAGTATGAGAAGAATCTTTGCCAAACTCCTTACCCAATGGTGACCCATTTCGCTCTCCATGGTGGATCCGGAATCCATGAGGCCAGGATGCTGCAATGGTGTTGCATTGCAAACAACCTGGAAGTTGTTTCTGGATCACGCATGTGTGTACCCTGCATCATTGGCCATGTTACACCACATTTCCCAAAGTGTTGTGTCACACTTCCCAGCTGTGTGTTGTGGCCCAATGGCGCAACATACACTTTGTGAAAAGGTGGCACGCCGTGGCCAATGATGTGGGGTGTGCACATGAGTGATCCAAAAGCGACTTCCAGGTTGCCCGTTGTTTTACCTTTCAGTGTCCTGGCCACAACGGGCCTACAACCCACCCAAAACCAGGTCAAAACCCACTTTTGGGTCATGATGCACAGTTTGAAAAATGCTGATCTTGTGACTAGCTAGGAGTGTATTGGTTGATCCTGATTTTTGTAGTGTATTTAACGCTCTATGTACATGGTACTTTACAGAGAATGAAAGCACAGGTCTCTGCCCTGAAGGACATACAAACTAGAGCAGTGATGGCGAACCCCTGACACGCGTGTCAAAGCTGGCATGCAAAGGCATTTTAACTGACACGCCAAGCCGAGGAAGCGGAGGGGCATGCGTGCAGGCTAGCAATCAGCCGCGGACCCTGCTGGAGCTGCTGGAGATTAAGACTTGCCTCCCTGAGCCGCTGCTGGTGGAGAGGAGAAGACTGCAAGCCACCGCCACCCCTCTCCCAGACAACCTCGGGCTGCCCTCAGCCTGAAAATGTGTGTGGGGAGGGGAGTGCGTAGGCTCACCAGCATGTAGCTTTCTTTTCAGAGGGGGGAAAAGGCACAGAGGAGGGAGCCGGAGGGGAGATTTTTGAAGGAGCAAAGGACGGAGCAGTTGTCAGCAGAGGCAGGCGTGGGGGAGGCTCTGGTGAGCGGCTGAGGGGTGTGTGTGTGTGTGTGTGTGTGTGTGTGTGTGTTTGTGTGTTTGTGTGTGTGTGTGTGTTGGGAGGACTTCTGTGGACGTGCCTGTGCAGCTCTTTGCTTCTGAGCAGCCAGCGCTCTCCCTGGGTTTGCCTTGTCTTGCTGTCCCCAGGAGTGGGGCAGGCGAGCGAGGAGGGTGGGGGGATGGAAGGAGTCAGGGACACAAAGAGAAGCGGGAGGCACATGAGGCAAAGGGAACAGCAGAAAACAAAAACAAAATCAGAACTGCTGTTGCTGGCCTCGTGCATGCGTGCGTGCGTGCGTTCGTGTGTGTGTGTGTGTGTGTGTGTGTGTGTGAAAGAGAGAGAGAGAGAGAGAGAGAGAGAGAGAGAGAGAGAGAGAGAGAGA
>JAJKFI010000098.1:3759419-3799636 GCA_029204185.1 Lerista edwardsae | reverse complement strand
AGAGAGAGAGAGAGAGAGAGAGAGAGAGAGAGAGAGAGAGAGAGAGATGCACAGCCAGCCAGCCCCAATCTGAATTCATTATAGAGAGAGATTTCTCCAAGCACCAAAACCTGCTGTCAAAAATGTAAGCTAGTTGTAACCCAGAAGGGTTGAATTCTATTATCTCCAGGTCTGCAGGTGTACCCAAACTCTTTACAACTTCATATTTACATAGAATCAAACTCATTAAATAATCAAATAAAAAGCAATATGTAAATTTTTTTCTTTTGTTCTGGCGGTGTGTGTGTGTGTGTGTGTGTGTGTGTGACACACCAGCAGAGCTGAGTTACGCATTTTCCAAATTCCTGACACACCAAAGCCCAAAAGGTTCGCCATCACTGATCTAGAGCAACACAAGGGAAACAGCAGAGGAAGGGAATGTAATGGAGAACGCAGAGAAGCAGATGATGTCATTTACAGTGCAATCGTAACCTGCACTGGAATAAGCTGTCGGGAGGCGGGAGCAGCTCAGAACGGGGCAAGGGATTATTTTCCCCTTTGCCCGAGGTAAGCCCCAGCCAGCCTATAAGGCTACTCAGATCTGCACCCGCAAAAGAGCAGGAGCATGTGGCCAGAAGCAGCCTAGATCGAGGCTGCCCAGCCCAGGGATGGGGGTTTGGATATGGCCCAACAGCCGTGCCCCATCTCCGCCCACAGCGCCGCCACATTATGCCTCCCGCCCGCCTCTGGCACGCTCTCTGCGTGGCCCTGTGCTGGCAGAGCTAAGCCGGTGCTCGACTGGCACAGCTGACAGGTGTGGCGGTGCCCATGAACTGGTGCTACCGCTTGCTACTGAATCTGTGACACACCCTACGGCACGCAAGAGCGCTGCACCGGCACAATGCCAGGTTAGGATCGCGCCCTTCGTTACTAATATACCGTACATAAGTTTTGTTACAGTAGGTTGGAATTTCAGTGGTCCATGGGTACTATTTTTCTTTCACCCCTCTCTGTGGGAATGTATTAGGAATGGGGTAGTGGCCTTCTCTTGTTTCTCTTCTTGATTTTTTGTTCCTTTAGATTTTATGGCGCATGTCTCCCAACAGTCCTCCTAATGTTTTTGTACAGGTGGAGGTGGGGAAGGAAGGAAAATGGCAGCTCACTGCCCTGTTTCATTCAGTTGCTGGCGTCTCTCCCTATTAACTGCATCCGGCTAATAGAAGGCTTCAGAATAAACACTTCAAATGGTGGCTCAGCTGCTGAGAACCGGAATCTTTTTTCGTAAGGAGCAATGTCCTCAGCAGCTCTAGCACTTTAACTGCATGAAGTCACACCAGACTCATTTATTTATTTATTTTATTTATTGAATTTATATCCCGCCTTTTTGCCCGAAGGCACTCAAGGCGGCATTACAATAAAAAAGCAATAAAAACAAAGTTTACATTAAAAAACAATTAAAAACAATGTTAAAATACAATTAAAAATTTAAAAACAGCAACATCATGAGTAACTGCAATTATAAAGTGAGTGCCAATTTGTACGTTCAAAAATGTAGTGCAAACGGCTTGTGCTTTCCCCCCATTTTTGGTACACTGTGACAAGCAGAGGCAGATCTAAGGGAGGGCAAAGCTCTAAGTTTTGCAAGAAGCCTTACCTTGCAGTGGAAATCACTCCTCTCCTGTACCGTTTTAGCCAATCCTCACAGGGAAAAGCAACATCTTGGCGTTGCTTACTGGCTACAGCAGCAAGGGAGAGGAGGGATGTACATGACAGGGTAAGGCTCCTTGCAACACTTAGAGCTTTGCCCTCCCTTAGATCTGCCTCTGGTGACAAGTGGGACTTAACTGCTCTGAGAATTATGAAATCTGTGAGTTTCAGATCACAGCTTCTGGAGTTTCTGCTGGGAAAATGTGTGAGTCCTTCCAGTGTTCTAACAGAAGTGAGTATGAATCATGCTTCGTTGATTGTTTCAGTCAGTTACTATCTCTGGAGATCTCCTCCTCTATACAGATGGAGTTCTGACGTCTTCAGATGAAGATGTCTGGCGCCAAAGAACAATTGGACCTCAAATGCAAGAAAATGATACTCTGTGTTCCAGACACAAAATCTGAATCTATGTAGAAGTGTCTGAAGCTGCACATAAGAAATATTGTGACAGGACCAACCTAAGCATTAATCAACAGAAGTGTCCCAATTTTTTAAAAATTAAAAGTACTATAGAAAGCCATGCTTTCGATTGTGATTGAGAGTGAGGAAATGGTGGGAAGAAGAACTTCTTTCTTATCACTACTGTTTTTCAGTTCAGTAGTTCCTTTCCCCCACCCTAGCTGCTCCTCTCCTCACTACGGAAAAACCCACACTTTGGGGAAGAGGCACTTCAGAAAAAAAAATAGTGACCAAAGGGTGAATCAGCCGTTCTCCCCACCATTCTACCACTTACAATTGTGACCTTTCACTTTGTCCGGGGCAGATCATTTTGCTGATCCCCGTGGGCCGTCCTCTGGAGCTCCAGACTCCGTCACTGCTAGGCCCACTGGGGCAAGGTCAGCCTGCTGCCACAGTCAGTGACTGACCCTGCAACCACCTCCAGGGTTCACTGTGGGGTATCAGCAGCGGTGTTATGCTGCTGGAACGCTGGGCGGGACATCCGGGTGATCGACAGCCCGCCTGTTGCGTTCCGACGCGTTACGCTGTTTGCGTAACATACGCAAGTGGCATAATTGGTTATGCAAACGACGTAACGCTTCAGAACGCAACGGGCGGGCTGTCGATCACCCGGATGTCCCGCCCAGCATTCCGGCAGCATAACACCGCTGGGTATCAGGGTTGCAGTCAGCCCCACTCCTCCCAGAGAAGAAGCCAACAATATGGCCATGCAGCGCAACCTTGGCAACCTGGCAGCAGAGCTGACAGGACAATCCGGCAGGGAGACATGGCTCCCTTCAGGATTAGGGCCTAGGAGGGAAGCAGCCCTTACACACGAGCAGGGCCAGGAACAGGCAGGGTGGAGACTAAAGGTGCTTGCACATAAAGATTCCCCAACAGCCAATGAGGAGCTCACTAGAGGGCAGGCCTCCACCCTGTGAGGGTGCTTGTGCGCCCTGTGAGAAAACAGCAGGAGAAGGCAGTCAGATGGTTTAATTGCCTCCCCTGGCCATGTCTGACAGCGCCATCCTTAAAGAGGCATGGCAGCGACGCAACATCATTGCATCAGTGCCACGTCATTAGTGCTGACACAGGGGCGCCGAGCGGCACTCCCGCGTCGGCACTAAGGCAGCGCTGGTCCTGTTGCACTTGTGCAGTGCCTCCCTTGCGTCGGCCGAATCCGGCCGGCACAAGGGAGGACCCATCTTGGAATGGGGCATGGGGAAGGCTTTTGTGGGTGGGCCGGGGGGGGTACGTGGGTGGGTGGTGGGCTGGCTGGCAAGTATGCCACCTATCCGGGAGGCGGGCCCAGAATTTGGCCATAAGGCCGAATCCTAGACCTGTTCGGAAGGCCTTGCAGTCCCCTTGGATCTGTGCCTGCTATTTAGCAGGTGCTGATCCAAGGAGCACATAGGGGAGGCTGGAGCCTCCCCTACAGTAAGAGCACGAACATGCCCCTGTCATAGGGAGGCTCCAGCCTCACCTATACTGTGCTAGGATATGCAGGTCACCATTCTGGCGCAGTATAGGATTGCGCCCTGAGGCTCTTTCGATTTTGCTCTTCATTCATGGCAAGCCCTCAGTCTCCATCCTGGATGTGTCTCCCTCACGGCTAATGGCATCTTCAATGGAGCAACCCGTGCCGGTGGCCTCAGTTGCACAGACTGTACGCACATATTTCTCATCTTTAAAAAATGGGATGGCTGCTGTGTAAGGGCCCAATCCTGAGCCTCTTAGTGCTGGCGGTACGAGCATCCTGCCAGCTCTCGTTGTTGTAAGCATGCCGTAAAGCATGTTCATAGCACCCAGCAAATAAGGAGCGCTTGCGCTGGGCCAGTGCCAGTCAGTGTCGGGCCTCAGTGCCATGATGGGGATCGAGTTGTACTGTTCCACCTCTGGCAGCTGGTAAGCCTCCAAGGTGGGAAGGGGGCAGACCTGGGCAGAGGGGAGGATTGGCCCTGGGAGGGGTGGATTGGGCCCAGGAGGATGTGGAGATTGCAGCAGCCTCTGATCCTCCCTCCCAAGCTGACAAGTCCTCCTCGACTTTGCATTTGTTCAAGGAGACCTGGGGCCAAGGAGACCCATTGCAGCTGGCTGTAGTCTCCCTGGGGTATGGGAACAAATGCTCTTTCTCCCAAGGAGGCCTCAAGCAGTATCCTGGTGGCGTCAGGATGCAGTGGTTGCTATTTCAGTGCCGCTGGAGCCCTGGGCTCCAGGGTTCAGGGTTAGGCTGTAAATGTCTAGTTTGACCCTTGTCTCGACTCTTCTTCCTGCCCTCAAAAATTCCTCAGATGCTTATCAGAGCATGGTTTTCAAAATTCTCCTTGATATGTTTCCTTAAGTAAACTTTGGTGGTTATGCAATGCATTACTGTAAACATCTGAGAGCACTCAATAGTATATACTCATAAGAACTACAGGGATGAATACATTTTCAGCTTTCTTGAAGGTTTAATTACAACCATTTTAAAAAAAAAATTTTTTTCCCCCCAATTTCTCTTGCAAGGCTGCATTTATGGGGTTCTTGATTTCCTTCTTCCTACAGAGGCTGTATTTCCAGGTGATTAAGGGACACTGTTTCATCGGCCTGTAAAATACCAAGCGATAAACTGATTTGGTAGTTGATTAAATGTCAAAGAGAGGTAAAAGTGTGAGTGCTTAAAACATAACTTGCCTTGGATTTCATCAGGCATGCCAACTCTCATTGTAAATTATGATTCTAGTTTATGTTTGTTTGGACAACTAGAAGCTTGAATGTATCATGGCTG
Organism: Lerista edwardsae; assembly: GCA_029204185.1. Lineage (NCBI taxonomy): Eukaryota > Metazoa > Chordata > Lepidosauria > Squamata > Scincidae > Lerista > Lerista edwardsae. The sequence continues at coordinate 3,794,745 of JAJKFI010000098.1, read as the reverse complement.
ACAAATCAAAGACACTGTGTTGCTGGCATTCTGACTATTTGGGGGATTTATTCATTTGATAGTACCTTTGTATTTCAATTAAATGCACTGATGCTAAAAATAATGACAAAATCATATTTTTTTTTTCCTGTGTCCTCCTGTGGTGAGTATTTTTCCCATGCTGATTCATTAATAGAAGGAAGATCAGAAAACTGGCATTTCTGAGACAGAAACTATGTTATTCAACAGGGAAAGGAACTAAGTGAATGGAGATGAGGACTCTGCCTTCACAGAGCGGAGAATAAAGTGCACTATTTGCTCATGTTCTTCCCCTGAGGACTCAGTTAATGTGTCAAATGAAGCAAAGTCGTGATGTTCATACAACAGAAGAACCCTGGAACCCTTCGTGATGATCTGTAAACAGTTGGCACCATAAGAGATGCTGGCAAAACTCACTGGATTTCTGCCCAGATACAAATTTCTGAAACTCATAATGCTCACTTCAGAGAAGAGGTGAGCATTATGAAGCCCTCAAAGGTTAACATCTGAGCCAGAGAAGATGTCTCTTCTTACCACCAGCGTCCAAACTCCTTCCACTGACCCCAGCCTCCTTTCATCCTACCTCCCCCACCCAAAGTCTCTTCCCTTTAACAAAACGTATCCAGTTTGGATGGCACTCTGGGTTTGGGAAGAGGGAAGCAGGGATGTCTAATTTCTTCCTCTCTCCTCTGGTGAACTGGTAGTGAAATGTCCTGGTGGCCTTGTATTGGAGAATTCAGTTTTCCCAAGGACTACTGCAAAACTGCATTTCCCAAAGGCTGCCACCACCCATGGGATGCTGCGTGAGCTATTGTGATATGCCTGCATTGGCAGAGGATTGGATTCTTAGCCTGATCCTATCTTTCCTTACCGCCAGCAATGGTGTCCTGAGAAGTGCTGTAAGGCACTCCAGCACGCATGGAAATGATGCTGCGCCAGCACTGAGGCCTGCTCCAGTTGGTGCTGGACTTCATCACTGGAATGACTTGTTGCTGGAGCATCCAGGTTAAGTTTCATCATCAGCTGGCAGTGAGTCTTTTCAGGATGGGGGGGGAAGGAGGGGAGGAAATGGGATGGGGTGGAAAGAGGGTGGGGGAGGTGGAGCAGGCCCAGGAAAGTGTGGGCGACAGTGGCATACTCTGTCACCATATCCTGTGCTCCCTCCTGAGCCAGGAGACCTGATGTTGGTCTCCTTCGTTCTGCATCTGCTTAATACGAGCACAGAGCCAAGTAGAGCCATTGGGGCCGCTGTAGGTCGACATGGAGTAAGAGAACTTTGTTCCCTTTTGCTGGGGAGACAAGCAGCTGCTTCCCTAGCCCCACTAGGGTAGCCATTTTAGTAGCCATTTTGGTGCCGCTATAGCCCTGGGCACCAGGGATGCATAGATTGGCCCTTAGGGCCCAATCCTATCCAACCTTCCAGTGCTGATGCAGCTGCAATGCAACACCAAGGTAAGGGAACAAACATTTCCTCACTTGAGGAGGCCTCCATGACTTCCCCTCCACTGCAGGATGCAGTGCATATTCTGTTGGCGTGGCTTCATCGGTGATGGAAAATTGAATGGGATTGGGCCCTTTGTCTCTGACTTCCATTCACTGAACTACTCCCATGCTAGTAAAGGGAATGGGGACTGAGGCAGAAGACCAAAGGAAATATGGGGGTCTTGGAAAGTACTTTGAAATAAAGAGTAGGAATAAGGGCAAGAGAAGCCCAACCAAAGAAGACAAACAGGAAAAGAGAATGGGCAGAGATGGGGTAGAGGAGGCTACAAGTTGAAGAAGAGTGGGCTGTAGTTTGAAATAATCAGCCAAATCTTTTGCTACAGACTGCCGGCATCACGTCACATGTGATCAAGACTGTAGAACAAGCATTAGCTTCGGTAAGTAACATGGTGTTGCTTGTGATGCAGAAATAGTATGAGAACTGTGATAATGTGAGCAACTTGGTATGAATTTCCTTGGAGGCAGTTCAGAATTTGTCCCAGCTGTATTTTACTCATTGCTGCTTGATTTGAGATTGCAAGCTGTGATGAAAATATGTAAATTTAATTTAATGCTTTAATGCTTTCCGTGTCATTTCAGGAGAGAGTAAGCAAAAATATTTATTTGCCGTCTATAGAGGATGACGCACCTTGACCACATTAATGCTGAACACATTGCTCACTCCACAAGCATGCCAAAAATCAGCATTTCCAGATACATTTGTGCACCCTGCACTTTCTGCTGACAGTTTTGCACAGAACAATCCTGCAGCAGATGGCTCAAAAATTTAATCAGAAGATTTTCTACAAATCAAGAAAAATTGTTGGCTAGGATCTGTCGTTATTGAACACACACACACACACACAAACGTTTCGGCATTCTTTATTCTGTGTGATGCCTTTCAAGCTAAGATGGAACCATTTTCATAAATGTTATTTCTGCTTTCCTGAGCAATGGCATTCCCTGTTGGACAAACAGGGATAGAGGAGTTCTTCCTGGTTCTCAAGACATAATTGCACTTTGCCGCTGCAGTTGGTTTAATTAAGCATTGTTTCTAAGCAGCTTTCTAAGCAGTATAATGGTGATTCCATCATTGTTGTGCACTGCATGTACCTTCTGCTTCCAGATTGTGCAACAAAGTTGACATTTGCACAGTAATGGCATCTAAATGATTTAGCAACAGGTACTCACTTTTGATTGGCACTTGTGTCGGGGTTTGCCCACCAGAAGTGAGGTCATAGCTGGAACCCAGGAACCGCCCCCAGGAACTGCCGCGCCTCCTCGGTAGGCCGTGTGGCAGCCCAGGAGAAGGCCTGGGAGTCCCGGACCTTCCCCAGGGCCATCGTGCAGGCTACCGATCCCCCCAGGAACCGCCGCACCTCCTTGGGAGGAAGCCCCAGGCAGCCTACCAGCTCACGCTGCTGCTGCCATTGGTCTCCCTTGCTCCGCTGCCTGCCTGCCTGCCTGCCTGGCTGGCTGGCTGGCTCTGAGAACGTGCAGGCAACTCAAACGTGCAGGCAATTCAAACATTGCAGGGGGCAGAGCGAAGTGCTGATGGAGTCGACGAGTGGGCGGGCGAATGGGCGGGGCCAGCCCTAATCCTAGGAACGGGTACTCGCATACTCCCATGTACCCACTACATGACATGTCTGCATTTGCATTTTCAAATTTACATTTATATAGTGCTGTGAAAAACGCCTATGAACGCCAGTGGGCTGGAGTGTTACTTGGGGCATAGAGAAAAATATTCCCTTACCCTGCAAGGACCACCAGCCTGTGCTACATCTAGCACAGGCTATGTGGCTTTGCTGTACCAGCGCAAGGTTAGGATTGTGCCGTATCAGAATCAAAGAATTAAACGAATCACTTTTATTTGTCTTTCTGTTGTGGATGGGGTGGCTCTTTCCCAGCATTCTTTCTGCTGCTTGTTTGTCCCTGCGAATTGAAGTGGATTTTCATTCTATAGAGATGACAGGCAATCAATAAAGCCGCAAATTTAGAGACTGTAGAATATGATCCTTCTGAAGAAGAAATATCGACATTCTTTGTGACAGCTGGCTGCCGTGCTAATGGTGGTTGTAAAACATTTCAAAGAGAGAACAAGAATCACAGCACATGCACCGACTTTATTTGTACCGGAGGGAAAAAAATTCTTTTAGCAGCAAACAAGCTTTCAAAGAACTGAGGGGGACAGTTCCAAAGCCACCCCATGGAATTTAAGTGTAGCAGAAGAGAGCACCAAAGCTTCTGTTAACTATTATTTTTGCTACAATGAATGAGACTCTGTTCAGCAGGTACAGAGACACTGATGTGGGCTTCAGATTGCGTTGTTGAAAGATATGCAGAATTTCCGTTCTTTGTCAATGTCAGAATCCTGGCTATACTTAGGATTGGGGCTAGCCCCTGCATATCCAGTGGAACATGTGCATTCAGGGGCCAAATTCTGATGCTGTACAGTGCCTAGTCATTCATGGCACAATCCTAGTCTCTTCTTACACCACTGTACACTGTCAGAAGCATGCAATAAAGCATGTTGCGACAGTGCAGAAAATTGGGGCGCCCCCTCTGCTCATTCGCTGCCCCATGCACTGCTCCACTCTGCCCTGCCACACCATGCTAGGCTGTACAGAGGCAGGGATGGGTAGGAGGGCCAAAACTGTCTGCCTCACAGTGACGCAAACTGCCCTATCACCGCTTTCTGCCTGCCCCAGGTGCTCCAGTGCCTGGGGCTTTGCCCCCACCTCACCCAAGGGTAGGTCCGTGACTACAGTATTCTATTTCCCTTCCTGGGCCAGACCTGCCAATACAGCTCCTCTTGGACTTGAACCAGATATTTCACAGGTGCAGGTCTAAGTAGACCCTTTGTGCAGGCTGGGGCTTTCTCTGGGACAAGAGAACAAATGTCCCTTTACCTCGAGGAGACCTTATTGGGGGAATTAACAACTCCCCTCTTAAAGATCAATCCAGGTAGGTTAATCTTTCAAGATGCAAGGCAGCCTGAAGGACAACAAATCTAATTCCTTATTTTATAAGCAGCTGCTTGGTGCATATACTGTACATCCAATAACCGCAGCTTTAAAAAAAATGGATGGAAGTATTGCAGGAATGATCCGTATCACACGATATACTTACTGTTCATGCTGTTACTCCATATCCATGCTAGTTGGTGTGTGTGGCATATTCAAAGAAGAGTGATGTATGGACATGACATCACCTGTGAGTATGCAAATGGGATTGATATAGGCCCTCCTCTCTTCCTCTTCTTCTACAATTTATCCTTAGATATACAGATAAGGCTAAAGACATGGGTTTCAAACTCATTTCACACAGGAGCCGCAATAGAATTCATGATACCTGCTGAAGGCAGGAAGTGATGTAATTAGGCAGGAAGTGATGTCATTCATGACCAGAAATAAGAGCTTTTTCCTCACTTAGGAAAAAACTCAGCTGCAAATAAAGAATATGCAAAACTTGATCGTGCTGGGAGAGCCTGAGGGCCAGATAAAGAGCTTCTGCAGTCTGCATCCCCCACCCCCCGGGCCTTATGTTTGACACCCCTGACTAAGAATAGGAGGCTTATGGGCATCTTTGATATCTATCTCCATCCATCCTTTTTCACTCTATGAACCCAGTCACAAATTAGCCATGGCTAGATAGACGCATGGGAGATGTGCATAGCCCCCTCCCCCGGTGATGAACAGCCGATAAGTTGTGGTGTGTTCAAGGGCCACCAACAATGAAAGGAGAGGCAAAAGATTCCACTGACTCCTCCGCTAATTCTTTTCTGTGAATGCAGCAGCAGCAGTAGCTGTGTGCACCCCTATGTTCATATCCTGCCTTGTATCTTATCTCTTAGTGGGACTGGAATTTCATTGAAGCATGCAGATTCCTATATTAATATTGCAGAGATTATTGAAGCAAGCTATGTAAAGCACATTGCAAAAGAGACAATTAGGCACTGTACTTCTGTGAAATGTTCTGTACTCTTGCGAGCACTCCTGTTTACGTGGAGGCAAGGCACATGTTTGATCTCTTTTTTTATATCCCTTTTTTTGTCTTCCTACAAGAAGGCTTGTTATTCCAGAACACTATGATCTGCGCAACAATTTTGTCTAATTATGGCTTAAGAGAATAGCTCATTCCATCATCTTAAAATGCACTACTGGAATGCTTCGATGAATTACTGACAATACATAATAATGTCAGGTTTGTGGGAACTGGGTAAAAACTCCTGTATAAATAATGATCAAATATCCAGCATAATGGAGTTCCTGGAAGATTTCAAAGGAGGCTTTCGATTCTGTTGGCCCAGTGTGTTGTCGCTTGGGACCTGGTGGCTGCAGCACTCGCAGTGCTTTCCTTGACAATAAACACCTCTAAGCGCCAATTGCCCAGTCCAGGGACAGCGTGAAATGCTGCCGTCTTGCAGCTGAAGATACAATGCCATCACGGTAGCTATATGAGCCGCAGTTCCACAGGAAAATCTAGGAACAACAAAAAGAAATAATTAGAGCTTATGAGAGTTTGGGGAAACTTGCATGCTGAGGGCAAAAGAGATTTTCAGTTGTAAAATGAAAAAGAATTAGCTACTAAATCAACCAGCGGGGAGGAGGGGCTTTAAGAGAAGCCAGCAGGCCTGCTGCCGTGTTTGTGTATATCATGTGCTGTTAACAGACTGGCCTGGTGGATGTACCAAACATTCTCCAGTAAAACTTCTTCTTCTTCTTTCACGGACTCGGCTGACAGCTTCGTTTGCTTCCAATGCAAACGCAAATGGCTGTCTGCAAATGGCTCTGTTTCCCAGAGATACAGATAGCAATCTGTCCAATTTCCTGTCCATGTCTTGTGGTTTGCTGAGTCGCAATGACCATGAGAAGCTCCAGAGGTAGTAATGGCTCCTGGACAGTTACTGTTGATGAATACATGTCACCCTGAATGCTCCCTAAATGACCATGCAATCCAGAGGGGAAAGCAAGACGTGAGTTAGCAGTTCTTTTCACTGACTGGGAGGCTGAATACTGTAGGGACAGTTAAAGCCATTGAGAGGAATAAATTGTAATGTGCCTATGAATGGGAACACGTTCCCTGAATAGAATAGAATACTACTTCCATTCTCGAAGGGAGCTTCCATTTATGGAAGCATTACTTAGGATGTCACCCTCTGGCAAGCAGGTAGATCTCTTCCTCGACCCAAAGGCATGGGGTCACCCTATCAGAATTACAAGTTGATATTTGCAAGGGTGTCAATTTGTTTTAATAGGGACGTGTCAATTTAATAGGGACGTGGTGGCACAGCGGGTTAAACCACTGCTGCTGGGCTTTCCGACCGGAAGGTTGGGAGTTCAAGACTGCGCGACGGACTGCGCTCCCGTTGCTTGTCCCAGCTCCTGCCAACCTAGCAGTTCGAAAGCACCTAAATGCAAGTAGATAAATAGGAACCACTTCGGTGGGAAGGTAACGGTGTTCCGTGCACTACGGTGTAGAGTCATGCCGGCCACATGACCACGGAAGCTTGTCCTCGGACAAAACGCCGGCTCTACAGGCTTTGAAACGGAGATGAGCACCGCCCCCTACAGTCGGTCACGACTAGACCATTCGGTCGTGGGGAAACCTTTACCTTTACAATTTGTTTAGTGAAATTCATCATGGATGTAAATAAAAGCAGTATAATTGATATTGGTGTCCATGGGGTAGAGAGCCTTTTCTGCCTAATCCAACGAAATCACTCATTTTGATTCAGACGTCTATCTGGCCCTTTCTGCCGAAATGCTGACTCTAAGGTTTCCACGCTGCATTCCACATGAGTGAATATATGCTGCAAGGGACTGCGGCTTTCGTCTCACATGAGCATGAGGAGGATGAGATCTTTCAGGCAGAATGACCTGCCACAAAAAATGCCTTATCTCATTTATTGGGGTATATGGGAATTTCAAAATGCACACCAAAATGTGTGTGTGTTTTTCTATGCTGTGTTGAGGCTATTTTACAGAATATGGTACATAAATATATTTTTTTTCATCTTGCATTGAAAAAAATGGAACTGGTCTGTGGGCAAGTGTCCTATTGCTGTGTGTGTGTGTAAACAGGAGTGAGAACATGCTGTTTGGGATTTTTAGGTCCCCTTCTCTTCAAGCGCTACTGTATAGAACAGTTTAAGCCACTGAAGGCTGGTCAGCCAACCTTCTTGGTCTACTCCTCTCCAGCGGCGTCATCCTCAAATTAAGTTCTGGAACGCTAGGCGGGACTTACCGCTTGATTGAAAGGCTGTCTGTGAGTGTCGCAGCCTGCCCGCCCGCTGCGCGGGCTCCCTCCAGTTGGTGCGCCTCTCCACTGCTTGCCCAGGCACCCGGCACGCCCCCCCCCCAGGCAAGCAAGCATCCCCTCCGAAGCCAGGGGTGCCAGCGCGGCGGCGGGCGGGCAGGCAGCGACACGTCACGGACAGGCAGCCAATCAGGCGGTAAGTCCCGCCTAGCGTTCTGGAACATCGTTTGAGGATGACACCACTGCTCCCCCCCTCTCTCTCACTCACTCACTCAGTGTTCCTACCCCTGCTGTTCCTCCAGATAAGTGAAGCAGCTTGGCCATTTCGAGGCTACTTCTTCCTTTGCATGTTTCACAAGCCTTTGAGACCTTTGAGACACCTCTTCATCCAGGGAGATTCTTGTGCTCAGCTCCTTGTTGTCACGACTCCTCCAATGGTCTCAAGCTTCACAGAAAAGGAATGGCAGCCTTGATCCATGGCTAGGGGTGTTTATTTTTGTAAAAAAAAATGCCAAAAACACCCCCTCCGCCTTTTTGGTGTGAAAATGTCTGAATGAAAACTCAGAGCACAGCATTTAGGTGCTTAGGATAGTTTCCAAAAATTAAAATAAGATTACCTTTCCATTTAGAAATAATGCTGTGGCTGCATCTGCTGACACTACATCGCCTATATCACCAACCTAGTACACTTGTACAGCATTTATAGTGACGGGGCCCAATCTTAAGTAGTGCCAGAACAGGCAGGCCAGCAACAGAACAACAGGCCTCCCCGCTGGGCTCCTCGGATCTGCGCCTGCAAAATTGCAGGTGCAGGTCTGAGGAAGCCATGCAGCCCAAATCGGGGCCACACAGCCTGTGGATGGGGCCTTGGATGCGACCTGACAGCTCACTGGGCCCCCCCCCCCCCCCCCCTTCCTCCCTCCCACCAGCCCCTCCTTCTCCCAGAACTGCCCTTGCACCAGCCACGTTTGGCTGGCACAAGAGCGGCTCTCAGTTCTACGCTACTCCTAGTGCCAGCCCAAGCACTCTAGCGCCAATGGGGTGCCAGTTGGCGCCCCCATGTCGGTGTTAGTGACATAGCCCAGATGCAACAATGTTGCATCGGCGCTATGTAAAGGGCTGGATTGCACCCTAAAAATGAGAACTCGAATGAGAATAAAAACATAACACTCCTTTCTGGCTTTCAAATCAAGAAACCATCAAAAAATAATACCATTTTCAAACACCCCTATTTGTGGTACTTCTTAGTCAATCAATCAATCAATAAACCTTTATTGGCATAATAAAAATAAATACAGAAACAGGCCTAACCAATGGACTTCAGAATTTCTGACAAAAACATTGCGACATTGAGGGTAACATCGGGCTGATAATCACATAAAAGAAAGGAAATAATAGTATCAGAAGAAGAAAAAGAAAAGGTGGAGAGAATTGGTTGAAGCAAAGAAACATGAAGGGAGTGGTGGGACGGACAATTTAGGAGAATATGTTGAAGAGAATCAGGTGAAGAGTGACAGAGAAAACAAATTCGTTGATCACGTGGGATCCGAGAAAAGCGTCCCAGGTGGTAAGCCGTTGGAAATATGTTGAGACGCGCAAACATGAAGGCTCTACGTTGAAGGGGATTGATAAGTTGAATAAAATAATTAAAAGGTCGACCACCTGAAGGAGGAAGATCAAAGAAAAAAGGAGAACAGATAGGATTCATAAGTCGATTAAATTCCTCCAATTCATGATGATAAAGTTGGCTTTTGATGCGACTAAGGGCCACTTCTGGAGAAGTGTCATTTAAAGATTCTAAGGAAATACCAAGAGAGGAGAGTTTATTTTCAAAGGTAAGAAACCAATTAAATCTAAAAGAGTCCTTGAGTATAGCAAATAATAAGGAATTATTAGACAATCGAAAAAATAAACGCAACCAATATTTAAAGGAAATTGACCAGGCAATTGTGGAAGGCAAATGAATGCCTAATTCTGAAAAAATAGTAGAGTAGTTTATTGTGTTAGGTAAGCCCAAAATTTTCCTTAAAAAAGCTGTAAAAAGAATGTTTAAATTGGTGGAAAAATCAGCAATCCAAATAGGCACACCATAGAGAAAGTAAGAGAGTAATTTGAGGTGGTAAATTTCTAAGGCAGCCGGAACAAATTGATTCCCAGATGTATAATGAAATTTGGAAATGGCTTGGAAAAGGGAAGAAGAAGTAGCAGAAACTAATTTAATGTGGGAGGACCAATTGAGTTTATAGTTTAACGTAATACCAAGATATTTATAGGAAGGAACTTGTTGGTAGACTTGGGAGCCAATCGTCCAGGAGGAAGGGGACCAGGATTTAGAAAAGACAATAATTTTAGTTTTCTCAGAGTTAATGGAAAGATGGTTGATGGAGCAATAATTCTGAAATGCCAGTAGAGATTGGCGTAGACCAGATTTAGAGCGGGAAAGCAAGACTGCATCGTCTGCATAAAGTAGAATATTAATGGGTTCACCATTTAAGGCAGGAGGAGAAGTATGATAAGAAGTAAAGAAAGGGGGAAGATCAGCTAGATATAGATTAAATAAAAATGGAGCCAGAATGCAGCCTTGACGAACACCCAGGTTGACAGGGATAGAAGGAGTAAGAGAGTTAGAATTAGGGAGACGAATTTGGCAAGAGTTATTTGTACTTCTTAGTCAAGGACTCACCAAATCCCCACTCCTTGTCATGTGTGAAGTCGAATTCACTGTATGGTTAGTGATTCTTTTTCTCTCTTTCTCTTTCTCTTTCTCTTTGTGTGTGTGTGTGTGTGTGTGTGTGTGTGTGTGTGTGTGTGAGAGAGAGAGAGAGAGAGAGAGAGAGAGAGAGAGAGCTTTTCTTCTTTGCAACCTTTAGTTGGAGGCCCAAGATTAGCCTCAAGTCTCTAGGGCCAAATGGCCAACCCAGAAGACTAACCTTTCTAGAACAAGGATGTCAAACATGAAGCCTACAGGCCTGATCAGGCCTAGTGGAAGCTCCTTATCCTGCTTGAGTGATAGTTGGGCTCTATCCGCTCTCAGCTGATGAGCTGAGAAGTTGTACAGATTGAGTATTCCTTATCCAGACTGCTTGGGACGGGAAGGTCCCAAGCATTTTGTATTTGTCTGAATTTCAGAATAACCACATAAATATAATGAGAAATGCTTCCTCTTGCTCCTTTCACTTACCCCTTCGGGTGTCTGCTGGCCTCTGGCATTTTTCAACAATGGCACACACCTCAGAGTAGAGAATTGAACTTACAGCCTGTATGTGGGAATGAGCACAAGACCTTTGAGTGTTCACACTACAGAAAGTTTTTTTTTTAAGTTTACATAATGTTAGTTGTATTTTTTGTTTGTTTGTGGCCATTTGATAAAATGTAGATATTACACTCTGTTTTTTTTTATTGAATTCCTCGTGAAATTCTGCATCGAATGGTACATAACATGATGGTATTATTCCTTAAAATTGCGATTTTGGTCCCTAGAGATGACACTCGCCTTGAGGGTCTCTGCCCCATAGGTACCCACACTGCCCTCAATAGCAGTGTGATCTACAGAAATCAATACCTGTCTCCTAACCCCTCTTGCTGGTTTATTCCTCATATGGGGTCCTTAACTTTTTTGTTTTCACTACTGCCTTTCTTTTTGTAATTCAGGCAGAAATAAAAAAAGCAACAAGATTTTAAAATGATCAGAAATAAAACATGTCTCACTCCTTGGTATTCCACCAAGTTATAGGTAATTGTAGCTCCTTGTAAAATGTTACAGAATAGCTACAGGAGCATTATTCTTCTATTCCTGACTCACAGAAATAAAAAATCTTTTAACCTCAAACTTCAAAACAAAAATAAAGATTTTTGATTTGAGGTCTGAGGTTAATGATTTTGTCAGTCAGTATATGTCAGTATAGCCATTCTGACGTAGTTATCCCAAGTGCAGTTAGCAAGGGTAAATAGCCTTGTATTTCAAGGGTCAGTGAAACGGTGCACCCAAATCATCTACACAGGTGATAAAAGGTGACCAAGCTGCTAAAAAGGCTCTGGGGCATGTTTGTTGAAAGGATGTACTGGCAAAATGTCTTTCTCTTACTCCATGAACCCCTGTCAGGGAAAGCGGGGCTGCACAGTGTCAAGGGTTGAGAGTTAGTTTAATGCCCCCCAAAGCAATTCTTCTTCTACATCACCACCACCACCATCATAGTGTTTAGCTGTCAAATGTTTGAGAACATGTTTTCAGGGGGACACAACATTTTCTTTTACCAAGGATGATCCTGGCGAAAGGTACAGACCAGATGGTTTTTACCCTAGTTCAGCAGTGTCCCTGACAGTTCCCTTTCTGCCATAGAAGTGAATGGGTTCCTTCCACTTCTCGAACAGCACGTCACAGACTGAGGGCACAATCCTAACCTGGAGTTAGGCCAGCAAAAGTCCCTTGTGACGGCTCAGGAGTGTTGCAACCCACTCTCTCGGGAAGGGAAGCGCATGTCTGTGTGCTGGTCTCCCTGAGTCCGAGAGTGGTGCAAATGCGCTTTACGGTGCATTTGCGACACTCCTGGACCGGCACGTGTGCCAGCCTAACTCCAGGTTAGAGGAGAGAGGCCAGAGAGGCAAAGCCATGCTGTGGTGACCTTCTTCCAATCCATGTCCTGGCCTTTTCCTTTGCAACTGCAGTGAAGGAAGAGAAACCCTTGCTCCTTAGCAGTGATGTCCTCCCACTTCCCTGCCTCAATGGGAGCGGTGATAGTTTTCAGGCAATGCAGTCGCCAAAGACAGGCGTGATGCTCATCCCTCCCTAGAGCAACTTTCCCTTTCTTACAGACCAATGCCTTATGGTGACAGAGCTTGCAACACACTCTCACATGAGCTGCTGCAGGAGGTGAGTTCTGCGGCCAGGCTGGGAGCAGGAGAAAAAAAGATCTCAGTGGCAGCCATACATGGCAAGTTCCCAGTCCTTCCCAACCTCCCCACCCCCAGGGGTCCCCTCAGACATACCCCAGCAAAAGAAGCCAAGGAAAACTATTGGAGAGCAGGCAGCCGTAAAAAGTGTTTAACTTCCATTTCCTGGGCTCCCCACCCCCAGCCATAGTGCGGAGCATATGCTCTGTTGGAGGTACTGCATGGTCTGGGCTCACAGGGAATAGGACTCTGGGGGTACAGTCCTAACCAACTTTCCAGCACTGGCATAGTGGTGCCAATGGGGCATGTGCTGCTCTACTGTGTAGAGTAGCAGTTACGGAGGCCTCCTCAAGGTAAGAGAATGTCCCCATACCTTGGAGCTGCATTGCCCTTACCCTGGTGCTGGAACGTTGGTTAGGATTGCACCCTGATAGCAGGCATGATAGCAAGCACAAGACAAAGCTGCTGTTGCTTCTGCTCAGGCATGGAAATTCTGTTCCCCATCCCTTGGTCACTCTAGACCAGAGGTGTTAAACATCAAGCTTAGGGGCCGGATGCGAGATCTGTGGAAATGCTTTATCTGGCCCTTGGGCTCCTAACTCCACCATCAACAGCTCCATCGTGTGCTGAGGTGTCACTGCTGAAAGGCCAACACACCTTCAAGAGCTCACAAGCCCACTGGAGAAAAATATAGCACCTCTACGTTTTTCTGAATCCCCAACTACTCACAGGCATTTCTCTATGCACAATTACCCGGGAGTCGACCCATTGCCAACAATGGGACTTACTTCTGAGTAGATTTCTGTCTGAGTATGACTTCTTTCATACTGTTTTTTCTGTTGCTTCCACCCTCCTTTCCACTCAATTGCCTCCTTAGGACCCCTGGAGGAACCGGAAGTGAGGGTGGATTGGAATGCCTTGTTCATTAAACTCTTTGTTGGACAGCCTCCACATAAGGAAGTGGGTGGTGATGTGATGTCATTGCAATTCGGAGAGCATACAGCCAGGTGTTGCTGGTGAGTTTGGAAAGGGGGGGCGCAAAATCTTTTCTTGTTCCAGGCGCTGTGTTCACTTGTTACAACTCTGTGTGTGTGTGCGTGCACGTGCGCGCGTATTTGTTTGGAAAGAATCGAAGGCACTTAATCATGCTGACAAAAGCAAACTTGGGAACCTCACAGCATGTCTTTTGGCAATTCTAATCACTTTGACAAAAATAATTCCATTATTTTCTGACGAGAAAAAGAAAGGAACAAATGGATTTTGTCAAAAGAATGGATCAAACTGTATGACAAAATAGATTTCACAAGTGATTAAACCCTTGTGTTGCAACCATTTTTTAAAAATAGTAGCAATTGATCAGAGGCACCGTTTCAATTTTTTCTTATTTTACAATTGATTATTGTTTTTTGCTTTCCCCAAATTAATATGATCAATGTTTTGAGAAGCAGATAACATTAACGGAATGAATTTAGTCTGCAAGATGAGACTGAGGCCTCTGTGCAATGTACTGAAGTGATGCAAATGAAGTTAAAAGACTGACAGTCTGATATTTCAAGAAATGTGGGTAAAATATCCTTCTGCCGGCCAACCTTCCATGAACGAATTGGGGTTTGGGCGAGGGGTATTGGTAAGCATAGGGAAAATCACTGAATGTGCTTAGATTTGCCCGCCTTCTCAAATATAGCCTGACAAGTTACATATGTAAGCAAGTAGGCCAGTCTGAAATACCTTACAGCTCAGTCCTAGTGGGGCTGCCCATGCCTCAGTACAGCAGTGCCAAAATGGCCACCACTGTATCCTGCAGGGCAAGGGAGGCAGCCATAGGTCTCTTCAAGGTAAGGGGAAATGGCGTGTCAAGCCCTGGCAGCCACTATCGGTCTACTTGGATCTCAACCAGCTAAATTGCTGGTGCAGTTCTGAATTGACCCATGTAGGGCTTTCAGGCATAGGAGGGGAATATGGTGGCAGACCAGTTTTGCCCCTCTCTGACTTCCCTCACTCTTTCCACCTGTGAATGAATAGCCACTTGCCAGAGAAGTTACCATTGATGGCTCTCAGGGCTCTGAAGATCAGTGCAGGGGCCCAGCACCCACCTGCAGTGGCCTCCCTACCAGCACCTCCATTTTTTGGCCGACATGAAGTGCCTTGCAATGGGAGACCAGTGCTGGCCCGGGCTTCGATTCTGCTGCACATTCAGTGCCATCTGCTAGCACTTTGACTGACTGCATTAACCCCTTTCCTGCCTAATTTAATTTTCCTTTTTCATCTGGGTTTGTTATCCTCTTCTAGACACTGCTGTCTTGGATCAGCACTCTGATAGCCCCTCTTGAGACCCTAACAGAAGTCAGAGGAAGAAGGAAGGAGGCAAGAGGTGGAGAAGCGACGGAAGGTCAGATGAATAAAGGTTTGGATACGTGGAAGGCAATAGGTGGAGAACTGACAAAGGGACAAAGGGAGGGGCCACAGAATCTGCCCCCAGCAGACTATATGTGGTTGTGGACCTACTTATGCCATTTAGATTTGGTGCCTGACAAAACCAGTGATGGCCTACCAACGTTTAAAGGACTGGGGCAAAAATGCAACAAACTATTAAATAGAATTTTGAATCAAAAAATGTGCTTTAACAATCCAAGTAGCAATGTCGTAGTGTATGGCAAATATGTAATCTTGTTGAATATTTGTTTCAACTCAGCTGCATTTTGTGGACTAGAAAGCAGAGCTGCGTGAATAAATAAGAGTTTTGAATGTATGGTTCCTGGAACAGCAGAAGACACTGGATCTACGCAAAAGGAAAAATCTGATGAGAAAGAAGGCAGGAGGTGAGTGCACATAAATCCAGAATGATTCCCACCACCAATGATGTTCTTTCAGTTTTCACCGTTAAAAGTGTCTGCAGTGAGAATCTCCTTCCATATTTCTAATAAAACAGCCACTTTGCTTAGCTGGTCATGCATTTGCGAGCAATTTCGAGCGCTTTAAAACAATGTCAGATCTATCCATCTTTCTCAAGAAGCAGTCCAAGTGAAACAAACAGTCATGCTCAGAAATATCCAAGTGCCTGTAACATTCTATTTCGTTGAAAAGACAAATTAACCGTATATTTCATACAACAGTGCAGTACATTCTTCTGCATTCATCTCTGGCTCCCTGAGACACTTCCTGCCGATAGCCTGCTTCAGAGTTAGAGCAAGACAATGGATGTAATCTTGTTTCACTTGCTCTTTTGGTGTGATAACAAGATTAGTGGCTGCTATTACTCTGAGGGATAAACAGAGCTGTAGAAAGCAATCAAGCAATTACAGCATGTTTACTTAACCTACTTGCATAAAACATTCTATAAACATTTTACAACTAAAAGGGAAATGTGCCGAGGTTGAAACATCCTTTTTTTTCCCTGAGCAATTTATGGATAATTAAATTGAATAAGACAAATATGCAAGGATGCTGGCTTTGACGTCTGCTCTTTAGAAAGACTTTGAAATTGGTGTGTGAAACATTAATGGGGTTCTGAAAACATCATTTGCTCCAGACTGTAAGCTCTATTGGCCAGACTTCACTGAGACAAAATTCCCAACATGTCAGTAAAGTAGCCAGCTCAACTTTTTGGGAATTCAGAGAAGTACCTATAGCAGTGGTTCCAAACCTAATGCGGTCATGGCGCCCTTATTTTGTGGCGGTATATAAATACTGTTTGATGATTGATGATCTTCAAGTTTGTGTTTTTATCTATCTTAATGCTTAGTGCATTGTAATACATATCGTATTATACAACCGCATAGCATAAATGGTGGCTAAGCTATTGGTGCTATACCAAAAATAGCAGCATTCTTGAAATCCTTGCAAAAAATTAATAACGAATCAAAATATTTGATAAACATGAAATTGGTTAAATTTTGTTACATGGTGTAATGATAGATAATATGGAAGGATTCATTGTGGCCAAGAGGGTTTGTTACACTGCAGCTTATTTGACATAATATAGTGTTTTGAACGTCCATGCTGCAATTCATACGACTTTCAATCAATAGGTTCTTGATTGAGTGTGTTTCCGTATACTGTGCCTCCAATGCAGAGGCACAATTTCATGAGCAGAATTGCACATTCAGAGTAGTTGACATGTAGACACTTCCTGTCACTTCCGCAAGGCATTCTGGGGCCTGCAGAGGCCAATGGAGTGGGGTGTGAGCCCAGCAGAACTTGGAAGTGGCCTTTGGTGGCTCCCAGTAATGCTTCTATAATGTTTCAACAGCAAGCAACAGGTCGCGACCCAGTACATATCAGGTTATGACCCACCAGTGGATCACAGCCCACAGTTTGAGAAACGTTGCCACAATTTATTCATAGGACTGGTTTACAGTGGTGATTTATTGTGTGGGGAGGCAATGCACCTGGTGATGGAGGAGTGGTGGCACAGAGGCGGATCACCTCTTGTAGAGGTGAGCAGCAGAAGCGGAGTTTGGCCCACCCGCCCGCCCCTTCCTCCAAAATAGAGCATTTGCGGATGCTGGGGGCATGGCAGGGGGCAGGGAGGCAGCACAAGGGGCAGCAATCTGCAGGCCTGGCCCGGGGCAGAGAATTGGCCAGGTCCGCAAACGCGGGTTTCAAATGGTATTTTTTAACATGTATATGTTCTAAACTGCACATGTTGTAACAAGGACGTATACATTCATGGAGCTCCCTCCCTCCCTGCCTGGAAAATTCAGATTATTTTGAATGATCTAAATAATCATCCCTGTTGGGTAGGGGATAGTTTGTCCGAACTACCTTTCTGTGCATGCTGATAAATCTACTTTTAAAAAGTTGGTTTATCAACACATATAGTGGTTTGGGCAAGTTAGCCCCCACATGATGACAGAAATGCCTGGTTGAAGTCAACTGGGTATAAGGGGAGAAGCCAGAATGTGTATGCTCTATAAGGCCCACGTCCACCTCTGCATGGGCCCCAAACCAGCTTGCAAAGGATTAAGCTACATGGCTGTCCAAAGCAGAGCAGTGAAAGCTACTCTGGGACACAGCGATCGGAGAAATCTTTAACAGCGTTGTACAAACATGCTTGGAACCTTTGTGAAAGGTTAACTACCAACAGGTTGACCATAAATGCTCTATTTGGAGAAGACAAATTAGGCTCTTGCCTGCTCTTCTGCTCTACTCTACTGTCAGTATTGTAGCGGCAAGGCAAGGCAAGGCAAGAGAGCACTTTGATTTCCACCTGCATTTTTCCAGAATCATCCAAGCACTCAATTCCTTCAGCACCATTAAAAAAAGAAAATGGCAAATCTGGGAATAGGGTTGTGTCCTGTATACAATTGCTCCCATAGTTCTTTTCCAATGCTGCATATGCAGCTCACGCTTTTGCAAAGTGTACCACATATACAGCAGTGTTCATAAATGTGTGGGAGCAAATCATATGTGGAGAGGTGAAACAACAGCAACAAATATTTTAAGCCCTAAGTTGGTATTTCTGTACTTTCTGGGGGCCCTTATACAAATGGTGTTCTGCTTCCGCTGTTGTGTGTCCAACAACTACTGTGTCAGTGAAGGGAGTATTTTATATTTATCACTCATTTTTAAAGCCAAAGCTGCCGGTGACCGCTAAAATATTGCACTATTCAGCAGAATTTTCTATATCTTTACTGGCTGGTTCTGTGGTCATAATGGCATGAATGAAAAGGGCTACACTTTCTTCTATTGTACTCCTCTGGGATATATCAAGTCATTTTTATAGCATAACACACTGAGAAATGCAATTTATGATGTGTGACAGACTTTAATGCCAACTTTTCCATCTTTCGATTTGTTTTCTATTAGAGCAGCAGACTGACATGTAAGCCACGTATATATATCTGGGTTTGTGGGGTATAGTAAAAATGTGGAAGATCACCCCAAGGAGGCAGGAGATGGTGCCAACAGTGACCCTTGGTCTAAGTACCTACAGGATCAACACCAAGGAGGTAGCAGGGGTGGGGCTGCACAGCTGCAGACACTCAGAGGCTTGTAGACAAGATATAAGGAGCATCTGGGGGAAGGAGAAGGTGTGGGTGTATAGTAGGAGAAATGTTGGGTGTGAGAGGAGCTGGAGAAAACTGGCAAACCTGAACGAATTATTGACTACGAGCTTGGATAATAGACTGTTGTGGCATAACCTGGATTTGGACCCAACTTGGCATATTGACCCTTGGACTGGCTTACGGACTTGGTTTGGTACCTGACCTTTGGACTGGCTTACGAACTTGATTTGGCTTACTGACCCGTGGACTGGCTCGTGGACTACTGAACCTTGCTTGTGGACTAACCCCAACCTTGGACTCTGATTCTGGCTTGGGCTTTTGGCTTCCAACTAATGTGGACTGGTGCAATTGTGGCCACTGAATGGGCAAACTGAGAAGGTGAGCCCTAGGTGTGTTGGCTCCACTGCTGCACCACAGTGGTTAAAGGGGAAACTACCCAGCCTGAAGTGGGCTTCAGGGACCCCAGAGAGGCCTGGCAGAGGTCTCTGGCGTAACATGGGGATGTTGTTTTTTATAACCTATCCTTGTTATTCAGAGGCAAGGGCCTAATGGAAGGTAGAGAACAAATGGGCCTCTCTGAAATTTGGGGTTGAGCCTTCCCTTATATGACACTGCCCATCTTTATTGTTGATTCCAACTCCTGACTTATACCCATCAAAAGTAGATTTTCAATGTAATCCTAACCAAGGGCATAGCTAAAAAAAGTGCAGGGAGATGCAATTGCACTGGGCAACAAGCTTTTCTTTGGGGGGGGGGCAACAAACTGACCTTGACACTAGTGGCCAAAATTGTGAAAATCTTGGTAGGTAGGTAGGTACCGCATAGGCTCTGCAACGCTTGGAGTGACATGCACCAAACTTGGCATGCGCATGCCTGGCAACAAACACTGTGGGGGTCAGGCCCCCATAGTGCCTCCAGGGGTGGGGGTCGCAGGGGGCCCCACGTGAAAATGGTCGGAAACGGCTGAAATTGGTGTTGAATCCATAGTTTCCAGGGTCACAGAGACGAGCGGCGATGCTCCTGATGCCATTGGAGTCTGGGTTCCCCCCCCCCCGGCATGGGGGGTGAGAAGGGGTGCAAAACAAAACATCCGCCATGCCCCGCTGGAACGCCTGGAGCGATTGGCACCAAACTCGGCACGTGCATGCCTTTCGGCCTGGCGACAAACACTGCAGGGGTCAGGCCCCCCTACGCCCCGATGCCATTGGAGTTTGGGTTCAGCCCCCCTTGGCATGGGGGGTGAGAAGGGGTGCGAAATAAAATGTCCACACTGACCCGCTGGAACGCCTGGAGCGATGTGCACCAAACCTGGTACATGTATGCCTCGCAGCCTGGCGACAAATACTGCAAGGGTATGACCCCCCTAGTGCCCCCATGGGTGGGGGTCCAAAGGGGGTGCCACATAAAAATGATTGAAAATGGCCGATATTGGCATCAAATCCATAGTTTCCAGGGTCACTGAGATGAACGGTGACACCCCCAATGCCATTTGAGTCCAGGTTCGGTCCCCATTGGCATGGGGGATGAGTAGGGGTGAGAAATCAAATGTCCAAAATGACCGACATTGGTGTCAAATCCACAGTTTTTGGGGTGGCTAAGCTGATTGGTGACAGTCCCGATGACATTTGTTACCCGGGCAACGCCAGGTAACAAAAAGCTAGTATTATACACCATTCAATGTGGAATTTAATGCAAAATGCAATGAAACAAACCAGAGTGTAATGTCTTCGTTTTATCAAAAGTTATGGCCAAAAACCCCAAGAAAATGAAACTACAATTGTGAGGTCGTTTCCTGTTGTGACATCACTTCTGGGGCATCACTTTGCCCTCTGCACCGGGCTACACTTTCAGTAGCTAGCCCAGTGATCCTAACTGGCCTAGCAGAGGCAGAATGAGCACATGCGCCTTTGCAAACATGCCAGAAATCTCGTTGCAACAGCACAGGCACTCATGGCACTACTGGTAAGGCCTGCGCCGGCTGGCTGGCCCTGATCCAAGTGGAGCACCTGATGCCGCAGGTAAGCTCCCTCCAGGTAGTGAGGGTGGAGGAGGGCATGTAAGAAAGGGGTGTAAATAGGGTGCAGGAAGCTAAGGAGGGGGGAGGATTGGGCCTGAAAGGGGGCAATAGCAGTGATAGGGGCTACTGCGATATCCTATCCCCCTTCTCAGGCCTGATTTTCCGACACGGGACTGCTTGGATGTGCACCGGTAGATTTGCTGACACAAGCCCGAGTCAAATAGGTTAGATGGACTGGAGTCGGCATGTTGTGATTTTCTTGAAGCTTCCGGGGCACACAAATATGGCTGACTCAGATCCTTCCCGCCAATGAGGATTGCCGCGAATTCACGAATAAAAATCTTCCTGCACGTGTGTAAAAGTTAATATCAACTTTTTAAATCATGCCTGCGTGTTCTGCATACGGGTGTGCGAATCGCTTTATGAAAAATGGGATTTAATTTCCACGGAAAGGTTCATGTATTCACATTACATCGGTATGTAATATTTCCCCCCTCCTTTTCCCCCCTTCCCGTTTACACGTTTTTCCCCGCCTTCCATTTTCTACTATAATATTTTTGAAATTCTGAACATTAACAGAATTTGTTTTAGGGGGGGGTGAGTGTAGAAGTTTAAAAAAAATACTCTTAATAGCCTAGAAGTAAAAAAGAATTCCTCTCATATTGACAACTACTTGTGTCATGAAGAGATTTTAATGTAATTTTCCTATATATTTATCTGATTTTTGCCCACCCTCCCCTTTTTTCTTTTCTTCCCGTTCACACGTTATTCCTGCTTGTGTAGATTTCAAAAAATAAGTCTGTCAAAACAGTGCAATCCGAGTTTGAATAGACAGCAAGCGGCATTTCGTCCGGTGTGTTCAGTAATATAATTACGCGGAATTAAACCTTGGAATTGCATATTAACTCATAATTAGGTTACCAATGATGTTTCTACACGATCACACATTATTAGTTTGGTAAGTTTTTACTTCAGGAGTAAATTATTAAGTGCTAAACATCACGCGAAAAGCAATCTGAAATGCTTGGAATAAAGATTGTTTGGGGCACACAAACATGGCCGCTAAGCCCGCCCCCTGGCTTCACTCGATTCCTATCAATTTAACAGGTATGCCGACTCCAGTCCATCTAACCTTTTTGGCCCAGGTAGCCCCATCACAGCTGTTGGGGCTTACCCAGGAAGACAGCAGGAAGAGGCTGTTTTGGCGGTGCAGACTGTTAGGGTTGGGCTGCTGAAAACTTAGCTTGTGGTCCCAATATTTGGGGAGCTTTATTTTCTTGTATATAAGATGGCTGGCTGCCAATTCTGAGGCGATGTTGATGTGTTTTTGATGTGTTTATCTTGAACAGCCACTATATATGATCTATGAGAAATGTTTTTGTTTTAAGGAGCAACTACACTCCCAACGTAATTCTACAGTTCGTGCAGCATTGGCACAATGGGGTTGTGCTGATGTTGGGGCGCCGATTGGCTGCCCCGCATTGGCGCTAAGGCCACAGGACCAGTGCTGCTGGCAGTGTCGGCCATGTAGCACCTGCGCAGCGCCTCCCTTGCATCGGCTGAAGCTGGCCGGTGCAAGGAAGGCGCCATGACAGCGTGCCTCGGGGATTGGCGGGAGGAGGGTGGAATGTCAGTGGGAGCAAGGCGGCACATGGGCGGGCCTCGAATTTGGCCATAAGGCCGAATCCTAGGCCCATTTAAGAGGCCATGCGGCCCCAATTTGGGCTGCACTGTCTCCTTGGATCTGTCTCCTTGCACTCTTTAACAGGCGCAGATCCAAGGAGCGCATAGGGGAGGCTGGAGCCTCCCCTACGGTAAGGGAACAAATGTTCCCTTGCCACAGGGAGTCTCCAGCCTCCCCAACTCAGCGTCGGATATGGCGCTGGCTGGCCAGCCTTGCCATTCCGGCACTGGGTAGGATTGCGCCCTCAGTCCTCTTTATGTTCGAACATGCTAACGTGAATTTGCTTATCTGTGAGGGGCAGAATTGCTACTTACCTCATTATCTGCGCATCTGTCCTCATTGTTCACTACGCAGAGACCTTCCAAAAGCTACAGGGAGCTTCAGAGTGGCACTTGTGATCAGTGCCAACCCTTTAAAATGGCAGGCAGAAGTCCATTTGGTGGAATTCTGTTGGCATGCTGAATTTCATAGCAAGAGTTGGATAATGCATTAAATGTGGCTTAATAATATGTTTGAATTAATAATATGGTAATCATATTGTCAATTAATTTTGACTTTTTGTCATATGGGAATGCCAATAATTTGTGGGTTCCATATGCCAAATTATCTCTGTATGTCACTGAGTCGGGTGGCTGGCACTCCTCCAATCAGAGAGCAGACTTATGTTTTTCCAGGTAAACAAGCAGGCAGAAGTTCTTTCTCTTCTTTCCTCTAGCCAGGAGTCTCCAAACTTTTCAGCACAAAAGCCACATTATATATCTGGCATGGTGGAAAGGGCCAGAAAAATAAATTAATGAAATATAAATAAATTTAATTAAATACACCAGGGACTTCTACTATGATCCAGAAAGCAAGCCATTCTACCCTAGCCACCCACTGAGATTTTTTTTAAAGCAGCTACATCTCTAAGGTGTAAAACAGGAGATACCAGGGGCTGCAAAGTTCTTGGAAACAGCAAAGGAGCTCACACTCATGCAGATACATTGCCCTGCCCCCCCCACTCCCCATCAGAGAGAAAGAGATAGAAAGGAATAAAAAAACAAAAAAAACAGCTACATCTGAAGGGTCAAAATGGGAGATACCTGCGACTGCAAAGTTTTTGGAAACAGCAAAGGAAGACGCAAACATGGAACCACACTGCCCACACAAAAAGCGAAGGGGATGAATAAAAAATAAAAGCAGCTACATCTGAAACTGCAAAGATTAAGAGAGGAATAAGATTGAGAGAGGGGGGAATAAGAATAATAAAAGCAACTACATCTGAAGTTTTTGGAAACAGCAACACAAGGAAGACACACACACACACACACACACACACACACACAGAGCGCCATGCTGCCCTACCCCCAGCAGAATGAACAAACAAAAGCAGATAAATTATTGAGAGGCAACACTGCCTCCTCGCGGGCTAGCCAAGAAGTGCAAATAAGGAAAAATGCCTGCAGTACCTTGGGCCAATACAGCGTCCAAGTGCAGCCTTCTCCTTCCCAGCAGGCTGCATGTTACTGCAAGGCTCCTTTAAATTTTTGGAGCCAGAGCTTGCACAGCTCTGCAAGCCTCAGCAAGGTCAGGCTTCACCCACATATCTTGGGGGCTGGAGGGTTGCTGCTGGCCAGAGGGTCTCTGGGGGTTGGATGGAGGCTAGCTGGGGGTTGAATTTGGCCCACGTGCCTGGGTTTGGAGACCCCTGCTCTAGTCATTGAGAGGGGGAGCCAGGGAGAGTCTTCTTTATACTGTGCTATTGCTTTCAATAGCAATACTTTCAACTCTTTCAAAGTTCCAGCTAAAGCTGGGT
Organism: Lerista edwardsae; assembly: GCA_029204185.1. Taxonomy (NCBI): domain Eukaryota; kingdom Metazoa; phylum Chordata; class Lepidosauria; order Squamata; family Scincidae; genus Lerista; species Lerista edwardsae. The sequence continues at coordinate 3,770,590 of JAJKFI010000098.1, read as the reverse complement.
TTATGTATATGATTGCAATGCAGTAATTAGTGCAGGTTAGGGATGTGGTGGTACTGTGGGTTAAACCACTGCTGCTGAGCTTTCTGACTGGAAGGTTGGAAGTTCGAGACCACGTGACGGAGTGAGCTCCTGTTGCTTGTCCCAGCTCCTGCCAACCTAGTAGTTTGTAAGCATGTAAAAATGCAAGGAGATAAATAGGGACCACTTTGGTGGGAAGGTAAGGGCGTTCCGTGTGCTACGGCATAGAGTCATGCCGGCCACATGACCATGGAAGCTTGTCCTTGGACAAAACGCCGGCTCTACAGGCTTTGAAACGGAGATGAGCACCGCCCCCTACAGTCAGTCACAACTAGACCATTCGGTCGTGGGGAAACCTTTATCTTTAACTCAACCCTATTTTTGCCAAAAAGGAGAAGGTGGTGGCAGAGGATGAGATGGTTAGATAGTGTCACTGAAGCAATGAACATGAAATTGAGTGAGCTCCGGAAGCTAGTGGAAGACAGAGAGGCCTGGCGTGTTGTGGTTCATGTGGTCGCGAAGAGTCAGACACGACTTAGCGAATGAACAACAATTGTTGCCAAAGTCAATTCTTCTTCCTTTTTTCTCCTGTGCATTTGATTTTGTTATTTCCTATTAATCTTTTACATACACACTGAGTCTGTCTAGTCTTGGGAAAAATCAGTCGCTTTGCAGGCACTACTGTGAAAGTGATTTTGACAGAAACTCCTGAAGTTCAGTATAGTTCTAAGACACAGTTTCTGTCCAGGGAGCCCTTATGGCTAGCCTAATCTTCTGGAATGGTGGCAGTGGATTCAAACTACCAAGGCTTTTCCCTGGTAAGCTACGTGTCCAAATAGAGAAGAGAAGGAAATAGGAAGGAGTGAGCACTAGGTACTAGGTGCTACTGCTCTGGATCAGCATGTGGTAGCTGGTGCCCCTACAGGGACCCCTTTCTCCGTTTCCATCTTCTTACATGTCCCTGTTTTTAAAAGAAAAATGTTGTTGATGCTTCTGGTGCAACCAACTTGATGTCTGACACAGTTAAATACCATGAAAGTGTGAAGGTTAATGAATTACATAAAACCCCCAAAATTTCCTGTAATAGAAATAGCAAAGAGTAAAAAATAAAATAAACCCAGAAGTAAGAGAGAGAGAATGAGAGAGAGAATGAATCCTTGAAATGTTAATTTGCTATCATTTGCACTATGGCTTCATTGAAAATTGTATACAAGATACCAATTTCAGGCTCAGTTGCAAAAATAAAGGTTAACAAGCCCTGTAAAATCTGTGTAACAGGCATAAATAATCCAGTTTTGAAACAGCATAATTGCCATCAGTATACACATGGTAGTTTGCTGAATTCTAACTTGAATCATTAGGGAGGAAAAGCAAACAAAAAGGATGGCTGTTGCTCAACCAAGAAACCGGTGTGAGTGAGAGAGAAGGGGTGGGGGACGGGGAATATTTTATGAGAAATCCCAGGCTAGGGAGAGGGAACAATTCTGTCCCCTCTGGAATGTGGCCAGAACCAGATTCCAGTCAGAATGAAAGTGCACACCCACACTATCAATAGTTCCTGTCCTCACTATGAATGAATGAACCCCTTTTTACACAATCCCAGGAGACAATGGCAATGCAAGAAGTTGCTTACAGTGCAATTCTATTCATGTCTACTCAAATATGCATCCATTTTATTTCAGTGGGACTCCCAACTTTAGGACTGCAGACTTGGATGATAAAAATGTTCATAATCTAAGGCTGTAATCCTATACACACCTGGGAGTAAGTCTCATTGATGGGATATCAATACTCCCTTCAACAGTGCTGTTGCTGCTCTGATCAAATATTGATACACACATGCTCCACAACTCCTCTTAGGAAAAAATGAAGATAATGGAGGAGTCTAATCTTATATCTCCCACACTGATACAATTTCTCAGTAGCACTCATAGAATTGAAAGTAGTATTATAGTGTAGCCCCTGCCCCCCCCCACACACACTTAAAGTGCTCCCTTGTAGGCATTTGGGAAGCACTGGTGTATAGTACTATATATACTGTACAACAGAGGTTCCTAAACATTTTTAGGCCCTGGGGGTTCCAGCCTGATTTATAAATTCCAAGGAGTGTGGCTATAATAGTGATTGGACAGCAGTCATCCCCAATGCCAAGTAGCAGCTTGTTTGCCCTTCTGGAGTTATTCAGAAAGCACTGCTGCCATTGCTGAAGCTGTGAGTGCACAACCACTCACAATCCACGCATTCTGCACAGCGGCTGGAGTATGTGGACTGTGAGTGGTTGTGCACTCACTGCTTTGCCAGTGGCAGTGCTTTTTGACGAACTCCAGTGGGGCTATCCTGCCTCACTTGCTGCCCCCACACCACATTTCACTGATATATACACTACAGTTAGTATATAATTATACTGTAATATAGGGTGCAAGCCTAACCAATTTTCCAGCACTGACATAACTGTGCCAGGATGCAGTTGGGGTGGGGGGGCAGTCACTGAGGCCTCCTCAAGGTAAGGGAATATTTGTTCCTTCACCTCAGAGCTGCATTGCCCTTACCCTGGTGCTGGAAGGTTGGTTAGGATTGTGCCCATAGCATCATAGTATGGAGCAAGCCTGCTCCTCCTGGGTCTTTAATGTATGGCACAGATGCCCAAAGGTGGCCCTGTTTGGAAAAAGACCCTTGCCTCGTTCTCCTGTGTGACAGATCATGAGATTAGTCTGTTTGTAAACATTAAAAATAATAAAAAGCACATTAAAAACATGAAATGTATTTGTTCTCCTTTTCTCAATTTCCAAGAAAATACATGAGGTGATAACACACTGGGGTTGATGCTTTAGAGGTGTGATAATTGTTTTAACAGATGACTACTTAAAGAGAAATTCATCACCACCCATTTTAATGGTTGATAATAGTGTGTTACAAGCTTACCTCCAAACATCCAGATGGAAAACTTATGTGGCTGAGTTTTTTTTAATTAAGAAATTAATCAAAACAATACACACCTCAAAGAACTATGTGAGTCCGTTTATCGGAGTTTGTAGTGGTTAGTATCTGGTTAGCAAAGTGTCAAACAATCACATAACAATGGTTTCAAGTGCGTGCCAGCTTTGCTGAGTTTGTCTTACATTTTTGTTTGAGACAAAGCAGATGAATTAACCAAATGAAGCAAATCATATAAATGCTTACAACCTCAAAAGCAAATTAGACCAAGATGAACTGACCAAAGGCTAACTGAGTTAAGGTGAATGCAGTAGAGGCAGCGCGAACACTCACAAGGCATCAATCTAAAGGGCATGACTACCGTGTCAAATCAATGTGTTATTTAGGTTGGCAGAAAGGCATACTGCCATCACATGCTTGGGAGCTGCTCGGGAGCTTCTAGCAAGGCTGATGGTTTGGTGTACCTGCCAATGACCTACATCAGTGTTATTCAAACTGTGGGTCAGGACCCACTTGGTGGGTTGCGACCTGAGGTCAGGTGGGTCACAGAAAGCTGGGAGCAGGCGTCTTGGAAACTGCAGACCTCACTCTTGTCATATTCCTTTCCTGAGTGATAACAGTTTGAATTTTTGTGGGAGGATGTGGTCTGTTCTGGCGCCTATGGCTGTGGACTCTTGGAGCTCTGGAGTCTGCCGCCAACTTCCACCCTTCCTGGGGTCCTCATTAGAGGAATACCCCCTCAAGCCTCTAGAAGAAGGGGCATGAGGCATCAGGTGCGTTGGTGGAGCTCTTTGGTAATTGCAAAGCCAAGGAATCCTGCTGCCTGGATGCATGGAGATGCGAAACAACCGGCACTCCACTGGCTCTAGCCAGCGCAACTACAATGATGAATAACACCAGAAGAAGAAGCCAGATAATTTGTCAACACCGTGATTCAACCTCTCTTAACAGACCCCCGTTAGAGAGAGATAAGGATATGAGCTGGAGGAATGCAGGATTAGTAAATTATCAGAAGAAACTGCTACAAGAATGTGGAGGGCTGTATTTGTAAGAACTTGGATTTTATTTGGATTCTACCGGGATTGTAATAATAATTGATATGAGAATATATGGAAATTTTATCTAAACTACTGAAGGATTAAATTTAAATGTTGTAAGAAGAGAAAAAAAGAATTAAACTGATTTTGTGCCTTCAAAACGGAGGATTTACAGCCGTCTGGAGGGCTGAACACAAGAGGAGACAACGTCCATTTTAAAGTTGTAATCGGCAAGTTGACTGTTCCACTAATGATTTATGACTGTGAGATAACTACAGCAGTAATGAAAATATTAAATTCTAAATTGATTTTTAAAGGATCTTTTAAAGGATATTTTTACGATTGTTAAGCTGTGAAAAGCAGGATACTGAGAGGATGACGTCACAATAAGAAGTTGTCAGCTCCCCCACTTTCCTTGCAGCTTTAAAATGCATGAACTATTAAGATCAGAAGGCTAAAGAAGAATAAAATAGACTATGTTAAGAGGAAAAAGAAGTAAAAGTAAAATACAAAATATGAGACCTATTTCTCTGCCTTCAAAATAGAAGACTGTGAAAAAAGGAAAAGAAAAGGGAATAAAGGAAAAAAAAATGTTTATTTTAAAATTGTAACCGGAACTGACTTTTAAATGTTGTGTGATTTATGATTGAGAGTTAAGCATTGTATTTATGAACATCATAAATCTTAAATTGGTTTCTCTTCTTTCTTTTTTAAATGAAGTAGTTGGAAAATATATTTTCTTTTTGTGTGTGTGTTGGGACATAAATAAATAATTAAAGAGTTGGATACTATAGTAAGGGAAGCTCTGATTGGTTCTCTCTCCTTTTTTTCAGCTGGGAAGTTGTCTATGTGGCAAATTTAGAAGGCTACAGACCAGAATAAAGTAGATTATATTGTGATACTGATATTGAATTAGAGTTTAATTATTGAACAAAAGTGATGGTTTTTTTAGATCAGGAAACAAATACAGCCTGTAAATTTTGACACCATAAGATAGTACTGAAACTATATAATCTTATTTAGATTAGAATTATTTTTAATAGAAATATTAGTACACAGTAGAAATGGTATACAGTATCTTGTATATTAGTTTATAGAAAAATATAATCTTGATAAATTTTGATAGTATTTTAAATTGATATATTAGGCTGTTATTCTTCCATTGATGAAGGGGAATAAAATATTAAAGAATAAACATATATGTTAGATTATACTTTAATGATATTATAAGATTGTATGGAACTTAGAGGTTGTAATACGGTGAAAACAGCATATTATTATTAGCTGAAATGTATCGTTTATGATAAAAGATTGTAACCTTCCAATACCCTTTGTGTAAACCTTTGTTTCCCCTTACCCATGTATGATTATTGTTCCTTTCCTGTAACTAAAAAGAAATAAAAAATTATTTACCCAACAATTTGAATTTTCACGTGAGGATTTTTTAAAAATTTTGTTTTTAGTTCACCGCTTTTACATCATATTTTGTCCTAATCTTGCTTTCTGTCAGGGATGTTCCATGGTTGTACAATTGCTGCAACCCAAGAATACCAATTTGCATTTCAGGAGTGCCATTTGATTATATTACAATGTCAGCACTTCCTGCCTGATGATGTCACTTCCTGCTACAACATCACTTCCAGGTTAATGACATCACTTCTGGTAGGTCCCAACATGAGTGCCATTCTAAATAGTGCGTCTACAAATTTTGAATACCACTGACCTACACTGTCCACGGTGGAACTGGTAAGAGGGACTGGGCTATAGGCACTTCAGGGGAAGGGAAGAACTGAGTGGGATGGAAGGGGGGAAATGACCAGTAGATTGCCCAGTAGGTTTCTAAGATGTAAAATTCCTTTTTCAAATAAGAAGTATGCTTGCCCATCAGGTAAAAAACAGCAGGTGTGGCCCTGACCCGTGCACTGCCCTGGACCAGGACCACTGTACAGCCTCCCTCCTGCCTTTGCCTGCCACCCACCTCCGCCACCCAACTCACCTGGAACATCACATGATGTCTACAGGCTCTCCAAAGGCTTACTGCAGCCTCCAGAAGGCCTTTAAGTCCAGTGGTGGGACTCAAATAAATTAACAACCGGTTCTATGATGTCATAGCCGGAGCCAAAAAAAACCTGAAGCCAGCTGAGGTAAGTGAGTGGGCGGGGTCCGGCCATTTAACAACCGGTTCTATAGAACCTGGGCGAACCCCCTGAATCCCACCATTGCCTTTAACCATTACTCATTGTTGGTGCATGTGATAATTGGGCTCTCCCATATCTTGAAGATATGATCAAGATTTGTGCATTTTCTCTTCTGTCATTTGCAGCTGATGAGTTCCTAAGTGAGAAAAAAAAGTGGTTATTTCTGGTCATGACCTACTTAGTGACATCACTGCCTGCTTAATGACCTCAGTTCCAGCCCTCAGCAGGCTTCATGAATGCTATTTGGCCTGCTGGATGAACTGAGTTTGACATCACTGTCCTCACCATTGTATGCAGCATGAAATTAAGTATCCTAGTAGCCCAAGTAGTCAAGTACACTTAAGCAGTACACTGGGGTGCATTGTCCTACTTCTTTTGGCTTAGTACCCGGGGAGTGTACAGTTTAATCCCTAAGGCACCTTAAACTAAGGAGCCACTGACACACTTAATAAAAGCAAATGAATATTGAACTTGCACTATTAAAGAAACATTGGGAAGCCTATTGAACTGGATCATCTGCTTTCTCATCAACACAGGGAAAATAAAAACTCCTGTAGGGCAAAGCATACATTTTCAAGGCCAAGCCAAAGTCAGTGTAAGCTCTTCTTACCCAAATCCTTGTCAAGGCCAAATGAGCACATTATTATGAGCAAAGGAAAGATGCTAGTCTCAGGGACAAAACAGCATTGAAAGAAGTTGCTTACAAGTCACACCATATACAACGTGCTCAATAAATAAGGGCTGCAAGCAAATGAACACTTGTCTGAGAGTGAATATAATGGGAAGTACAGGCATGCCCTGGCATCTGCTGGCTTTCGGTTCTGGACCCCACCATGGATACCTGAAACTGTGGATACTGGGGGGAACATCAGTGGTTTCGCTGCAACAAGGTAAAGAAAGAGAGTAGTTTAATGTTCCCCTATCTTTTTAATAGGCATCCCAGTGTCCATGGTATCTGTGGAAAACTGAAACCAGTGAATACTGAATCAGTGGATACCAGGACACGCCTGTACTTCTGTGTAAACATGCATAGGATTGCACTGAAAGAACCCAAGCAAAAACACAATGGCATTGCTTGAGCAGAGTATACTGAGATACAAGTGGAGTGCCCCAGGGTTCTGTCTAGGGACCAGTGCTTTTCAACTTGTTCATAAATGACCTGGAGACAGGGATAAGCAGCGAGGTGGCCAAGTTTGCGGATGACACAAAACTTTTCTGGGTGGTAAAGACCAGAAGGGATTGTGAAGAGCTCCAGAAGGATCTCTCCAAGTTGGGGGAATGGGCAGCAAAATGGCAGATGCGTTTCAACGTAGACAAGTGTAAAGTGATGCACATTGGGGCAAAAAACCAAAACTTCACCTATAGGCTTATGGGTTCTGAGCTATCTGTGACAGCTCAAGAGAGAGATCTTGGAGTGCTGGTGGACAATTCAATGAAGGTATTGACCCAGTGTGCGGCAGCAATTAAGAAGGCCAGTTCCATGCTTGGGGTAATTAAAAAAGGAGTTGAGAATAAAACAGCCAATATTATTATGCCATTGTACAAATCGATGGTAAGCCCAAACCTGGGATATTGTGTCCAGTTCTGGTCGCCACACCTCAAAAAGGACATAGTGGAGCTGGAAAAGGTGCAGAAGAGAGTGGTGAAAATGATTACGGGGCTGGGGCACCTCCCTTATGAAGAAAGACTGCAGCATTTGGGGCTCTTCAGCCTAGCAAAAAGGCGCCTGAGGGGGGACATGATTGAGACATACAAAATAATGCACAGAAGGGATAGAGTCGATAGAGGGATGTTCTTTTCCCTCTCTCAAAACACCAGAACCAGGGGGCATCTGCTAAAACTGAGGGTTGGGAGAGTTAAAACAGATAAAAGGAAGTACTTTTTCACCTAGCGGGTAGTTAATCTGTGGAACTCTTTGCCACAGGAGGTGGTGATGGCATCTGGTCTAGATGCCTTTAAGAGGGGATTGGACAGATTTCTGGAATAAAAGTCCATCATGGGCTATAGGCCATGATGGATTGTGCAACCTCCTTCCATTAGTAGTAGGCTACTTCAGAGTTCCGGGTGCAAGGGAGTGGCAACCATGTTGTCTCATGGTTCCCTGGGGCACCTGGTGGGCCGCTGTAAGATACAGGAAGCTGGACTAGATGGGCCTTTGGCCTGATCCAGCAGGGTTCTTCTTATGTTCTTATATAAGCAAGATAGATACTATATAGTATATATGGCTGATTGGGTGAATGCAATATTTATTTTGAGGTTATTTACAATATTCTCAGTGAACAACTCCTATGAAGCATAACATCTAGTGGGTAAAACTATTGTTCTTTTTCAAACAGAAAACACAAAACCAGCATGTAGAGTCCTACCATGCTGTTTCAAAATAATGGACTGCATTTCAGTACTGCACACGGAATGCAAAGTATTCCCCCATTAAGTATTGTTGCGGAATATGTATACCAATACTTCCAGAAATGGGGAAAGTTACTTCAGAAATTTGAAAACCGCAAAGTATAGTTTCAACAATTTTTGGAAGCTTGTTCAACTCCCTTACTCTCTTTCTGGGTTTACAGAAATACGAAGGGGGAAAAAAATCAAGTTTATTAATTTAAATGACAGATGTATAGCATTCCTTTCCCTCCAGACGAATGGACTACTCAAACCATAATACAAAGATGGCCAAACAGCCATAATAGGAGCAGCAGCAGATTACATTTGAAAGCAGAAAACAGAAAATGTCCACTGACAAATAAAAATCTTTACTGCCCATTGAAAGGTGAACAGCAATGGAGCCAGGAAATCTTGGAAGACTCTTCCAGAAGGGCTTCAGAACTGGATTGAAGTGCTCAAGGCACCTTTTTTAAAAAAAAGCCCAGGTGTGCTGTCACTTCTAGAAGTGACATAACTTCAGTGGTGTCATCCTACCGGTACGCTGGGTGGGACATCCGGGTGATCGGCAGCCCGCCCATTGCGTACCATAGCGTTACGCCGTTTGCGTACCGGTAGGGTGACACCACTGCATAACTTCCTGTTGCTACGTCACTTCTGGGGCATCATTTTGCCCTCAACATAAGGCTACAGTTTCATTAGCTATGCCAGTGGTTTGGCTGGTCCTAGTTGATTTCTGTGGTTTGCATCTCTTCCTCACTCCAGCCTGGCAGCTTCCTGTAAGCTCTAACAGAAAGTCTGCAGAGGGCATGGTGACAAGGCCCCAAACCATGAGGATCACGCAGAATTGCACAGAACCAAAAATATATAGGAAGGACTAGAAACACACCCAAAATATAGCAGCTATATGATCAAGGTTGCAAAGAGAGGACTAATGGTGGGAGCAAGGGGAGCAAGGGAGGAAAACCAAAGGAAGAGCTAAACGACAGGATGGGGAAAGACAGGATAGCTGGCAGTGGTGTAGTTAAGGCAGGGCTGGGGGAGTTCCACGTCTTGAGAGGGTGTCAGAAGTCCTCCTGGAGGTCTTAGAATGGCATTTCCAGTGATTGGTGAAAATTGGATATACCTTTCTAAAGCTCCCAGGAGTAGGGTTACCAGAAGCAAACTAAATGCCTATACCTTTAACCATTGTTTAGAAGAGCAAATTTGGGCAGATGTAATTCATCATGGAAGGGTTTCAAAAGCTGCACCTGCCCAAATTCCCCCTTCTATACAATGGTTAAAGGTATAGGCACTCTGTCCCAGTTTGTATCTGGTAACCCTACCCAGGAGGCCTTCTGAGGACTGAGGAAGCTGCGTACAGCCTCCCTGGGCCTCCAAAAGGCCTCCAAAAGGCACTTCAACTTTTTTGTGGAAAATGGAGGCCTTCTGAGGGTTGCAGGGTGGGTATGAGGGTGTTATTTGCACAGTGTGCCTTGCCACTGCAGCGGATGAGGAGCTGAAAGAGAGGGATGTATAAATTGGCAAAGGCGAAGCAGAAGGAGAGCTTCAGGTTGACAGAGAGAGACCTGGCATAACAAAAAGACAGGGGCACAGGGGGAACATAGGAAGGAAAATGGGCCACTGAGGCAAATGTAGTCATGAACAACACTGGATTAAACAAATCTGTGGTGATTTTTTCCAATGTGGGTGCCTGAGAAGATGTCCTACCCCAACCGTTGTAACATGGACTTCTTGTTCTGAGACGAAGGCATGACAGGTGGGAAGACATTCTTATTAAGATAATCTTGTCCCAGGCCACTGAGGACCATAAAGGTCAAAACTAGCACCTTGGATTAATCCTGGCAACAAACACAGATGGCAAAGGTGCCGGCTAGTCTGACTTGCCACTTCCATTCAAAACTCTACAAGCCGTATTTTGAGCCAATTGCCGTTTTCAAAAGGTCTTCCAAAGCAGCCCCATACATTTCCTTATCAACCTGAACTGACTTTGCTGCTTGAAAATCATGAGATAAGAGGAATGTTGTTGACACACCAGTTTTTATCGGCTGAAGGGTAGCTTCCTCCCATTATTCTGAGCTGGGTGTTAAATGCACGAACTTCACATCATTCGAGTGCCACAAGACTCTTTGTTGTTTTTTTCCCCCGACTGTAAAAGTTGTCTTCTGAGCACATTTAGAGACAGCACATTTTCTTCCTTTCCAGCAGTGAGAACTGCTGAAGTGTAGTCCCTCTGCAACAAGGGGGATGCTGATAAACCCAAACCAAATCCTCCGTGTTAACAATTTGTATTGCGGAAGTGTGGTAAATGCAGTTCGGGGACTTCCATTTGGGCTGCTCTGAATACACTCAAAGCTTCATTAGGCTTCGAAAGAGCTGCTGAAGTGCTGCAAAACCAGCCTAGGGACTGTAGTCACATTACTATCGCCTGCTAAATGCAAAATAGGGGAGAGAAGGGACCACTCAGACCTCTACCGAAGTGTAGCAGCTCTGCTCAGGCTTTTCGTGCCACTTGCCATTAACTAAGATGTGACAGTGACTGGTTTAATGGTGTGTGTGTGTGTGTGTGTGTGTGTGTGTGTGTGTGTGTGTGTGTGTG
>JAJKFI010000098.1:3740385-3759078 GCA_029204185.1 Lerista edwardsae | reverse complement strand
TCAATCAATCAATCAATCAATCAATCAATCAATCAATCAATCAATCAATCAATCGTTATATACCACTTTTCAACAAAAAGTTCCAAAGCACTGAATTTCAGTATGCTTCTTGGGTCAACTGAAGGTGCCTGTTCAGTTCCTCAAAGTGGCTTAGGACCAGAATACTTGGACAGTTTCTCCAGCTCAGTCCTAACTATCCCCCCTCCCTGCAAATACACCAACATTAAGCATCCTACTCAGCGGTGTCATCTACTCTCCAATAGACGGTACGCTGGGCGGGACTTACGCGTGATTGGCAGCCCATCCACTCACTTCCGCTTTCTTCCTGCTCACCGCGCGTCTTTCCCTGGTCTCGGAGGGGGCGCCTGCTCGCCCAGGCACCCGGCGTGCACTCCACCCATCCCCCCCCGGCGAGCAGGCGCCCCCTCCGAGACCAGGGAAAGCCGTGCGGCGAGGGGGAAGAAAGCGGAAGTGAGTGGATGGGCTGCCGATCACACGTAAGTCCCGCCCAGCATACCATCTACTGGAGAGTAGATGACACCACTGATCCTACTGCATCTTGCTGATGCAGTTGCATCAAACTGCAGCAACAACTTTGCTGGCTCAGGACTGAGTAGATCTCCTGCATATGGCTGAGTAAGCCATGGAGTCTTACCCCTGGGTAAGGAAATGAATGTTCCCTTACCCATAGGAGATTGCCACCTTTCACATGATGCATCAGTAGCCTTTTTAGTGTTGCTGCATCAGTGGGGGAAGGGAATGGGTAGGATTGAGCTCTTGGTCACAGATTTCTATTAACATGTCTGCTTTGGTCCTCAGTCAAAACTGATGGTGGTAGCCTCAATATTGATATAGTGACTGAATCATTCCAGTAAAATATTGAAATAAGACAGAATTTTCCAACCTGTTTTCTTTTTCTTTTAAGGTACTGCCTTTGTGGGTACCACTGGCTTCAGAGGAGTCTACTGTGTCACATGCCATGCATTTGTCCTGCAGCATGGAAGAAGCTTCTCTTGATTTCTCCTTCACTCTGCACTCTACTTCTTGCCAAACTTGTAACTTCTTTAAAGGCCACTTGCTACACTGCCATGTCTTGCCACTGATGGAGTCAGGCTAGATGGAGCAGTGCCACATAGTCACTATAGCAATGGGGTTACATACCCCTGGCCCTATGCTCAGGTGTACCAGCCATGATGATAATCATCATCCTACTAGTGATTGAAAGGCACTGCAGCAGGATAAATATGATTATGTGCAGTGTATGGATCCATGGATTCAATTCATCAAACAAGAAGTGCTCGTCAAACCTTCAAACCTTTACGTTTGAAGTGGATCCATGGCATCCATAGTGAGTCAAATCCATGGATGCTGGATCCACAAATACCAGGGGTACACTGTACATCAACGTATTTGTCCTACTGCAGTGCCTTTCAACCAGTAGTATGATTATCATTATCATCATTACATGCCAAAGTGGTTTTGTGAGGCCTGCTGGAAGCCTTCTCAGACCTGGGGAGGCCCCTGCTGGAAGGCCTCAGAAAGTTAGAAGGCCTGCTGGAGGCCTCAGAAAGCTATTTCCAGTTTGCTCTTGAAACTGGGCCGTGGAATCCAGTATCTGCGTATTTGCATATCCACGGGGGGTCCTGCAACGGATCCCCCCCCAGATAAAAAGGGTGGACTGCAGTTTTAACTATTTGAAACTGAACACTATACTTGAATTGCATCATAATTCTTCAGCATTGAGGTTCTGAAGTAAAACTGTTGTTTCACTCAGGACACAGTCCTAACCCGGTATTAGGCCATAAAAGTTTGGCCAGCACAAGGGACACCATAAAGTATGTTTGGACCACTCTCAGAGTCAGAAAGGCCAGCACACAGGTGTGCGCCATCCTCCCTGACTCTGAGAATGGTCCAAACACACTTTATGGTGGCCCTTGTGCCGGCCAAACTCTGCTGGCCTCACTGTGCCAGCCTAATTCCAGGTTAGGATTGTGCCCTCTAACTGGCAGGCAAATAATGAACAAGACTATATGTTTCTTCCCTGTATACCGCCTAACTCCAGTCAAGTTTTCAGCTTCCACTTTCATAAATACTATAATTTACTCACATCGCGCACTCAACATCTTCCACAAAATTTAAAAATGAAAGAGAGGGAGCTTGAGGACAAACCACCTGGAGGGGCAAACTCAAAGATGATGCCAAGTTTTTGCAGTCTGGGAAAGATGCATAATAGAAAAATTGTGGACAGAACAACCTCCCTCTGGGAAATAAATAAAGAAGAGAAGAAGAAAATGTAAAGAGACGACACTGAAAGCGTTTATTTTTCTTAACTGTGTTTTTGTACAGAAGCTCTTCTCGTCACCGCCAGCTTCTTTGCTTACTGGGTCAGCATGAATGTTTTAGAGCCAGCATTAAGCCCCGTGTGCTGAGCTTTTAAAATCATCTCTGTTTTTGGTTCAAAACACAAACAATTTAGTGTTCATAAAGAAGTATTGGATTGCAGCTGTCAGAGAAAACAGCATTTCATACCAGGAACACTGTGAATGCACCGACAGGGAACTACAAGCTTCCCAATCTTGTCCTGAAAGTATTTTCTACGAGCTTAGCCTGGATTCTGGGAGATCACACATTAAAGGAAGTTCAGGTCCCACTTGCACGTGTCTCGAAGCAGCGTGGGAGACATTTCTTAGTAGCAGACTCCCCAGCCACTCTGGTGTGGTATGAATTAGGATACTTGGATTTAGCCCATCCCATGGGGGTGTCCCATCATTGTCAGCTGGCTGGGAGAGAGAGAGAAAGAGAGAGATGGGAAGGACCCACATGGCTGATCCACCCCTGTGGGTCTGGTATTAGCCACACACTAGTATGTGACTTAGGGCCCAATCCTATCCGGGCCTTGCATTGCGGAAACAAGTGTTCCAGAAGCACAAAGCCCTTTACAGAGGCACAAAAGCTGGACCACCGTCAGGTGCATCTGGGCAGCGAATGGGCAATGCCAAGGACATGCAGCAGTGGCTCACAGGGGCTCCACTGTGAGCTGGCAGCGGGGCAGACAGGGCGAGTTTCAGGGCTGGGAGGGGAAGAGAGGGGATTGATCTCAGTATCCTATCCCCTCTGTTCCTGGGATAGCCCCAGCACAGCAGGTCTACTTGCATCCACACCAGCAAAATTGCTGGCGTGAGTCCAAGTTGATCTATGTCAGCAGATCAGGTTGGGGGCGGGAGGAAATTTTTTTTTTTTACAGTTATCCATCAATTCTTACAATATTTCTCATTTATATTATTGAGAAATCAATAATTTATATTATTGATAGCTGAGAAAACCTGGCTTATGCATTTAGTGACAAGAATGTATCACTTCATCACAATCCTTCTGGCTAACGAAGGATCTTCATTTGTTTTTCAGTAACCAGTAATGGCTATGCAAAAACCGCCATGAAACATTGGCAATGGAAGCCAACCTGGACTCTGGTAATATCAAATGTTACTGTACTACGTGAAAGACAATATGTTGTTGGTAGCAATCCATAGCCTGCTCACCTATGTCATAAGTTCCATTTTTGGACACAGGGAGGAATGCTTTCCATCTTAATCTGGAAATCTAAACTAAGTTCTTACATGGCTGAAACTGTTTAAAGGCACAGTCCCAACCTGGAGTTAGACCAGCACAGTCAGGCCAGCAAAGTTTGGTTGGTACAAGAGCCACCCTAAAGTACATTTGGACCACTCTCGGAGTCAGGGAGGATGGCGCACATCTGTGTGTTGGCCTCTCTGACTCTGAGAGTGGTCCAAGCATACTTTACAGTGTCCCTTGTGCCAGCCAAACTTCGCTGGCCTAACACCAGTTTAGGATTGCGCCCTATGTGGCTGCCAGAGATGAATCGCTTGTTTTTGCAAAGCTCAAAGCAGTTAACAGGCTATAGAACTGACAGAAACACAGAACAGCCTGAAACATGTTAGAACACCATTTTAAAAATTGCAGCCATCCAGTCCAGAAATTAAAACATAACCGTCTTGGAGAATATGGCCCAGTCCCGTTTGTGTGCCCAGCCAATGTCCCAGAGAAGTGGGCACGGCATTCATAATATCCATTTAGTGCGCCAAGTGCCCTTTCACCACCTTTCTCATCACCAAAGTTCCCCTCCAGCAGCCAGAGAGGGGAATGCCCCATGTTTTACTAAACAGTACTAAACACCCTGGCAGAGTTTCGTACTGGGGTGTGTGTGTTGTGATCTGCTGCCAAATCTAACCTGCTGTGTCAGAGGGAAGAGTGTCTGGCAGGGGGAAGGAGGATGCACAATTTTCTGCTGGTTTTCTTTTCCTCGTTGTTTCTTATGGGATTACTCCAATGCATGCCAGCTCTATTATTGGCAAAGTGTTTCCTTCCTGAGCTAGTGGTGATCTCCTTTTCTGGCTCTCAACAGAGGTACCCATTTATTTTTAGCTTGATAGCCTTTAAACGTGTTCCAGACGCCACTTTCTTTTTCTCCTGCCTGGCTGCTTACGGAGGAGGCTTTGCTTAAGCAGCCGCTAATTCCACCTCCCATCCTCAGCAAGCTCCCATCTGTGACTTCTGGAGTTTTTAGTAAAGGTTGCAAGTTTTTAGTAAAAGTTGCATCACAGCACACTCCTCCAGCCCCAGTGACAAACTGAATCAAGTCAAACAAAAGCATTTCTGGCTTAGCTGGTGCTTAAATGAATCCGCGCTCTTCTGCAGAATCAACACTTTAGCCACAGCTTAAATAAAACAAACAAGCAGTGTTTCCTACGGTTTTTGCTTATTTTAGGGGCAAAGGCTTTGTGCTGCAATGAAACAACCAAAAATTGTTTACACTGGAAGTACAACAACATTAGGCCTGCTAAATATTTTACTGCTCTTGTTTTCTCCCCTGGAGTCTTAGTTATTATCTGATGGAAGGCAGCTGGCAAATAGGATATCAGAGCTTCTAGTTTATACTTCCTAACAGCCCAATCTTATATTTACCACTTGTCCTCTCCCACTGTTCCTGACTGTCAATGCCAGATACAAAAGGCACTCTGATAGCATCCCTTTTGACACATTGCCAGCAGTGCCGACAGGAAGGCCTGTGCTTACCTGCCCACTCCTGTGCTTCTCTTGCCATATGCCAACAAGAGGCAGGACAGGTGGGAGAGATGGAGGGGGAGCAGAATGGGGAGGGAAGGGGGGGAAATGGGGTGGGGAGGGTGAGGAGGGGGCAGGGGATGGTATGGGCAGATCAGGAAGGGGACAGGATTGATGGTGCCGACACTGCCGCTATCCTATCCCCCTTCTCAAATTTGATCCCATGGACCTTGTCAGCTATTTAGCTGTCACAGGTCCAAATAGACTTGCCCTGTGCTGCAAAAGACTTACCCCTGGATAAGAGAAAAAATGTTCCCTTGCCTACAGGAGGCCTCCTGGACTGCCCTCCACCATAGGGTGTGGTGGTCACCATTTTGGCACCAATACATTGATGGAAGGGAGTACTGTAGTAGACTCTGAATTCCAAATATCATGAACCAGAGATGGAAAGTTTCTGTTCATAAGATATTTTGTACCCACTTATGGACAAGCAACTTTTAATTCTATTACAATTCTTAGAAAGTTCGCACTGTGCATGTCATCATCTTGGATCTTGTGAGTGTACAAACCCAGTCAGATAAACAGGCTTCCAAGATGGTAGCTCCCATAATATGGTTACTCTAGGGAGCAAATTAATGCTTTCCCTTGTTACCCTTACTGCATAGATGCTGTGGGTGCACTATTACTAATTCAAGGTCTTCTATTTGGAAAATGTTGCACACATGATTGACAACTGTGGTCATGAGATGTACAATCCTAGGGAAGCATTAAATTGCATCCTACAGCTTCCACACTTTAGGCAGCGGAATCAGAGATGCCTGTGTCTTCCTGCTTGGTTTTGTAGACTCGTGTGAGCCTATTGCTTGATATCCTATGCTTTGCTAAGGAATACTCTGCTATGCAAAAGACATCACTGTTAAGACAAACAGCTGGAAAAAAAAGTTATTGAAATATGGATAAGGTATTTGTCAGGAATGGGAACTCAAGTCCTGGGACTCG
Organism: Lerista edwardsae; assembly: GCA_029204185.1. Classification (NCBI taxonomy): domain Eukaryota; kingdom Metazoa; phylum Chordata; class Lepidosauria; order Squamata; family Scincidae; genus Lerista; species Lerista edwardsae. Next base: position 3,752,997 of record JAJKFI010000098.1, on the reverse strand, counting down.
AATGTATTGACTCAAAACAATGTATTTTTTTCTGACTCATGTAGACTCAAGTCCTACGTGTCAAAGACTCGGACACTGACTTAAGAATGAGAACACAAGCCCTGCTGGATCAGGCCAAATGTCCATCTAGTCCAGCTTCCTGTATCTCCGTTGTTACCTGGGAAGAAGATGAAGCCTCGGTGCAATGGGACTACTTCTGAGTAAAGTTGCAAAGATTGGGTCATACTGCTCATAACATAAGCCTCCGAGCTGCTGCTGTGCAACTGTGCTCCTCCTTGCCACTTCCATCCCACTCCCTCCTGCCTTGCCCTTTTGGTCCATGCCTTGGCATGCTGTCCTTGGCCCTTGAATTTTTGTCTCTATCAAATTGTGTGTGTGTGCATGTGCGCACATGCATGTGCATGCATGTTCATGAGTGTACACAATGGTCCATGACTGGGGTAGGGGGAGATTTTTTTAGCACTTAACCCCTACCTTGTTTTCTATGCCGCATGCACTATTTTTAATAAAATAAAAAAAGTTTCTGCTGAAAGCTGCTAGAATATACACACACTTGAATATACATCAAGTTTTGATACTAACTGCCCAGAATGTTTCTGAAGAAAGGGATGGTGGTTATTGGACTGAAACAGTGTTTCTCTTTGAAAGAAAATGTCTGAGCTGTTTTGGCATCAAACATCATTCTCTCCATGCTCATTTACATAAATAGCAAGTTTCTCATCAATTGCCCTGAACCAGCTGCGCAAATTTCAGTGCTCTTTTCGAGAGGCAGAAATTGCACCAATCAACAAAGACAGGGATGTAAATCTAGCCACATTCTTTTCCATATAGCTGATGGGTGAAATTAAATGCCTTTCTGCTAGGAATAACATGGCCAGTATCTGCTTGCATATATAAAACTTCATCTAGCCAGGCTTGGGATAGCACAGCACCTTCTTTTGATACAGAAGATCCCAGGTTCAGTATGTGGCATCTCCAGGGAAGGCAGACAAAAGTTGCTGTCTGAAACTCTGGAGAGCTACTCCTTGTCTGTGTTAAAAAAAAACAACCCTTGATAGATGGACTGATGGTCTGACAACATAAAGTACAAGGCAGTTTCTTATATTCCAAGGATACATATACACAGACTTATTTACCTGTGTATTCCACGTGTGGGTTGTAGCTGTGGATTTTAAGACAGAGGAAAGACTTGTTGAAAGTAGATACCAAGTGAAAATGTCCCCTCCGTAAACTTAAACCAACGGCCAGACCAAAATAGATGACTAAAGCAAAAATGTTGTATCGATCAAGTCGCAATTGACATTCAGCTCAACACAATTATAAGGAAGGCATCATTAAACTTGCTATACCTGAAGAAACTACTGGAAGCCATGTGGAATCAAAAAGTTGACTAATGATGCTTAAAAGCCATAAATTATACCAGCAGCAAGACAGGGGAATCACTCAGTCAGCAATTTGGGAGGTTGCAGAGAATTCACTGCAAATTCCCCTCGCATGTTAAACTTTCCTATTGATTATTTCAGTGTGTACTTCAAAATACGCAAATGTCAAGATTTTTATGTGTGCATTAGGTCCAAAGAATTCTGAAGTTGGAGGTTCAGAATGGTAGATTTGGGGAAAGAAAATGGAGGAAGGAAATAGTTTGAAGGACTGTGCACTGGAGTAGGAAGCTCCCCTAAGAACTTGCCTCTTTCTTCCCTACTGTTAAGCCTGTTTTTCTAGTAGTACAATGACAATGACAGGATGATGGTGGATTCCCTTCTGTGAAGCAGGTTGGACTAGTGTAGCATGTGTGCACAGGCTACCTTCGAAAGCTCTTTGGACCTCCCTTAGTCTGATTTCCAGCAGCCTGCTCATTGGTTGAAGTGAGCAAATGGGAACATGTTACTGCAGTTGAAAACATGTCATTGGCTCTCTATTCATTTCCAAACATGGGTCTTTTATGAGAGCAGGACTAGAGTCTCAGAGCGCAATCCTAAACTGGAGTTAGGCCAGCATAAACTAAGCCAGCAAAGTTTGGCCAGCACAAGGGTCACCATAAAGTGTGCTTGGACTACTCTTGGAGTCAGGGAGGATGGCTCACGTCTATGTGCTGGCCTCTGTGACACTGAGAGTGGTCCCAACATCCTTTACGGTGGCCCTTGTGCTGGCCAAACTTTGCTGGCTTAGTTTATGCTGGCCTAACTCCAGTTTAGGATTGCGCCCTCACTGACTTAAAAGGGTCTTCAATAGAATGATGATTGTGCCGCTGCCATGGTGGGTCCCTCCCACTGTGGACCCTGGATGGCATCAGGGCCTGTAGGCTGGTACAGAGTGGGTGAGGCAAGGGACAGGGAGAGTAACTGGATGGGGAGGGGGAGGAACCAGGGAGCATGCCGAAGTTCAGGATGGAGTGGATCTGGTGGTAGCAACATAATCCAGATCCTATTCCCCATTTTGCTACCCCATGGCTCTCCTTGTACCAGCAAAATGGGTGGCACAGGTTGAACAGATCCATAGATGACCAACCAATCTACCAGGATGTAAAGAAGAAATACTTTTCTGTGAAATTGCTACACAAATCTGAGCAAGCACCCTGAGCCAGGGGTGGTGGTGGATCTGTCCTAGGTTGTCCAGGCCAGTCCTACTCACTTTCCTGAGCCAGTCTTCCCCTCCAGCCCACCCTCCCACACCCTTTGCCCACCCCAATCTACCCCCCCTCACCCTTCCCCACTCTCCCCACTCTCCCGCGCCAGCTGCCCATGGCCAACACTTTCTTACCAATGCAGGGCCAGGATTCCGTGTGGGAGGGCTGGTTTGTGTCCTTGTGCCAGCCTCCCCAAGTTGAGGCAAACATGCCTTATGCTGACCCAAAGAGCATTCTGGATTGCGCTCTGAGTGATTTTAAGGGCTAATTAAATTTCCATGGTATCAGTAACATTCCTCAACAGGGCTTTGCCAAGAAATCATATTTCACCAGAGTTACATACACTTCTTTTAATTTTGATGTGCACAATCTCTTTTGACTGCAGACCTTCGTATTGTGGCATGTGGGTGGCTAGATTTAATTTTTTTTTTCTGTTGCGCACAGAACCCACAGGCTACTGCTCTTCCATCATATGAAATGGAAGAAAGTTTGTTCTGCTGCCCTTGCATAATTCATGACACTTGCGTCTCACAGACATTGTTTGAACAGTGCTGAACCAGGTTAATGTTCCTGTATCTGCTCTACTTCACAAAAATGCACTTCCTGTCCATACCTATTAACAAGAAGTTACAGGCCAACAATGTTCATCACTGCTTAGCATTTCAAGTGAAAACATTCCTGTGGTGGCAAGCTGAACAAATGCATAATTCAAATGTGTACATACTCCATAAATATTTCACAAGCCTTCAACAATTGCTTCATTGGGTGTTACCGGGGGTGCTTTTCAACACAGGTTCTTTTGTGTAGAAGGGGAAAATCTGTGCTGGGACACTTTGCAGAGGCCAATGGCATAGCTCAATGAATCTGCAGAGAAGCAGCAGTTGGTGAAAGTGCAAGAAACATACATTGTTGGTGGGTATAATTTTACAAACATAGCAAAGGAGAATAGAAATAAAACCAATTCAGTTGGTAAGCACTCAGGCCTATGGACCAAACCTGTCCAGCAAATAGATTCACAACAGCAGAATGAGGTTGTGGTGCCAGCAGCCATTTTAGGAGCAGTCCTGCGAACATTGGAAGGTAAGTTCAATGGCGGTGGAGTGGGCAGGAGGAGGGGGGCAGAGTGTCATGGAGCCCGGGGCAGGGCGGGGCCCAGCTCAAGACTGAAAAGGGGATGGTAGCACAAGATTGGGCTCACAAACATGATCATAAAGTGTGACGAACATGGTAAAGTTACTGGCTAGTCCTTCTTCCGTCTTGTAGTTCAGTAGCTATTTTTGAAACAACTGTGGGAAAACAGCTTGTTATGAGACAGTGTGCGGCCTTATCATTCCTCCTTGCAAGGGCTGAGCTTGGAAGCCTGATAAGCTATGCTGATACTAAGGTCTCTCATGACAGTAGCAAGATGCAGCTGTGAATCTCCAGTTGGGAGAGGGTAAGAATTATTGCATCAGCTGTGAATTCATCCTGTAAGCTTCAGCTGGCCTGAGCCTGTGGTAGGCTTCTTGGGGGCGGCTATGCCATTTCTGGTCATTTGGAGCCATAAGAGGGCGGAAGGGCCCATCCACTGCCAAACACAGCACAGAACCACTTTCAGTGGGTGCTCAGATGGCATGCCCGTCACTTCCCATCCTTCCCTGGGGCACGGTACTGAGGGGGGTCCACCCCAGCTGCCCACACGTAGTGATGCCACTGGTGTGTGTGGGGTTGGGTGTTTTCTCATTCCCACTAATTTCCAGCACATGCAACAAGTAATGACTTGTAGTTTACCTGTGGCTGGCATTGTAGTGTCAACACACCAGCTCATTGGCTATATTAGCACAAACTCTTGCAACTCCATATGCCACAAGCAAACTACAGCAAGCCATGAATTTGAACAGCAATTCTTGTTCCCAATCTACAGGCTTGTTTCCAGCACTAAGGATCAATCAGGCGGTTAATACTGTAACATGGGAACTGGAAGAACGGCTGAGAGGAACTATACTAGAATTCAAGGCAACCGTGGAGTAATTCAGCTTCGGTGTATATTTGATTTAGAAGAATCAGTAAGTGAATGAATTTTGAGATGAAAAAATTCTCTCTAATTTACAGAATTCCGAAGAGACTGATTGTGTACAACCTGGGCAACTGGAATACTCTATCTTTCTCAGGCAGGCGCAGACTGGATACTAGGAGGGCAGCTCTACAAAAGAAAATGTTTCTACTGAAGTGATTAGAAATTAGGTAGACTTTGTAGTGTACCAGTGCAAGCATTCTCAGTCATCCTCCTGATGACCTCTTCCAGCCAATCAGGTAGAGACACTACCTGCCCTGCTTTATTAGCATCTCAAATCTGAAGAGTAAATGCAGCGACCAGTTATCAAAGAAATGGGCCAATGAATACAATGATTCATCACTGTCACTTCCTAGCATATCACTTTGAAAGTCCACCACGCTCATTGTTTGGAAATGACACTTCATTTTTAATCCTTGGTGCCTCCCATGTGACCCAGGTGCACACTGTAGCTCATCCTCTCACAAGACCCAACTTGAGTGCGCAATCCAAGATCGAACTTGGATCTACACAGGTTGTTTGCGTTGGCCTAGTGCTGTCACATAAGTGCCACAAGGCACATCTGCACCAAGAGATGTTGGGTCAGTGCGAGCACTCATGCTGATACAGTTGCACGGTGGGGAATGTCAGGTAAGCTGCCCCCATCCTCGCTGACTTTGGCCCGTGCAGGGACTTTTCAGGAGGGAGAAGATGGGAGGGAGATGGAACAGGGTGGGGGGAAGGTGGAGAGAGGCAGTCCCACAGGCAGGGTGGCTCTGGGAAAGAGGAGGAGCTGGGATCTGTCCATTAGGCCGCATGGCCACAATCCAGGCTGCTGCAGGCTGCTCAGACTTGCTCCTGCTATTTTGCAGGCACAGATACGAGAAGTCCCATTGAGCTGCCTGGGGCTTACCCCAGAGTAAGGGGACTGTGAAGGATTATGGGAAACCAGCTTGTGTGGTTACAGGCCTGACTCCATCTTGGATAGAGCTATGTAGGTTGGGAGGAAGAAGGGCTCATAAAACAATCGGTACAGGAGGTGTCAAAGTTTGGCCTAGTGTTATCAGGTGATGGTGGGAAAGGAAGGGAGGATAGCTTTCCCAAGGCCAGATGGTCCACCCTAAAAATGCCAACCAGCTGCAGTAAATTTCCTGATGGGCCCTCTGATGTTAGGCAGAATGGTAATTAAGAAAACCTGTGCCTGGTACAAGCTCTATAAGAATCTCTAAGGAATTGGTGTATTCGTTCAGCCCCTTGATTGGGGACTGTTTCAGACATGCGAGTGGAACCTTGACTTGATCCAAGCTGACTTTGTGCAAATGGGGAACATCCAGCTCAGGAAAGTATTTTAGTGATAGCCTGTGTTAAAAGTCTATGAGTGTAGCAAGTATTTAGTTTTGTTGTTTTTATTCTACTATACCGGTATGCTTTAAGTGTCCTTTGTAACCAAGTTTGACTGTATTAATCCTTATAATAAAAACCTTCTTTTGTTGGAACTATCTGGGAGTACAATTTGGTATTCTGTGGGGGAAAATAAGGTGCTGGCTAAATCCAGGACGCTACCCAAGTTGGTTTGTACTCCAGGTAGGCTCAGAGGAAGGGTCAGAAGTCAGGCAGTTGCCTGGACTTTGTTGGAAAGCTTTCTTACCTTCCTCGAGCCTGCCTTTGACAGGGACAAACATTCCCTTACCCGCCGTGGTGAGTTCCAGCTGCCTCCTACCTTGTGAAGGAGGCAGCGCAGGCCAGCCAGCCTTCCTGTTCCTGCCCAAGTTAGGATTGGGCTGTCAACAAAATCTGCAACAAACAAACAAACAAATAAGTGCTGAGTTTGTGGTGTGAGGAACTATGAAAGAGCCATCCAATGTGTTATAACTGCCACAGCCTTAATTACCCCTGCAAGTCATTACTTGATTGTTTAATCATCGTGATGAAAATGCACATGGGAATCAGTGCTTTGTCTCTGCTGCACCAGAGATGAGCATTTAAAACAGAATGTTTCAATTGCAGAAGACACGCTTCTCTTTTTCTTTAATGTTGGATGTACGCCTCACCTTTTGCTCATGGCCCCATTATTTATTAATTTATCGCATTTTCGGCCAGAGTTGCATGGATGTGCCAGAATGATAGGCAGATATAAAAAATTTCCGTCTCCTACATCAGTGAAATGAAATCTATCAAATATTAGATTTTCGAAGAATGTATCAAATAAAATGCAAGACTCTCTTGCTACCCAGTCTCTCTGAAGCTGGAGTGTGCTTTTGTCATACAGGTTTTCTATGGCAGAAAGAGATTTGCAGGAGCTCTTTGGATGCTCCCATTGCATTCAAGCAAACTTGTTCGTTTTTATGGAAGTCGACAGCTTGCCCAAAGTACTAGTATTCATCTATATTTCATCAAGGAAGTCATTCAGGCAAAGATGCATTTGGAAGGCTGTTCCATATATAGCAATCCCCCAAGTCACAGAGATCTCAATTAGCATCACGGCACTTGAAGCAAGTCCCTTTCTCCCTGGAATTTCCAACAATCCATAATTAAACAGATCTGCTACCCCAACGTTCCTCATTAGAACATAAATCCCCTTACAATTGGGAGGGGGAGGTAGATGAAATGAATCGTTGTCTAATGCTACAATTATGCTGTTTGTGTGAGCAAAGTACACAATGCATGAGAGAGTTGTGTTGTTAGTAAAGGTCTAACAAAGGAACCCAAACGTACAAAGTAAATAAAGCACTCAAGCAAGACGGAAATTATATGAATCGGTTCCATACAGCTGCAGGTTTATTTGCTGTATGAATTTATTACTACCACCAGACTTATTCTCCCTGTCTCCTTTGGTAAGTTTGGGATAATGGCCCAGTTCAGATATCAGTGATGGTTGATTCATCTGGGGGAAAAGCAGACACGTCATTCAAGAGTTACGTCTGCCATGGGCTCTGCATGGGAAGGCACATAATCCTGTGACTTATAGCCCAACCTTATATTTACCACGGAGAGTCACCTGTCCTCAAATCCTCTTCTACAATGGCACTGACTGTGGAAGAGTTGGGAGGGGTGGCAGCAAGATGAAATTGGAGCAGGAAGGAGGCGAAACAGGGGTGGGAAGGCATATCGAGTCTTGGGAAGGGTGGGATTGGTGGCAATGGCATCATCAATATCCTAACCCTCTTCCCGAGGGCAATCCTGCAGCACAGGATCCAATGTGGACTTGCGACAGCTATTTACCTGCTGTAGATCTAAGTAGACCTGTCTGCGCTGTGGGGGTCTATCTGTGGGTAAGGGAATGATTGTTCCCTAACTTAGAGGAGACATTTGTAACTGCCCCAACCATAGGATGCAGTGGTCACCCTTTTGGCACCACTGTGTCAATGGGAGGCAGAAAGAATAGGATTAGGCTCTCAGTCATTAGTATATGCTTCTATGTGGATCATCCACTACAGGTTACTTTAGGCGCATAGAGAAGGAGAGGGGAATATGCCAGTTTGACTGCACCTTACTATGTTTTGCACAAGAAGTTCACCAAGATCTAGAAGGACCAGTTCCAATACAGACAACAAGATCAACAGAAAGTTACACCATTGGTTTTAGAAGTCAGTCATAGTACTACAAATCTAAAAACTGCCTTACTGGAACAATGCTTATCTGTTGGAAAACTGTGTTTTCAACAGTGGCCAACCAAGTTTATATGACATGGAACTGATCGTTCTCTATGGCTTGTTTTAGAATTCAAAGGGGAAGAACTTGGGGGGAAGAAAGGTGGGATAAAATGTAGTTAATAATGATAATGATGATAGTGATGATAATAATAAAAATAAAAATACCTCTAAACATGGAGGTTCTACTGAGCAATCATAGCTAATAATAATGGGCCTTTATTGTTTTAGATTTAGTTCTACATCTAAAAAAAGTAGAGGGATTAAAGCAGCACTAATTTACAATGCTTGAAAAGGAGTAAACCCCAACATACCGAAAAACAGAAACATCCAAATATCATGGACAGGCTTTAAAAAAAAAATCTAAAGTAGCATAATGGAACATCTGGATGACTGAATCTACATTCATAATGCAGGGATTTTGGCACTGCATTTTTTGTCTTTGTAGAAGCAGCAGCAAAAGTGTCTGTATGTGGATTAGACCCTCTATCATTCTCAATACACGTTGAAGAGCCTAAATATGTGGCCAACGTCCCTGAGCAATGTCTACTCAGCTCAGTAGCCCAACTGGCAGCGATTCAGTTGATAGATCCTTTTCTCCATGTTATCTGATGGTTCTTCTCTACAAACAGAATGACTTATAGAAGAGGACAAATAGATCCCAGAGGGCAGTTAATTAGGCAGTAGCCAAATTATTGCCTTGCCTAAAGGAAAAAAAATGATGCTACCCTTCCAATCTGGGTGCAATTACCAATGTTAATTAGGGAGGATGATGCTCACTAATTGGACATCTGGAAGAAGACTTTCATAAGGTTATCTGTTTATGTTGTTTTTAATTACTGTTTAGTAACCCATCATCTTTTGGCTAAGGGACAGAAAAATAATTTGCCTTTCTGCTGCAGCTAGTGCCCTTGGAAAAGAAGCCAGATTTGTAGATGGCTATCCTTGACATACTCAGTCCAGACATCATTTGCTAGGTTGCAATCTGGCAATTCAGTCTGGATCTTTGAAGATTGAGTGCAATACCAAATGTGCATTATGTTTGGCTGTGAAACTGAAACCCGCACTTTGGGGGAAAGGAGAACTGATTGCCAAATAACAGCACTCCAGACAAAAACTGATTTTTGTCTAAATGTTTATCTCATAACACTCACTGAGATTTCCTCTATTGCACTGGGATTTTACCTTCCACTGATGTCATATGCTCTTAACAGATTCAAGTAAGTAAAATCCCCCACATGCAGATTGGCCCCATAACTACCACAGTGTAGAGCAGTGGTTCCCAAACTCTTTTGAGGGAGTTAGGAGCCACCCAAGTCTTGGAGGGGGCGGAGCAACAACATGATCTCCAGGATCGAGCTGCTACCCTGGGCAAAGGGGCTTTTTCACACTTACCCCTTGCATTGCTAGCATCTGGGGTGTGTGGGAAGGTCTGGGGAACTCTCCACAGGGCTTTCCAAGCCTCAGAATAAAATGCAATCGTGACCCATTTCCGATTTCATGATTGGAAGTGGGTCACAATCACATTTTAAATACACTCTGAGGCTTGAGGAACCCTAAGGGAGCTCCTCAGAGCTCCCCACACATTCTGGATGCCAGCATTGCAAAGTGTAAAAAAGCCCCTTTGTCCAGGCCAGCATCGCGATCCTGGGGATTGTGGTGCTGCTTTCCCCCTCTCTCCACCCCTTAAAGGGGCAGAAGCAGTGATGTCATTCAGGGGGAACGGACCAGAACGAGCGTTCCAGATCCTAACGGGCTCCATGGCTGGTTCCGGGTTCCCAACAAATGCCAATCAAAAGTGAGTTCCTGTTCCTAAATCATTTGAATGACACCACTGGGCAGAAGCCAGTGCTTCCCAGGGTGGTGGGTCACAACACACCACTTTGGGAACCACTGGTGTAGAGGATACAGTATATGAACAGTGTGATCCACGCTGCTGCTCAGTCACTGGGAGACCAGGCTCCCTTAATTTCTCTGCCCTGCTTTCAAGTGATTTAATGGGAAACATGATTATACCATTTGGGATGGCTGCCATGAAAAGTTTGGCCCAGCAATGCTACATAATGGTCTGTCTGTGTGTATCCAGCTGTAATTAGGAGCTTCAGGGAAATTACACCTTGGCAAGGACATATCATCATCAACTAGTATCACTGGGGGATGGCTTATAATGAGAAAATCCTCTTCATTAAGCACTTCAGCATATACCATACATTGCTAACCATTCTTTAAGTTGCAGTAATTTCACACAGGACCAGATGCCATAGTACGTAATCCTACAGTAAAAGATATATGGGGACGTGCCTTGTTTCTTGCTTTGCTAACTGATGAAAAGCACTAAAACAGAGAATAATGGCCCAGTGTAGGGGGGGGAATGGCGCAGAGGGAGGATGAAGATGGGGTTGAAAGGATGGGAGGAGGATGGAATGGGGAGATGTGGCGGGATGGGCAGACCAAGCCTATGAGGAGGGGTGCATTTAGCACAAGTGCACACCAAGCCCCTCCCCTGGCCTCATCCGCCTGCACAGCAGATCAACTTGATATTGCTGGCACAGGTACATGTTGACCCATTACAGTTGCTGGGGCTTACTCTGGGGCAAGACGAGAAATGTCCCCTTTCGCCTAGGAGACTGCCAGCAGCTGAAAATCCCCTGTGGGTGGAGCATAGCCCACACCGGTGCTATTGCATCAGCAAGTGGAGATTCAGGTAGGATTGGGCTGTAAGAAAAGTAAGTTAGGGCTTTCTACAACTGCATATGCATTTTCCCTACTGATGGTCATCTTCATACTACTGATGATATTATACAGTATAATATATAGTAACCAGTTCCCAACATTCTATTATATTCTGATGTGACCAATTAAAAGCCAAGATGGCAGATTGATGAAGGGCAGGCTTCACTCTCAAACTGAAATCTCAGATCACCAGGTTTGGAAGCAGGTGTGCTTCCCCCAGTCCTGTGGTCTCCCCTAGCACAACCCTTTGTTTCTTCTGTGCAAATAGATGGTTGCCATTCATGCAACCACACAATTGGTGAAAGCATGTACACTGAACTTGTAACTCAGCAGTATGGTGACTGATCAGAAAGCATAATGTGCTTATCTTTGCAGGTGATGTCCTATACTGTACCTCAGAAGTGCTTGCAACAAATCTTCCCTCTATATATTACTCATAATTATGGACATTTTACTAGTCAATGATGATGATGATGATGATGATGATGATGATGTATGAATTATATCCAACCACAGCTAACACCAATGATCAGCACTAGTTCTTATTTTGCCTGCATTTGGAATAATAATACCTAAGTAATTGAAGAAGTACTATTCCTGTCCATAATTATTCCTCTCCATCTCAAATGCAAAAAGCCATTCAGCTTCAACCATATCACCTTATTTAGATGGTTCTTGAGAACTTCTGATGACTCCCAAACTCAAGAAAAACCATCCAGGTATGTTTCGAGCAATCTGTACCATTTCTGATCAATATCTGGTATATTCTGAAAAAAAAATGATGAGAATAATGTACAGGCGTGCCCTAGTATCCACTGATTCAGTATCCACAGTTTCAGTTATCCATGGATACCATGAATCCCGTGGTTCTCTGGAGGATCCTGGGAGACTTTGCCCCCCCCCAGCCCTCCTGGTAGCTCCTGGAAAACTGCTGGGAAAGTTTGCCTATTAATCTTTAAACTGCTGGGAAAGATGCCTATTAAAAAGGTGGGGGAACATTAAACAAATCTCTTTTTTTACCTTGTAGCAGCAAAATCACTGCTGTCTCCCTAAGTTTAAAAAGGCATCCCCAGTATCCACAGTTTCAGTTATCCACAGGGGGCTCTGGAACAGAAGCCCAGTGGAAACAGGGGCATGCCTGTATGTGTCATCTATTTTCAGGGGCAAAACTTTACATTAAGCCAATGCAAAAAGAACAAGTTCCAAAGAAAAGAAAATGAAATTTCTGCTGATACAATTTTTTAACTTCTGGTGTATACTGAGTACTGAATTACAGCTTCTAAAGCTGTGAATGCTTCATGGTCTGGATAGCATAATAAAAATAGAAGTCTTACATTAACATAAGCCACATGGAGTCAATTACAGCTGATTGTGTGTGTCAAGGAAGTAAAATGTAGCAAATGTATTTGTAAATCTGGACAGATGTCAAGGAGCTGAAATAGTTGCTTTCACTGACAAGTTTATATTATTTCTTGTGTGAGCTCACCTACCTTTGGCCCAGTCCTAATAATAATAATAATATTATTATTATTATTATTATTATTATTATTATTATTATTATTATTATTATT
>JAJKFI010000098.1:3721764-3740375 GCA_029204185.1 Lerista edwardsae | reverse complement strand
TTATTATTATTATTATTATTATTATTATTATTATTATTATTATTATTTCACTGGTGAAAGTCCGTGTTGGGGCTCCAGCCTTCCCACCAGCATGCTAGCTTCCTGCAATGTCTCATAGTGCTTTACAGAACTTTTGTGGTAGCCTATGCTGGCAGAACACCTGTTTTCTGTCAGTGCAGGCCTTAGATAGGACTGGGCCAAAGGTAGGTGAGCTCACACCCCAGCTGATGAAGTATTTGAGGACTTTTCTGGAAAGCCCAGAGAGCCTTTATAAGACTACTAAAACATCTCAGGGAGATTCTGCCCATAACTAAATAATCAGCAGGCTTTGCCTAGGGACAATCTTTTTACATATCTCAGATTAATGTAAATTATTCTGAGCAGGAATGTGCATGTTTCCTGTGAAATTGTATGTTTGGCAAAATTTGGTGGCCTACAGGCTGGATCCGGGGTTTGAAGAAATTCCTCCCTCCTGTGAACACTGTTTGTCATTCTGCAACAGCGCCACTGAGTTTGCAAGCAGATCTGGTGGCAGGGGTGCTCTAGGCCGTCGCATCTGCTGGTACATCCTGCTGCACAGCCTGCTGAGACACTGGGTGATAACACAACTGCCAAGGGCACCCCTGCCACCAGATCTGTTTGCAAACTTGGTGGCACCACAGCAGAATTTGGGATGAGGAGGGAGTTTCTATGATGCAGTGGTCTTCAGTTTGGAGACTGCTGCTCTAAAATATTCATAGGGTTCTTTCTTTTCATTTAAGTGGGGGGGGATGTCGTAGGACACAGAGGCTTGAACATTCAAAATACCTCTCCATTTATATGAATGGGAAATCATGAAAACACACAGAGAGTCTTGCATCATCGGCATAGTGTCAAATTAGAAATGCTGTTCTAGTTTTTTTAAAATATTCAAACAATTATGCAGAATTTTTGGAACCAATTTAGGCTTTTTATCACATAGAAGAATAATTTCATGGATTGCACTAATTCATTGATTGCACGGAGAATACTATTAATCATTAATCCTGCAGTTTAACATTAATGGATAAAAAGTTTGAAAATCCTAGGCAAAAAGGGAATTTGTTGGTTTTTTGTTTTTTTTTTTTAAATAGAACACTGTTTCCATACTATAGTTCAAAGCAGCAGCTGTAAGGTATTCTTCTAAAAATTACACATTTTGTAAACCCATCAAGCGTCAAAATGAGCCTTTTCAAAATCTAAAGAATATATTACAGAAATTAGATTCCTCGTTTTATGTTGCAATTCATTTTTCATTTTAGAATTTGACATCTAATAAATGAAACACTTCTGGAAAATGAGATGTTATGCTATGTTGAATCTTTTCAATATGGATTTTGGTTTACCATATTCATTATGAGCAGCTTTATCATCCAGAATGATTGTTCATGTTTTTTTTTTTATCTTTTCAAGATACTGTAGTTGCAGTAGACTAATCATAATCACACAAAAGAGGAGATGTGCTATATGTAGAATCAAGTTACAGCTCTTTCGGGGCTGTGCCTCTTTAGACTGCAGATGGCAACTGAGTATTTGAAAAATTATATTTAAAAAAAAACATGGACCCAGAAAGTAATCTCTGGGCAATGGTGCCTTGCCTAACCCTCTCTGTTGTGAATGCTTACAGGCATGTGTAGGACTGAAGATGAGGGTGCTGATTCTTATAGTTCTTATAGTTAGTTAACACAAACATACACAACTTGCAATCCATTATGCCAAGGGTTCCCAAAGTGTGCCTCATGGCACCTCAGGGCATTGTGGCATACTCACAGGGGTGCCATGGGATGTCCCTGATGACCCCATCTACCTGCTCTACCAGGTGCTGCCACCTTAGGTCTCATGCCAGCTTGGATCTTGCAATCATGAGTTTCAAAATAGTGGCACCTGGCTGAGCGGGGACAAAGAGGTTATGATGATCCCATGACCTGGGTACGTTTGGGAACCCATGTACTATGCAGAGAGAATTCCCCCAGTCTTGTATAGCAACCCAGAAAGGAAATAATCTGTTCTATCTTTTGTCTGCCTGTTACAGGAAAAAAAAAAACTTAGAAGTGGGCAGGTTGTGCAGGCCTGGCACTGTAACATATACTCTGGGCCTGAAGACCAAACGTTTCATATAAAAGGGATATCGACAGCCCAATCCTAACCCTGGCCTGTGCCATAACCAGCGCAGGGCTAGGACTGGCTGCGGTGCAACTGGGGTGAGGGAATTCAGTTCCCCTTAACCTGGATAATGTAGCAGCAGGTCAAGTGGAGTTACTTGGATCTGTGCCACTGAAATCAGCGGTGCAAATCCAAGCAGGCCAGAAATAGGTCCAGCCATTGGAATTAGGATCCGGTCTAAGTGCTGGATCATGTCACCACCCCCTTCTCGGGCCATACTACCCATACACCCCCTCCTCACCTCCCCCACCCCATTCTGCCTTCTTGACCCTCACCCCAACTTCCCCCACCCTCTCAAACCCCTGTACCAGCCAAATGTGGCCAGGGCATTATTACCCATGTGTGGAGGCCTCAGCTTTCATGGGTGCGGCGCACGTCTTTGCGCTAACCTGGCCGACTCAGAAATGAGCCCAAACGTGCCTTATGGCACGTTTGCAACACCCAGAGGCCAGTGCAAAGGACTTGAGCCTGCCACGAGTGGAGTTTGGATTGCGCTCTTAGTTCCAAAATATGAGGAAATACAGTATGTGCTATCTAGTGTTCTTTGCAGATGGCTGTTATAACTATTTTATCTTAGATTCTTAGACTAGATCAGGGCTGGGCAATTGATGAAGCAAGCTGAAATATTCACACACAGTGGTGGATTAGCAAGGTGGCAAAATCAAGCTGGGTTATTCTCTCATTTCCTCCCACCTTTATATTTTGTCCTCCATCTTCTTCGCCTTTCTCCACATATCTCCAATATTGTCTTTTTCTTCACTCCTTTCCCCCTTTGCAGCCCTCCTATTCCCAACATTGCTCTCCATTTTTCTTCTCCCCCCCAATTTGGTTCGGTTTTGTCCTCTCCCCACTCCCATTCCAAGAGTGCAATCCTAACTTGGAGTTTGGCTGGAACAAGAGACATCATAAAGTATGTTTGGACCACTCTCAGAGTCAGAGATGCCAGCCCACAGAAGTGCACCATCCTCCCTGACTCTCAGAGTGGTCCAAATGCACTTTATGGTGGCCCTTTCACTGGCCAAACTTTGCAGGCCTAACTTGTGATGGCCTAACTCCAGATTCTTTTTCCATGAGCTTCTTATTGCAAAATTTAGGCTTAAACTGAAAAAAGTAGGGAAAACCACTAGACCCTCCACGTATGACCTAAATCAGATCCCATACGAATATACAGTGGAGGTGACAAATAGATTTAGAGGCTTAGATTTGGTAGACACAGTGCCTGAAGAACTTTGGACGGAGGTCTGTAACATTGTACAGGAGGCAGCAACTAAAACCATCCCAAAGAGAAAGAAATGCAAGAAGGCAAAGTGGCTGTCTGAAGAGGCTTTACAAATAGCTGAGGAAAGAAGGGAAGCCAAAAGCAAGGGAGAAAGGGAAAGATATAGCCAACTGAATGCAGCTTTCCAGAGAACAGCAAGGAGAGATAGGAAGACTTTCCTAAACAAGCAATGCAAAGAAATAGAGGAAAACAATAGAATGGGAAAGACTAGAGATCTTTTCAAGAAAATTGGAGATGTCAAAGGACAATTCCGTGCAAAGGTAGGCACAATAAAGGACAAGAACGGCAAGGACCTAACAGAAGCAGATGAGATTAAGAAGAGGTGGCAAGAATACACAGAGGAACTATATAAGGCCGATCTAAATGTTCCTGATAACCACAATGGTGCGGTCACTGAGCTCGAACCTGACATCCTAGAGTGTGAAGTCAAGTGGGCTTTAGAAAGCATCACTAACAACAAAGCTAGTGGAGGTGACAGCATTCCAGCTGAGTTACTCAAAATCTTAAAAGATGATGCTGTCAAAGTGCTGCACTCCATATGCCAGCAAATTTGGAAAACCCAGCAGTGGCCACAAGACTGGAGAAGATCAGTTTACATACCAATCCCAAAGAAAGGCAATGCCAAAGATTGTTCAAACTACCGCACCATTGCACTCATTTCACATGCTAGCGATGCTCAAAATCCTACAAGTTAGGCTTCAGCAGTATGTGAATCGAGAACTACCAGAAGTGCAAGCTGGTTTTCGAAGAGGGAGAAGAACTAGAGATCAAATTGCCAACATTTGCTGGATCATGGAGAAAGCAAGAGAGCTCCAGAAAAACATCTACTTCTGCTTCATTGACTACACTAAAGCCTTTGATTGTGTGGATCACAACAAATTGTAGCAAGTTCTGGAAGAGATGGGAGTACCAGACCACCTTATCTGGCTTCTAAGAAATCTGTATGCAGATCAGGAAGCAACAGTTAGAACTGGACATGGAACAACTGATTGGTTTCAAATTGGAAAAGGAGTATGACAAGGCTGTATACTGTCACCCTGGTTATATATGCAGAGTACTGTACATCATAAGGAAGGCAGGGCTGGATGACTCACAAGCTGGAATCAAGATTGCTGGGAGAAATATCAACAACCTCAGTTATGCAGATGATACCACTTAATGGCAGAAAGTGAGGAAGACCTAAAGAACCTTCTGATGAAGGTGAAAGAGGAAAGTGCCAAAATTGGCTTGAAGCTCAACATTAAAAAAACTAAGATCATGGCAACCACTCCCCTCACTTCCTGGCAAATAGAAGGGAAAGACATGGAAGCAGTGACAGAGTTTATTTTCGTGGGCTCCAAGATCACCGCAGATGGTGACTGCAGCCATGAAATTAAAAGATGTTTACTTCTTGGGAGAAAAGCTATGGCGAACCTAGACAACTTAATAAAAAGCCGAGACATCACCCTGCCAACAAAGGTTTGCCTAGTCAAAGCTATGGTTTTCCCAGTAGTCATGTATGGCTGTGAGAGCTGGACCATATGGAGGGTGGAGTGCTGAAGAATTGATGCTTTTGAATTATGGTGTTGGAGAAGACTCTTGAGAGTCCCCTGGACTGCAAGGAGATCCAATTGGGCAATCCTACAGGAAGTCAAGCCTGATTGCTCCCTGGAAGGACAAATACTGAAGCTGAAGCTCAAATACTTTGGGAAGAGAGGACTCTTTAGAAAAGACCCTCATGCTGGGAAAGATTGAAGGCAAAAGGAGAAGGGGCGGAGGAGGATGAGATGGTTAGGTAGTGTCACTGAAGGAATGGACATGAAATTGGGCGAATTCCGGAAGCTGGTGGAGGACAGGGAGGTCTGGCATGCTGTGGTCCATGGGGTCGCGAAGGGTTGGACACAATTTAGCGACTGAACAACAACAAGTCCAGGTTAGGATTGCACTCCAAGTCACATCAATTTAGCCTTTTCTTTTTTACCTGATCTACATTGGAAAGAACCCGTGTGCTTCATGTTTGGACATGTTTGGACTAGAGCCATGACTGAGTAAACTTACAAGCTTTATATTTCCACAATGGGCAGGAGAAGGGTTTCAACATTTCCAAATTCCTTCTTTCGTCTAAGTAACCCTGTATGTGGATTAAAACCATCTCATCACCTTTTCAGGTGATCCTTGCCATCTGCAGACGGTTGGGCTTGGGCCCTATAATATTATCTTACTGTACCTTTTTGCTTGATGAACATCTGCTTGAGTTCTGTAGAACTCAAATGCTGGTTCTTTGATACTTCCTTACTTTTAGTTTGTTCTAAATAAAGTGTTATCCTCTTTTGAGCTGCAAATATTTCTTTTTGTGGACCAGTCCAGTTACCTATGATTTTATGTTGTTTTTTTTGTTCCGGAGGTGGGGTGGGGAGGGGAGTCCATTGTTTCAGGCAGCAGATTGTCTTGAGCCATCCCTGGCCCAGATTACCTGACTCTTAATTCTACATGGTCAAAACTAGGGTAATTAGGAAAATATGCTCTCAGTGTACTCTTCTCATCAAAAAATAAAAAAATAAAAAAAATCGAAGCCTGAACTGTGAAAGGAAAAAAGATGAACCCTGCATGTCTATCGGTAGACTCTACAGAGGGTTAAATTAGAACATTTGACCTTTGAGCAAGGTGCGCATTGATTTCCCCAGGGCTAACTGAACTACTGAGAGGAGAGTTCTCCCAAACAAGGATCTCCCCTCCAAAATCTGATTTGTAGGAGTCCGTACTTTCATCTTGTTCTGATTAGCTGTGAACTTTGCTGGAAGCAGTGCTGTTTGGAAAGCTTTGTACAGGAGGATTATTTCTAAGGGACCATGTAAAATTTAATTGGGAAGTTGACTCTCTGCTTTTAAGAATAAAACGGCGGACCCTCTAGGCGTGCTTTAAATGATGCACTTCTGATTCAAGTATTATCTCGCTGTTCTCAAAGATCATATCCGCAGCAGTATGTGGTCCATTGCTGAATTCGTTGGCATATTCATTTTCCTGGATTTCCTATCACAGTAGTGTGCTGTGAAATCTTATGTGGTGATGGCATCGGGTTTAGAAGGCATTAAGGGGGATTCAGGAAATTCATGGAGGACTGGTCTATTGCCGGACACCAGTCATGAGCCTTTATGCTACCTCCAAACTCAAAGGCAGTATGTATCTCTGAGTGTAGTCCTAACCTGGAGTTAGGCCAGCACAGGTAGACCAGCAAAGTTTGGTCCACACAAGGGGAACTGTAAAGTATGTTTGGACCACTCTCAGAGTTAGAGAGGCCAGCGCACAAATGTGTGCCATCCTCCCTGATTCTGAGAGTGGTCCAAATGCATTTTATGGTGCCCATTATGCCAGCCAAACTTTGCTGACCTAACTGTGCTGGCCTAACTCTGAATTAGGATTGTGCCCTCTGCATTAGTTGCAGGGAAGCAATGGAGGGAGAAAAGAATGTCTTCATCTGTTGCCAGAAGTAACTGGTCACCCAATGTAGGAAACAAGAAGCTGACTAGTTGGAACTTTCAGCCCAATCCTATCTTTCCACGCCCCCCTCAGTTGTGCAGCCATGCTGAAAAGGCAGATGTTGTGTTGTGGGGGGGGGAGCAAGAATCTTTGGAGGGGAAAGGAAATTTAAATCCCCTTTCACCTCCATAAACTTCCTGCCCCACAATGAATCTCAATGACCTGTGCCAGGAATTTTGCTGGTGGAAGTCCAAGGAATTGCATGGTCTTTGTTTCTCTGAAGGAAGAATTTGGAATGATGAGTCAACAATACAGTCTCCCCACATCACAATTATGTAATTTCAAAACATCTGAACCATGTCTAATGTTCTGTGAGCTGTGCTGCCAAAGGAGGGCCAAAGGCTGCTTCAGTCTAATATTCCACCCCACCAACCAAAAAAAAAAATCTAAATAAAACATGAGATCATGAATCTTTAAATCTGTATTAAGACATTAGCGACATCTAAAATAAATTTGAGCCATCTGTAACGTGGCGTGCTAAATAATTCAGGCAAGTCACTTGTACTTAAAAAGTTTGATGGGTCATGAGAAATATAGAAGTGACATGTGGGCCATTTGTTTCTGTTTAGTTTCATGATGTGCTTTACTGTGTTTATCGTGTGGCACAGAATAACCAACAAAGAGGAAAACGCATGATGTACGAGTCCTGATTGGCTTATAAATTGAGCTGAAAACAGGGACACCCTGGTCCTCACACACCCCTTCCCAGTAAAAGCTATAATTCTAATCTAGCACATCTGTCTACCTAAGCCATAAGAACATACGAACATAAGAAGAGCCCTGCTGGATCAGGCCAAAGGCCCATCTAGTCCAGCTTCCTGTATCTCACAGTGGCCCACCAGGTGCCCCAGGGAGGCATGAAACAACAAGATCCTGTTGCATCCTGTTGCCACTCCCTTGCACCCGGTACCAGTAGCCCACCACCTTTGTAAGGAGGTTGCACAATCCATCATTGCCTATAGCCCACGATGGACCTTTCCTCCAGAAATCTGTCCAATCCCCTCTTAAAGGCATCAAGACCAGATGCCATCACCACCTCCTGTGGCAAGGAGTTCCACAGATTAACTACCCGCTGGGTAAAAAAGTACTTCCTTTTATCTGTTTTAACTCTCCCAACCCTCAGTTTTAGTGGATGCCCCCTGGTTCTGGTGTTATGAGAGAGGGAAAAGAACATCCCTCTATCGACTTTATCCCTTCCATGCATAATTTTGTATGTCTCAATCATGTCCCCCCTCAGGCGCCTTTTTTCTAGACTGAAGAGCCCCAAACGCTGCAGTTTTCTTCATAAGGGAGGTGGCCCAGCCCCGTAATCATTTTAGTTGCTCTCTTCTGCACCTTTTCCAACTCCACTATGTCCTTTTTGAGATGCGGCGACCAGAACTGGACACAGTATTCCAGGTGTGGCCTTACCATCGATTTGTACAATGGCATGATAATATTGGCTGTTTTATTCTCAACCCCCCTTTTAATGACCCCAAGCATGGAATTGGCCTTCTTAATTGCTGATGCACACTGGGTCGATACCTTCATTGAATTGTCCACCAGCACAGACAACTCAGAACCCATTAGCCTATAGGTAAAGTTTTGGTTTTTTGCCCCAACGTGCATCACTTTACATTTGTCTATGTTGTAACGCATCAGCCATTTGGCTGCCCATTCCCCCAACTTGGAGAGATCCTTCTGGAGCTCTTCACAATCCATTCTGGTCTTTACCACCCGGAAAAGTTTTGTGTCATCCGCAAACTTGGCCACCTCGCTGCTTATCCCTGTCTCCAGGTCATTTATGAATAAATTGAAAAGCACAGGCCCCAAGACAGATCCCTGGGGCACTCCACTTTTCACCTCTCTCCATTCTGAAAATTGCCCATTGACCCCCACTCTCTGTTTCCTGGCCCTCAACCAATTCTGGATCCATAAGAGGACCTGCCCTCTTACTCCCTGACTGTGAAGTTTTTTCAGCAGTCTTTGGTGGGGGACCATGTCAAATGCCTTCTGAAAATCCAGGTATATGATATCCACAGGTTCACCCACATCCACGTGCCTGTTGACCTTTTCAAAGAATTCCAAAAGGTTTGTGAGGCAAGACTTACCCTTACAGAAGCCATGCTGACTTTCCTTTAGCAGTACTTGTTCCTCTACATGTTTTAGGATTTTATCTTTGATGAGGCTTTCCACCATCTTATCCGGAACAGATGTTAGGCTGACAGGCCTGTAGTTTCCAGGGTCCCCCCTTCTCCCTTTTTTAAAGATTGGCGTGACATTGGCTATCCTCCAATCCTCTGGCACCGTGGCCGTTTGAAGGGACAAGTTGCATACTCTAGTTAAGAGGTCAGCAACTTCGTTCTTTAGTTCCTTAATTACTCTTGGGTGTATACCATCTGGGCCTGGTGACTTATTTATATGTAGTTTATCAATTTGATCTAAAACATCTAAGCCGTCCCTGTATGCACACATTGGGGCAAATTCCTCCAGGCTTTACTGGGAATGGAACTGGCAATGCAATGATGAGCAAAAGTGGAGGACAAGTAGAAGGAGGGGGGAGTTTTCACTCCAAGAACTATAATTGCCAGCGCCAATCTGATCCCTCAACCTCCTCCCCTATGAACCCTTCCAGCATCCTTACACGATACCTGTTACTGTTCCAGCGTTGGCAACTTTGACCTGCTCTAAATGAAACATTCATTGTATGGTGAGTTGATGATTCATGTGATGTCTGGGTTCCTTTAACTGGGTCCCCATGTAAGATTTCCAAAATGTTTCACTTCAAATCTTCATCCCAACTCACTGTGACTTCTTCCTGTGATAACAGCACTGAGTGGCACTTGCATCCTTAAAATTGGACCTCTTGTCTCTCAGTGCACTCCTAACCTGTGCTAGCAAAGCTAGGCTGCACGGCCTGCGCTGTATCCAGTGCAGGTTAGGTGGTGGCTGGAGGTCTCCTTGCCACCATAAAAAGATTTATGTCTTCTGACTCTGGGTAAAGCCCTAGGCGCCTCCTATGGAGCTTCAAGCATCTGCGCCAGCTATATAGCTGACACAAATTCGGGAAGCCTGGTGTAACGCTGGGTGAACCAGGATGGGTATTAGGATGCAGTGGAGGTCTGCTCTATTGATCCCGCCCCCTCCCAAGCCTGATCCACCCAATCCCACTACCCCACCCAAAAATGCCCCTCCCCATCTCTAAAACACCCTCCTGCCGCCCTCTCCACACATACCCATACTGCCCTGCTCAACTTTACCTGTGACAGCCAGTGCTGTTCCTGGATGCAACACTGACAGACTGGCACAGGACAGTAGTCCTGCCCCAGGCCTCATGTGTAGTTGCACATGTGCTTCAGACATGTTTGGGGCACTGATCCCATGCAGGGATGATGGTGCCGGTTCAACCAGCAGTTAGGATTGCACTCTCTCTCCCCATCTCGCTCTCCCTGTTGTCCCCCCACCCTTCTACATTGACAGTTTTCTCTGCTATTGGATATTATTGTGCCTGACAATGAAGGACGGGAAAAAAAAAACCAAGCTTCCTTCCTGTGTTGCCACAGCCACCAGAGCAGGCATTGTGTGGATAGGGAGGAGTTTTGCTTTCTCAAATTATTATTAAAATCCAAGCCACAGAAGAAGTGCTTGCCTTGAAACCAGGTGTGTTGCGGGGGTGGGGCAAAGTGCTAGGTTTTTCAGTGTGTAAAGCAACCCCTCCCTTTCAGAGGCATTTGCAGCTGCGAGAGCAAAACCGAGGAGACACAGCTGTGAATAGCTCTGAAGGGAAAGGCTGCTTTGCACAGGCATTCAGGAGCCTGAAAAATGTAGCATTTTGCCCCCCCCTATAGGAACGCCAGTGCTTTAAAGAGCATCAGATAATGCTGAGGCTTGTATTGAACGAAGGAATTTGAACATCAGGAAGCTCACTCATTAGTTCTAACCTTGCGTTCTTTACAGCTGGGAACTATTCTGAGTTTAGGTAAAGGTCTAATTAATATTTACGGGCACCCATTGGTGTGGTCTTCCTGTGTAGCTTTAGGGGAGAAAGTAATTGCTGCGTGCAGCAAAAGCAATTTCACGAGGGATGTGGACTTTGCCGTTGCTGAAAGGACAAACCTTTCCTCCAGAATGACAGTCTTTGATGTAGAGCGGAGTCTGCCTCCTCCCTTTGATCTGTACTTTGCTCCCTCCCCTACAAAATGGCATAAGGCATGGAGGAGAGTGAGTGGCCAAGGGTTTTATAATTGGACAGGCATACAGAAAAATCTCCAATTTGGGATGCCCTCTGGTAAATCAGAGAGCGCAAGGGGAGGCTGCTGTTTATTTTGCTTAGCCAACCCCAGGAACTGAACAAACAGAGAATGCATTTGCAAAGGCATTTTCCTCTAAGGTGATATGTATCATTGTGTTTATACATGCTCGACTGGATACTTTTATATATATATAGCTGGTCAATGACTGAAGTCATTTTTACAACTCATTTATTTTATGTGGGGAAAGCACCGGCCAATTTACGCATGATTTCGCCTGTTCCTTTTGTGACATTCAGAGAAAAGAACAGCTTTCTACTGTTCTTTTGTAAGTGGATTTTTACGAACTAGTCACGGTCCTGCCATTTTGAGGGAGGGGGCAAATGCCCTGGCCGGGGCGCACAACTGCTGGAGCAAGAGAAAGGCAGTGACGAGGCAGCTCGCCCCTCAGAGAGGCAAGTGGTGTTTGGCCCACCTGCCATCCCTTGCCCCCAAACTGCTCTGAAATGGAGCCTGGTGGGGTCTGGGGGTGGGTGGAACAGCATACAAGGGTGTCCCTCCTCCTCCGTCCCTGGGCAGCCCATTGGCTGGGTCCACAACTGTTGCGAGCTCTCTTAGAAAGCTGGATTTAGAGCACCAAATGCAAAAGAAACACAAACACAAACAACACAAAATATGAAGGTTCAGTTTGTTCAAGATTTTTGACAGGTCTCCTCATTTCCTCTTGACAATGATATTATTGTCATTATTGAGTAATCACTATAAAGGCCTGTGAGGGTCAGAAAAACTTTTTTTTTCAAAAATTTTGGTGGTTTTATATGAATTCAGGGTGCTGATTAAAAAAAAAAAAAGCATCAATTTTGCCTGAACACATCTAGTTTCAGAGATAAGCCCTGGCCTGGTTAGTGAATGGTTGAAGTAGCTTCCTCCTGAGGGAGCCATGACATAGACTGTTGCACGGTCTACACTCCCTTCTTTGTATAGCATGGCTAGTGGTGCAGGTGAAGCAAGAAATCTGTGTCTTCCTGGCAGCACCTATGGTTTGAGGTCCACTGTCACTCTAGCCAAGAGCAAAGGTTTTCTCCACGTTCTAATTTTACTTTCCCTTTTCTTCACATTTGTTGCTTTGATTGCATATTTGCTGCTGCTTGTGCAACCTAAAGAAAAGACCAGATTGATTCTCATACCACCCCAGCCTCTTTATGGAACACGCTGCTGTTGTCAGCCTGTAGGATGGATGGCCATCCTAGTAACGTGTACATGGATTTAATGACAGCTGGTACTACTGAAAACGTGAAACATCACTCATCTGCGTTGGCAAGCTTTTCTGCTCCCAAGGATTTCATTTGTATCAAAGCACAGTCCTCCTACATTTCTGGCAGGAGTGGCAATCCTGCTAATATTTTGCTGCACTCGAAGCAAGAGCAATCAGTCAAAATATGTTATCAGTTTCAAATGTGTTTGTGTTGTTTTTAGTTTTACTTTTCTTCTTATCAGGTAATTACATGCCATCTTGCTAAATTCTCTTGGCAGTTTCAATCAGATAAGTTATTTTTCATTTCTCAGTCTATAAGGTTACATGCAGTTTAGGCAAAAACACATTTCTGGATTTCTTTTTCTGTACTTCAGCTAAAAAAAAACGTTATAGGAGTGAAATACAAGAATCTGCATCATAACATTATCAAGGTTTCGTACAAGGAAATAACTAAGATTTCCTTTCTTCTTGGCTTCTGTTATTTATTTTTATTAAAAAAGCATGAAAAATTACCACTCCTCTCTCTTGTGCTTTTGCAGAAAGCAAACCATAAAATGCTTTACTTAAGTGCAACAATTTAATTGTCTTAGGGCCCGATCCAGAAGGCCTTTATCACCTGCGTACAGCCAGCGAAAATGTCACAAACTTGCCGTAAAGCATATCCTCAACATATCTCCGCCAGTGGTGTCATTCAAATGATTTAGGAACAGGAACTCACTTTTGATTGGCACTTGTTGGGAACCCGGAACCAGCCACAGAGCCCGTTAGGATCCAGAACGCCCGTTCTGGTCCGTTCCCCCTGAATGACATCACTGCCTTTGCCCTCCTAGGAATCCGGAGTCGCTCCCTTTAACCCTCTGAGTGCCGGCCAACCAAGAAGAAAAGCTCTTTGCAGAGGAATTGGGAGGGGGGAGGAGGAAGAGTGAAGTGGGCGGAGTCAGCCCTAATTTTAACTAGTGGAACTGAGTTCCCCCGCATTCCCCCTGCATGACATCCCGCACTGGGTCAACACTCATTCAGCGCAAGGCCCCAAAGTGAGTGGGTGGCCGGCTGGGGATCCAGTAACACTGGCCAACAATAAGCCTTTTTGGGGTGGGGCAAGCGGGGAGAGGGGAGGAACTGGACGGGGAGGGGATGAGCTAGCCATGAGGGGCTTCCTCCATTGGCTCTTACCTAGTGGTGGCTTGGGCAGTCCGATAGAGGGTGGCTCGGGCAATCTGACATGGAATTTGTTTTAGAACACTTGCCCCATGCATAATTTGAGAACACCCACACATGCATAATGCCAGGCCGCCCAATCCTGAACGAAAATGGGACCATTGCTTCCCCCAGAAGTCAGGCAGCTGCCGGAGGCTCCTTGGAAGAAGGGAACATTCGTCCCTTTCCCCCAGGAAAGCCCCACCACCTGCAGTGGGGCTCCTTGGCTCACTGCTGGCTATTTTTTTTTAACTTTCCCCCAAACGCCCCTGATGTTTCTCCTGCGGAACTTCAGCTGCGTTTTGCTTGCATTTTCATCTCAGGTGAAATTTCAGTAGCGTCTCTCCTTGCGGTCTGATCTCTTAGTGTGCCGAGCCTGAAGCACCAGGGTGCTTCCTCTTTGAGAAGGTTCTGTCGTGCCTCTAATAAAAGCAAGGAGGCCATTAGATTCATTACCTTAGCAGCCTTTAAGCGAGGTAAAATGACATTAGGGATTTCGGGCAGCCATAAATAAATCATCGAGCATTGAGTAGAAACTATTCTTTCCATTTAAAAGAAAGGTTAACTTTTAAGTGCATCATTTATTTAAGAGTCAGTATAGCACTGGCGAGACCTTTGCTCTCTGGAGCAGCATTTCAACCACAGGTCCTTTGACTTTGTCACTTGCTTTAATTGATAACTTTGGAGGGGAGACAGCAAATTAAAATAAATGTACTTCATTTCATAGTTGTTTTTGCTCTGGCGGAGGAGAACAGCATTGCCCCTTTGAGATGCACTGCAGTAACAAACCGCTGCTCCTGCAGCACTCTTTCATTGAAGCAGTTTTATTTTGCTTTGAAAATATTTTCTTTGCCTTTGTTCTTTGTTTTTGTAAGGAAGATCACAGGAGTTATATGGATATAATATACCTGTCCTCGGTCTCAACAGAACGGAATATCAGCTCTCTTGAGATTTAAGCCAGGTATATATTTTATTCTGTTTTTTTCCCCACATGTTTATACCAATTTTCCTCCAAGTAGCTCAGGGTAGTTGTCTTCACAACAACCCTGTGAGGTAGGTGAGGCTGAGAGAGAGTGTCTGGCCCAAGGTCACCTGGGACATTTCATCGCTACTGAGCAAGAATTTGAACCTGGATCTTCCAAGTCTTTGTCCAACTCCCCAAAATTACACCACCTGGTTATATTATAGACAAAATAATGTTTACCATGCATATGGCAAGGCAAGTTTGTACCTGCAGGGGGATCTGTTCCTGGACCCCTCCCAGATAGTGAAACCTCAGGTCTGGTCCAATATGACCTCTGGACACAACCTGAAATGTTCTCCAGTCACATCTGGAGGCATTTTGAGGCCTGGAGAGGTTGCATGTGGCATCACCAACACCCACAGAGGTTCTGGAAGGGCATTTCCTGGTTTTGCAAAAACTGGAAGTGCCCTTCTGGCACCTCCAGGGTATTTCTCAGGCCTGCAGAGGCCACAAGCAGCCTCTCCGTGCCTCAGGAAGCCTCCTGCCATGATCAGAGAACATCTCAGATTGCCTTCAGGAGCTCAGATCTGGTTCTCCAATATGGGTTCGGAAGATACGGTGAATTAAATAAATGTGGATAGTGAATCCACACTTAAGCAGTTTGAACCTGTATGTTGCTGCTGAAAACTGTCCACAAGCTCATATATGCCACATGATGCCTTGCAATGATGGGCCATGCTTGCCCTGAATGCATGTTATGCATGTCAGGTGCAGGAGGTGGAACACAGCTGCTGCCTTTGAACCTTCTCCCACTGCCACCATATCAAGTTGAGAGAGGAAGTGTGGCTCTATTGTGGCCACTGCCACTGCCCAACACTCTAAAAACACAGTTTATTTATCTCCTGCAGCTCCATATTCTGTACCTTATCCACACGAATGTGTGTGCAACTGCATAATTGCAAAACCCAGTGCATCATCTGTGAACTGGGTAGTGAGGTGTGTATTGATGGGAGGGGGCGAGTTGCAGCCGAGTCCTAGGCTAGATGAATGAATTGGTCAGTGTAAAACAGATTAATCTCTTTATATGTCATCTGGTGTTCCCCAGCAATGGATGTCCTATTGCAAAGTTGGGGCTGGTGAACAAACACTGCAGCAATAAGGATGCTAAGATCTGGGACCAGTATTGCTGCCACATCTTGTCTAAAGTGAAATTTGAGGGCAAATCTTGGTGTTATTGCGGAGGACAAACACCTGAGGAATTTCAAGAGAGCCACAAATATTTTTCTGTGAAACAAGTAACGTTTCTCAAGCGGGTCCTTTATATCCCCACTTGGGATTGCTCAGTATTTGGTTTCCTTGAGCAATCAGAGACTGCCACAACAAGAGATACGGTGCAATGTAATGATAGTAATTCTTGGCATCAATATAGCACTTTTGGAGTGTTCAAAATGATCCATGAACATTGTCTCAGCTATTCTTACAACAATCCTGAAAGGGTTGTATTATCCTTGGTATTATCTCCACGTTACAGTTGGAAACTGAGAAAATGGTGTCTTTTCTAGGGTCTTCTTTTTTGTTCTTAAAAAAAAAAGATATTCTACATTTCTCTTTACTGATCTCAGGCAGCCAACCACATATAAAATGACATGGCAAAATAATAAAACCCAGCAAAATCACAAGATCCCGAAGCAAACATATTATGAGGCAGCCCAAGAGCTGAAGAAAACGATGATCACCCAGTTTGAAAGAACAGCCACCTCCTGTACTACAAACTCTGGATACCCCCAAATGCCAATGAAGAAGCCATGTCTTAGGGCCGAGCTAGATGTACATTTACATACATTAGGGCACAGTCCTAACCCCGGGCTGGAATAGGCAGCCTGACACACCTGCCCCATATCCAGCCTGGGGCTCTATGGAGGTGCCGCACTGCCAGGAGAAAGGGGAAAATATTCCCCTTCCCCCAGATTACATGAATTGGCCAAATGGAGCCCCTCAGAGCTGCACTGCTGAAAACGGTGGTGCAACTGTGAGCAGCCAAACTGGAGCAGCCAAGCTGGGGACGGGGTAAGGATCTGGTCCAAAGGCCAGTTCCTGGGTCCTCCCCCCACCCCCGGCCAGGCCGCCCCCGGGCCTGTCCGTTCCCCACCTCCCTCTACCCTGTTCCCCCTTCTCCCACCCCATTATGCCTACTAACACCCTCCCGGAGTCACTGTGCCAGCTTAGGAAGGCCGGCCTTATCTTTGGGCTTCCGGGCCTGGGCGTCAAGCAGCAAGGCCAGTGCATGTCCGTGCACTGGCCTAACCCTGTCCAGAATGGTGCAAATGCACTTTATGAAGCATTTGTGACATTCAAAGGCCCGCACAAGGGACTTGTGCCAGCTTGGCGGTCGCTTAGGCGGTCACTTGCTCTGTTAATTTGGTCATGTGTGTTTGTGTGTTTGGTTTGTGTGTGTTTGTGTGCTTTTTCTTTTTTAATAATTCTGTTGACTGAGGCTTCTACCTTGATGGGTAGAAGTCCTTTAGCACTTTGATCATGCTGCAGTTTCAGTCTGATTGTGGGAACATAGGAGCCCCACTGGATCAGGCCAAATTGGGTAGGATACGCACGTTAAGGGGTAGGATTTGAAAGGAGCAGCAGTTATTGGAAGGTTTGTCCACATTCTGCCCTCCCACCCTTGATTTGTCCGGTTTTGGAGGCTAGGAAGAAAGTTTGGTCTGGGTGACTGGATAGTTTGCCTTCCCCAGTATGTCTATTATTGTATTTGACATTGATTGGTGTTTTTTTTGTGTGTCAAAACTGAACAGTCTGAAGGGTGACCGGAGAAAGAAGAATTCAAAGGGTCTTTTCAGAATTGAAGTGACCCTGGGAGGAATTGTAGGACTTGGGGGATGAGAGGCTAAGAGCAGATGGGCAGCTTTGGAGGGCGGGGGCTGAAGAACGGCAAGTCCCATAGCCACAGCTTCTTAGCCTAGCAAAAGGTAGCTCCGATGAACTGAGATGGAAGTCCAGAGAAGATATTTGCAGCTGCTGTGCCAGTCCAGTCTCCCTTATGGCATGTGGGATTAGGATAAGGATTGAGACTACTTCCCCATCTTTAGATTGGTTTAGATCTACTCTGATCTTTAGGTTAATATATTTTAATGAAATTGTGACCATGGTTTATTCATAAATTTGTTGCCTCTGAACATAGAAATCAATGCCAATAACACCAGTGGTGAAATTCAGCCAGTTCTCACCTATTCTGCAGAACCGGTTGCTAATTTTAGGTTGGGAGAGGGAAGAAAGGCAGCGGATGGCCCTGAAGGCCGCCCAGAAGGACACAGAACCGGTTGTTAATTTATTTGAATCCCATCACTGAATAACACCTAAAGCACAGTAATGCAGTGTGATATACAATGTAGTATATTGTATATATACAATATACTACATTGCAATGTACACAGTAATGCTGTGTGATATACAATGTAGTATCAGAAGTGTCAACTGAAAGGGCATCTTGCCAGATTGCTGTACCTCATAGCTTTGAGAAAAGGCAGGTATTTTAAACACAGAATTTGACTATGAACATTATTGAGAAGAGTGGAAAAGTAAAGGAGAGAGAGAGAGAGAGAGAGAGAGAGAGAGAGAGAGAGAGAGAGAATGCTGCATGGTTTGGCAATAATATTGTTTGAGATATCTAGCAAAGTGAAGAATAAAGACTGGTTTGTATCTCAGGGATGTGTCAAACAGTGATGAAGACGTCTTGTCCTAACAAGAATCACCACCCTATTCTGTGGAAGTTCTGTTGGAATGACACTCCCCATCAAAAGTGCATTTGCCAGTGCTAGCAAACCCACCCCACCCAGAGGGGAGAACTTCTTTATTTGCTTTCCCCCTTTTGTTCAACCAATCACATATATTATTAGCACACCAATTCCACGTGTGCCTGAAGACAGGCAACACTGGAGGGCTAACCCAGCATGTACAAAGAGAAGTGCACAATGAGAC
>JAJKFI010000098.1:3677375-3721472 GCA_029204185.1 Lerista edwardsae | reverse complement strand
TGTGTGTGTGTGTGTGTGTGTGTGTGTGTGTGTGTGTGTGTGTGTGTTCTTTGGTTTGGATCATATGGGGTGAATGTGCCATGCCAGTAGTTGATACAGTAGGAGAGTTGTACAGGAGGAATGAAGGGACATTTAGATAAATGACAGAAACCAAACTAAGGGCGCAATCCTAACCTGGAGTTAGGCCAGCACAGTTAGGCCAGCAAAGTCTGACTGGCACATGGGCCACTGTAAAGTATGTTTGGACCACTCTTGGAGTCAGAGAGGCCAGCACACAGACATGTGCCATTCTCCTTGACTCTAAGAGTGGTTCAAATGTGCTTTATTGCGGCCCTTGTGCTGGCCAAACTTTGCTGGCCTAACGGTGCCAACCTAACTCCAGGTTAGGATTGTGCCCTAAGAATGATTAAATATTTTGGAATTGTGAACTAACACTGACCCTATAAACCGAGATTCTCTTACCATGATCTCCCCACTGAAGGTGAATATCATGATAACAAAGTTTACTTCTAATGAATACATCCCTTACATTTGGCAGCCTGCAAATGGCCTCAATCACTTTAACCACAGATAGGGTGTACATTTCTCTTCCCCCCACCCAGTGCGGAATATTGTAATGGGTATCCACTATGTTCTAACTGAGTTACTTAAATTAATTCAGTGTTTCCATTATTTATAAAGCATTGTTATTTCAATTTTCCATTGTGGTAAATGTTTAAAATGGGTTCAAGCATGCTGTCATATCAGGCATTGAAGGGAGGCCATTAACCAAAGGAAAATTGTCTGCTCTGACCGGTGCTCCCTTCCTCCCTGACTTCTAATTACCGTTCCATCAATATCTATAACGTTAAGAACAAAGGAATAAAAGGAAATGCTAATGTGTGTCTCAGCCAGAGTTTTGTAAGTCCCAGACACCCCAGGGAAGTAGGGAATCTGACATTTTCCTTTCCCCGGGGAAATATAATGAATCACGTTGTCGTCACATAACCCCTGTTTTATTGGTGTTAAATGCTCAGTGATAAGAGCTGTCAACTCCACTGCCCACAAAAGGGAGCATGGAAGATTCCCGGGGACAGCCAGTTGTTGTGCAGGGGGGGGGGACCCTCTCCCTGGGATGTCTGAAAAGGAAGCGCTCCGAGTTTGAAAATGCATTTCGGAGGCAGAGGAAATTCAGAATAAAATGAATGAATGAATGAATGAATGAATGAATGAATGAATGAATGATTTTATTACGGTCTTAGACCGGTACAAAATAAATTAAATCATCTCAATTACATGTAGAAGACATTAAAATATAAGTATTAAGTATGGTAAAATTATGGTATACATAGTAAACTAGCTTAAGTACCAGATAGTATTATATTACAGAACAAAATGTATTTTTTCATTTCTTCCCTAATAAACTTTTTGTCTTCACATATACAGTATACCAGTCTGGAAGAGTAACCAGTGGATAGCTCATGTATATTTTCCCTATTTTTTCTCTAGATTTATAGAGTCATAGTCATAATAATGCTTTGCATTTACTGTACATAGTTCTTCTTTGGCATGTAAAGCATACCACATACGGTATAATATGTTTATGTAATTCTTACAACAATCCTCTAAAGCAGTGGTTCCAGTGATGTCATGCAGGGGGTACACGGGGGTACGCGGGTACCGGTTTCTAGGATTATGGCTGGCCCCGCCCATTTGCCCACCCACTTGTCGACTCTGCCCCCTGCAGCGTTTGAATTTCCTGCACGTTTGAGTTGCCTGCACGTTCTCAGAGCCAGCCAGGCAGGCAGGCAGCGAGCGGAGCCTTACCTTGCCTTGCCACTGAAAAATGAGCTGCTCTGGGGTTTTGGAACTGTTGGGTCACTTTAACATGATGCCAGGCCTCCTTAACATGTTCTGGGGGTGCTGTGGAATACTGTTGCAACTGTTGGGTCAGTTTAAAATCATCTGAGGCCTCAAAAAGGGCTTTTTCATGTCACTTCCTGCCACAACATCACTTCCGGCTTATGACGTCACTTCCGGTGGGCGGACCCTGACAAGTGCCAATCAAAAGTGAGTACCTGTTTCTAAATCATTTGAATGACACCACTGAGTGGTTCCCAAACTGTGGGTCGTGAGCCAATTTCAGGTGGGTTTCAGGAAGCACCTAGAGCAGCCGTATTAAAAATATGAGAAGATGAGATGCTGGAAAGGGGAGGGATGTGAGTTTGTTTTGCTTTGTCAAGGTTATACATAGGGTTTTTTTTTCTTTCTGATTCATTTTGCTATTGGAAAATGGCTGAGAAATAACCCAATTTATTACTGCATTTTTTTAAAGGAAAGCAGCAGGCTCTGGCATCACAATGATAGCACTTCCGACCATGACATCACTTCTGGTGGGTTCCGGACAGATTGTCATTCTAAAATGTTTGAGAACCTCTGCTCTTAACCACTGAGAACCACCAGTATTATTGCTCCCATGTTGTAGCTATGGAGCTGAGACTTGGGCCCCAATCCCATTCCCCCACAGGCAAGGGAGGCTGCGCTGTATGATATGATGGGGGGAGGGGGAATAGAGAACCTGCATCTGGCAATTACAATATATCTTTACCCCCCTAGTAAATTGCCCAATCTCCTATGGATCTGCTAGGACCTATGTCAGCTTTATAGCTGGTACAAATCTGAAAGGACCCAGGGGTTAGGCTGGCAGAAAAATGGAGGATAAGATCCAGTTTGCATGGCTTTTCCCTTATCTATCCCTTCTCTCCCATACATTCCATTACTCCTCCTCCAGCCCATGAACAACCTCCTGAACCAGCTTACCTGCCCTCCTGCAGGTAGTATCAGGCATCCAATGCTGCTGCTTTGCAATGGCACTTTGGAAATAGCTGCTGGTGCTGCATAGAGCATGCCACTGAGAAGCAGTCTATGACAGCGGGGCTCTGCCCCACTGGCATTGATCAGTCCATAGGATTGGGCTGGAGAAGGCTTGATAATGCTCCCTAGTGAGTTCACAGCAAGGGTGAGATTTGAATTGGATAAATCCTGATTTGAAGCTCAGTCCACTACACATTATGCCAGCTCTGAAACTATCAGCCTGTTTGCTCCCTCCTTCACCTACTCCCAGCCCTTTAATGTAAGTGAGAGGGAAGAAGCTCTTCTCCAATATTCTCTGGAATGAAATCTGACCAGGGCATTTTTCAGCCTGCTTCGTTTCAACAACAGGCTTAAGCACATGCTGAAGTTTCCCCTGCCAAAATCAATGCCACTTTAAAACACTTCACTTTGGTTGGCTTCAGTCCATCATCATTCATGAAAATGCTAATATAATATGAAACTGCAGGCTAAAGTCAGTGATTTAATTGAGGGCGCAATCCTAACCTGGAGTTAGGCTGGCATAGTGAGGTCAGCAAATTTTGGCTGGCAAAGGCCACTGTAAAGTACATTTGGACCACTCTCGGAGTCAGGGAGGATGACCCATGTCTGTGTGCTGGCCTCTCTGACTTAGAGTGGTCCAAACATACTTTACAATGTCGCTTGTGTCAGCCAAACCTTGCTGACCGACCTGTGTCAACCGACCTGTGGCAATGTGTTGTCATTGTATCAAATGACAACAACTCTGTAAAGGTATATACAAATGTATTCAACCCATGATTCCCAATTTGTTCTAAACTCAAAATGAGTTTTTAAAATACGGTATTTATTCATAAAGCTTTAGAATATCCAATCCTACTATTTGCACTCAGTGCATCCAAAGAAGATTATGCATACCCTGTCAGCTGAACAACTGATCATAAACAGATATCCCACAGGCATTGTACCACACAAAAACAAAAATAGCTAGGAAGCCACTGGGTACATATACCACATTCACACCATCAAGGTTTCCACCAGATGAGAGAACACATTTCTAAGTTCCCTAGTCTCAGTGGAAGAGCAATTTGACAAAAAAGAACTCAGGGAACTTATTGCTTCTGTTCTTTTTTTTTTTTTGTAGGTTGTTCCTTTGTTTTTTGTCAAAATTGTCTGAAAAAATTGGTGTTTTGACAAAAACATAGTGTAACTACAGTATGTGTATCCAGAGTAACTCTTTTGAGAATGGAAGTACAGGCTGTGCACACAACCCCCTTTGGAGAACAGAAGAATCACTCATGCCAACTGAATTGCATGAGCAGAAGGGGCCCGTTGTGGGACGCTCTGTTCATTTTCACTGCCAGCTGGACACGAAGTGGTCAGACGAGCCCATCTTCCCCTCCATGTTATGGGGTGGGAAGCAGCCAATAGCGACCCCTCATGCTTCCTTCCCTATGCAAAGTGTAGCTGTGCTCTAGTGTGCAACCACTGTTCTCAGAAGGTGTGCATTCACATTCACAGAGCATGGATATTTTTATAGAAAACTAAAAAATTAAAGGTTGATATAAACCTCCTTTTCCCTTATCTTGGGTTTATGGTGTTGGATCTTGCAATCCAACACCGGAAGTCCTGGACCAACAGTATGCAAACCCTATGGCTGTTGTGCTCACAAAAGCTGCTAGCACAAATGGCTGGAGGCCCCAAACACATCTGAGGCTTGCACATGATTCTCCTAAGCAGGCAGATGGGGCAGGTTGGGGAACGATTGGGGCTGTTTGGGGACAGAGAGTGGGCTGGTTAGTATTGGTTCTAGGGTGAGGATGTTAATGACAGCCACACGCACAAAGATCCTATCCTCTTCCCCCATCCCAAACTGCCCTCTGAGTTGCTCTTAAATAGCTGGCATAGGTCCATTGGAGGTCATACAGTCTACAGGGAGGTAAGTTGGCTATCTGGACTATCTGGTCAATACCCCACTTCCATAACATGCAGTGTGGGCTCCATCTGTGATGTTGCATACTGTGGATTGGTGAAGAAATGGATTGGGCCACCAGAATAAATTTCTACACCCTCATAGAAGTTCACTTAATTTCAGAATGGAAACGTTTAATTTTTTTAATATGCTTAATTCTTCAGTTGAAACTTTAAGTATGGGAGAATATTATATCTCCAAAGAGCTGATTCGATTAGGCAAAGTTTTTAATGTACTGATTTTAAATAAATCAGTGGTGATTATGCACTCAAACAATGTGTTTCCATAGCAATAAACACCAGGGCTTCATTGTAATCGGAAATATTTATGTATGTCTCCTGAGATGATAAACTTTGGCCTTTCGAGCACAAAGAGGACATTCTTGACAAGCAGCGGTGTGTTAATATACTAGCCCTAATGCCGCAAAAAAGAGCATCTTTCCTCATTGCTTAATCCAACCTTCTCGAAATGAGTGGCTGACACCAAAGCCCTTCAAACAGCTTAGACTCTCAAGTGGGATTTGTGTTCCACCATGTACTTGTCACTGTAATGAAAAACACATTGTGCTAATGCCAGATTTCTGAAGCCCCTTTACAACCAGTGTAATAGTAATTCCAGGATTTATGTAGTCAATGCAGTAAGCTTTCTCTTAAGGATGGATTTACACTAATCATAGTTTCAATGTCACCACCAACACACCCAGTTATCTTACCCCCTTTTAAAACAAAACTGTGCTTTATGGTAAATAAACTTCAGTCCTTGTCAGGGTAGTTTCTACAGTCTTCCCCCACCTCCTCCTATTGCACCTTAAGGAAGGTAAACAGGTAGGAAGTTGAGGGAGGTAACAAGCAATGGTCCAAGAACACTGCAGCAGGGCCTGAGGGAGAGCCAGGGCTGGTTTGTTTGGTGCTTGGTGCAAAGGCCTGTACTGGGTTCTCAATGGTGCCCATCAATGATGCATTGGGCAATGCCACCAGCAGTGGTAGTGAGGGTATGGAGCTGCTAACTTCCTTGCAGAGATGCCAAGTCCTTGCAACAAACTCAAAGTTGACGTATCCAGAAGCTCAAAGTTGATACAATAGAATGAAGGGATGAGAGGAGTTGCAAACTGCAACTGTTTGCAATTGAGTTTGCAATCTCATCCAGCAATGGGGAAAAGCCCTTCAAATTATATGGGATCTACTTCTGAGTCCTTTAGAACTCAGCTATATCTAAGGGCACAATCCTAAGCAGCGCTGGACTGGCGAGGCTGACGGGCCAGCGCCATACCCAGTGCTGCTTAGGAGAGGCTGGAGCCCCCCCCCCACGGCTAAAGAGTGGGCGCAGATTCGAGGAGACCGCACTGCCTGAATGGGGGCTGCGTGGTCTCGCTGATGGGCTTAGGATGTGGCCATATGGCCATCTCCCAAACCCACTCCACCTCCCTCCCTCCCACCAATCCCTGTGCCACTTCTGCACGGAGCCTCCCTCGCGCCGACCGGTTTCGGTCTGCGCAAGAAAGGCACAGCACGGGGGCAGCAGGACCGGTGCTGCCTCCAGTGCCGGTCCTGCTGCTCTAGCGCTGACGCAGGAGTGCCAATTGGAGCATCAACACAAGGGCTGTTGCGCTGATGCTAAGTCGTAGCGTCGGCGCAACGGGCAGTGCAGGATGGCGCTGTAAGATACAATGCAATTGTACCTGAACTTACTGCAGATCACAGCTCTGTCTTTGGATAAAATTACTATGGCTAGGAGTGTAGCTACAATACTGACTACTGTAGAGCAAGGTAGGTTTGCAAGCCGAGGGAACATTTTAAGCATGCTCAGGGTCCTTCCACAAATGGAAGGGCTCCTTGCAGAAACACGGCTTTCTTTTCAGGAGCAGAAAGAGCTTCTGATCACATTCCCATGATTGCACTCCATGGTGAGTTACGATAAAACTCAATAGTAGCAACAAAGTGGCTCTCCTGTGCTGGCGAGTCTGTAATGATTACAGAAATACATACTGGAAAATAACCAGAGCTAGATTTTTGGTGTTATCAATTCCTAGCAATATTGTTATTTTCTTTCTCATTATGCTGTGATATCAGGGCAACTTCACTGAAGCGATGTGTGATTTATGACTGAGAAGACAAAGGGAAACAAGCCTGATAGTTTTAAATGGGAAACTGGAAAGAATAGACTCCCTTAGCGCACATTAACACAATGCAGTATGGATCCAACCTCTTTAATGTATCGGTTTGCTTTTAGCTCTCAGCCTGCAGCCAAATTAATTTCAACCATTTGTAGTGGACAGAGACCAATTATCAGTCCCCTTCTCCCTTTTTCTAGATGTTTAAGAGGGCTACAAATAATGGTTTGAAATTATACTGTCGGTCAAATGCCTACTCATGTGATCTCCAGAGCAGCAACTCGAATGATTTAAATGATCAGACATAATCTGTATCACTCAGGGAAGGAAAGCCTGTTCAAATACATAGAGAAGAAAAGGACCGTAAACTTGACCAATAGGCCAATTTAAAGAGAGTTGATTCTGCTGTTTTATGGTGCTCCATGGAAGCAAAAGTTGTTAGATTGCAACTGTCATATACTAACAGCATTTATATACCATTTGCAAGTGTTCAAACCCCATGTTGTTGCTTACAACAACACTGCAAGGTGGGTCAGTATCATCCCATATTGCAGATGGGGGGGGGGCTGTTTAGAGCAGCCTGCCTAGGGTCACCTGGTTAGTGTCTTGCTGAAGTGAGATTTGAATCAGGGCGGACTTCCAAACTCACACATCTAGGTACTCCTGTACATCTGCTCATTATAACATATACCATACAAGATCCGTCTGCCTTATAATCACACCTTGGATGTCACTGCTCTAATGCCAATGGATGCCTCCTTTATCCATAAACATCTTTAGGAGTGGAATGGTAGACTTTTACCATTGTTATGGCAAACGCATTTATTTAGCATTTTGATAAAAGGCATAACATTGAGTATATTAGTAAATATAGCTTG
Source organism: Lerista edwardsae (assembly GCA_029204185.1). Classification (NCBI taxonomy): domain Eukaryota; kingdom Metazoa; phylum Chordata; class Lepidosauria; order Squamata; family Scincidae; genus Lerista; species Lerista edwardsae. The sequence goes on along the minus strand of JAJKFI010000098.1, from coordinate 3,713,683 downwards.
CATTGTAAAAGCATAAATCTGTTCATGGCTCCCACAGCACATCTAGCCTTTTTCTCCAACTGGTTAGAGTCTGTGAATAAAGGAAAAGTTCGGATGCCCCTCCAAGCTGTCACCAGATCATCGTTTTCCAATGCTCTGCAGCTGAACACCACTTGGAATCCAAACTTAATCCCAACTGGAATCCCGCCAGTTGCAGAGGAGCAATGGTGAAAGAGGGGTTTGCCTTCATTTTCTACTTTTGGCCTTCATTAAGGCACCTAGTTGGCCATAGTGTGAGACTGGACTAGTTGGGTATTTTATCTGATTTACCAGGTTTCTTCTTGTGATCTCTGGTCACTTCCTATTCTCCAAAGCAACATTCTGTATAAGACACTATATACTACATGAGCTGTGATTCTACACATGGATCTATACATATCCCATTGTTGTAGTTGTTTGGTAATCAGAAAAGACTCAACAGAAACATGTGCCTAGCATACTATCACTTTTCTCAGACTCTTATGAGACATGTATTCAAAGCTTCCTTTTTTTTTTTTTTTTTTTACCACTGGGGAATTCAAATGTTGTGAGCTGAAAAAGCCAAACTCTGTCACTAGCTGTCATGGAGGGCAGCACCCCAGAGAAATTTCACAAATCTCAAGGAAGTTATTTCACCTTCATTGGATATTATTACCTACAGGTGGAACCTGCAAATTAGTCTTCTAGGGTTATCATCTGATGATACATTAACATCTATATTCAGCTTTATCAATATTCCCCTGGGATCTTTGGGATTGCTGTTGGATATCCCAGTAAGAATTTAACACCGAACGACCACCTCTGAAATGCAAATCATACCGTGGCACAGACAAACCCTTGTGGTAATTTCAGCACTAACCCATTAGTACGTCATGGATCCAATGGAGTTGCATACCCTCTTTTGTGTGTGTGTGTGGGGGGGGATCTTTCAAAGCCTATGCAAGAGAAGGCTTGGATCCAGTCCAGTAATTGCACTGCCTTATCAAAACTGAGTTCTTGATATAATCCTGCACAGCCTCTTACCAGTGTCTTGCCCTCCAGCTCCTAAGGCCAGCCCTACTCAGGCTGCTACGTCAAAGTGCTGTTGTGAAAATAGCATCAAATCCCTGGAGGGGGTGAGATAGGCAGTGGGTCTCCATCTCATACTTACTTATTTTTCCATTGGGTTGTGGCACAAAAAAGGTTGAAGACCACTGCAATAGTGCAATCAGAGCTCTGCTTAAATCTTCAGAGACCATTCAGAGCCATAAATTTACATTATATGTTTCTTGATGACTTTTGGCACCCATCCCTGGTGTTGGGAACTATTTAATTTTGGCAAAGAGAATCACTGGCAGGTCTTTGAACTACATTTGGCAGCCTAAGAGTAAATTAATTGTGCTTGGGACTCTGCCCCAAAACAACTGGCGTGCCGGTTTCCAGTGGAAACCTCATTGAAAATGAGAAGGGCAGCATCGATTTACAAATTCCTATTCTGCATTTCTGAATTGGAGATGGATAAATATAGACACCCTGGCAGACAGGATGGAATGAGCAATGTACCACTCAGGGGTGAACATAGGGCTGAATCTATAACATCAATAGGTTAATCATCAATCTGCTGCTGAGCTTGAATCAACAAAAAATTGTGTGCAGAAGGTAATGGGGTCCTGGCAAGATATGCAAACTGTGAGAATGCTAAGTCCTGGAACTAATAATGAATTGCTGTTTGTGCTGTGATTTGCCTGCCCTATAGTTCTCCCTTATGGGGAAAAATTAAATAGAGTTCACTGATATTTTATACAAGCATTTCCAACTCAATACAAGGGTTTGCCTTAATAACGGTCTGGACCATGTATCAACGGCTAATACATCAAGGGCCGTTATGGTTGCCAAATGCTGAATTCAGCTGAACTCTAGATATTAGAAATGCATGCAAACTGTGAGGGGGAATACTGTAGTATTTAAGGCTGCAATCCTATACACACTTACCTAGGAGTAAGTTGCACTGACTCAGTAGGGCTTACTTCTGAGTTGACATGCCTAGGAGGACTGTGCTGAAAAATCAGCCAAATGCCTTACTAACACATAGCATTACTAACATACTTATGAAGCAAATATTATTTTTGCACTTACATAAATTTATGATCCTAACTAGAATTTTGCTTAATAGGTCCATTCTCTGCAACAACAGTGAATCCTATGCATGTCTACTCTAAGCCCCATTGTGTTCAATGGGATTTATTCCCAGGGAAGTGTGTTTAGATTACAGCCTAAATCAGACAGTATTTATTACCTAATTCAACGCATCCTGTTGAAGGAAGTGCAAAGACATCTGCCTTCCCCATTCAGCACCCACCTAGCCCTCCAGCCCTTTTTCTGGATGTCCACATGAAACATAGGATAACCTAGGTAACATAGGTTAAAATTGTAAAAAAATAAAAAATAAACAAGAGGTTGATTTTCAGATTCAGTGGGCATCAACCACAAGTAGGCTTTATGCAAGGAGGTAGCGATTTTATTGTCCGTTCCGAAAGGATAGTATTTTGCATGTAACTTTAAGTAATGCCTTTTTGGTTTGTTAAACAAGGAACAATCCGATACATTTATTACACCGTGGCCTGATATATTTTTTTTGCATATCATACAATTTTACATCAAAAGGGTTACTAGCACTTTACTCTGTAACATACTTGTCTACCAAACCTCACTTTGTGAAATGATTTGCAATCAGAAAGCGCGCATAAGCTAAAAAAAAATTAGCGTCACATCAGATGGCATCTGGCAGCACTATTTAATACCTTATTGATTGGCAAACCTTGCAATTTAATATTGCCATAATTTTCTCTGCAGTTCTAAATCCATGTTCTGCTGGATATAAAGAGTAACAGACAGACATTTACACTGAGTAAGTGAGCATCACAGAACACAGCTGAGGAAAACTTCCCATGCAGCCACCTGGTAGCAGCTCTCTGCATGAAACAATTTTATTGGCCACAGCCAGTCACCATGTGGGGAGCTGCTGCTTCACATTCTTTGGCCCAAAGCTCCAAACCATAACAAGAGCATCTTGGGCCAGTCTTTATAAAATTCTGTGTCCTCAAAAAACTCCAGATGGTTTTGACCTTGGTACTTGCTATATATGATGCTCAAAGGTTGGGTGTGGTCTTTGTTGGAGAAGCGACGGCATATAAACTGAGCCAGCCTTCAGGGTGTAATTCAAACCGGCCGGTAGGCTGGCATAAGTTTCCTGTGAGTGTCGCAAACATGCCATAAACACGTTTGCGCCACTGTCAGAGCCAGGAAGGCTGGCATAGGTGGCTGGGGAAGCCAGCACAGGGGCTCGGGGAGAGCAAAGGGAAGGCAGAATTGGGTGGGGGGAGGTGAGGGAAAGGGGACCTGTGTGCAGAGAGGCCCGGGGAAGGGGGTGGGCATTTAGGCCAGATCCTAAGCCTGTCCCTGGACCAGTTGACCCTACATAGGCCACTTGGATTTGCACAGATCCAAATATCCCATAACAGTGGTTGGGGCTTTACCGGGAGGAAGAGGACAGACGTCCCCTTATTCCAAGTTGTGCCATAGTCACTTCTTAACGAGGGCTGGAGATGGCGCAGTCCAGCCAGCCAGCTCGTTCCAGCCCTGGTTAGGATTGGGCTGACAGTTATTGTGTTGGCTTCCACCAGTAGGGAGAGTTTATTTCTTTAAAGGCTTATGGGCTTCTGCCTCCTATTGTTACCAGACCTCTTGTTTGACTTCTTCGCTTGTCTTATTGTTTTCTTCCTGTGGGGCAATGGTTGCAGTTCTCCCTATGTTGAAATAATACTCTTTACTAAAGTCAGTTTGCTGTGTGGGGGACTGTGTTAATCCCTCAGCTCTGCTAACCTTATCACCATATGTTACTGGTGCATTTCTGATAAAATGTCAAAATGTAGCAGAGCATTAACATGGCTTTGTGGCGTGTTTTTTTTTTTTTTTTGGTAGCAAGCTTCCTTTATGCTGGTTTCTTAAAATACCCAGAAATACAAACTTTTGAACATGCATTTTTATGCCTGATGAAAAGCACTAAGTATGCTAAAATGCTAAACTTCTGGCATGGCATGAAGCGCATATATTCATGTAGTCACTCTCACACTGAGGGCTTGATCCTAACCGACTTTCAAGTACTGACATAGCTGTCCCAATGGGGTATGTGAGGCATTCTGCAGAGGCATAGCAGTCACAGATCCTCCTCAAGGTAAGGGAATGTTCGTTCCCTTACCTTGGAGCTGCACTGCCCTTACCCCAGTGCTGGAAGGTTGAGATTCAGAGCCAAATCACAGCTATGCTGCATTGCTTGCTATGGGGGTCAGTCGTGCAATGCAACACAATGTTCTCAAGGGAGTCTGGCTCAGGAACGGGGCATATGATTTCAGTGGTGGGGACTGGGCAGAGAGGGTGTGTTGAAGATGGAAAAGTGTTATTAGCAGCTGCTCCACCAATATCCCATTCCCCTGCCTGGCCTTAATCCACCTTGCTGGGTCCACTCAGAGTTGTGTCAACCAAAGAGCTGGCACTCATCCAAGTAGGGGCTTATCTTGAGGAGGCCTCTAGAACTGCAGGATACAGGACATGCTCTGTCAGCATGGCTAAATCTGTGAGTGGGATTTAATTAGGATTGGGATGTAAGGCTCCCCATAGCATCAAATAATTTCTTGGAATTGAATCTGTCAACCATGGATGAGCACAACTTCACAAAATATAGAGCAACTCATGAACAAGGCAGCCACTACATGAGAATACTGGGACTGTTCAAGGTTACTAGTCTTCTATGGAAATTAGATTTTTTTAAATGAATTTCTGTCTCCATCATCCACACATGAATGATGAGTATTCATGTGGCACCTCTGAATACCAGTTTCTGGGAAAAATTATGTGGGAGGGCTGCGACACTTTGCTACCATGCTTGTGACCTTCCCAGAAGGAAAAGGTCAAAGTTCAGTGGTAGAGTCAGCCCCAGGTATCTCCAGTTAGAGGATTTAGATAAGCTATTTCTGGAAATGTATCACTTCTGACATCTGCCTGGGGCATTGAACAGCCACAGTAGACAACTCTGAGAACACAATCCTAATCTGAAGTTAGGCCAGCACAGTTAGGCCAGCAAGGTTTGGCTGGTACAGGGGACACCATAAGGTATGTTTGGACCACTCTTGGAGACAGAGAGGCCAGCACACAGACGTGCGCCATCCTTCTTGACTCTGAGAGTGGTCCAAACATGCTTTATGGTGGCCCTTGTGCTGGCCAAACTTTGCTGGCCTAACTGTGCCAGACTAACTCTAGGTTAGGATTGCATGCTAATGTTGTTCTGGCATGTTCATTTCTAGCTGGCCACTATTGGAAAATGAAGCACTGGAAGAGAAGGATCTTGACCTAAGACAATTCCTAGAAGTGTAAAGAGTAGGTGCAATCCATTCATTTCACAGGAATGAACTACATTCCATAGTCCACCACACCATCCTTTGTTTGGAAATATCTGAATGGTTGTCAAACGTCACGTCATTCCCAGCTGAACATTCTTGGAAAAACCTCCAAAAGCTGATCACAGACATTTTTAGCCCATCCTAGCATGCTACTAAAATATGCTTTTCAGTGAATGATTAAACATCGAAAATAAAAACAAAGCTGGCATGAAATTAGGTTACACAGTGAGAGGTTATTTATAGCAGCCCACCAAGTTCTTCGCCAGGGAAAGCCATCATGTCAGAGGGGAGGGGAATTTTCGCAGCCTGGCTGTATTACATCTGGAGGTCGACAGCTGGTTATTATGTACACCTAATTTACTCGAGCAGTAAATACCACAAACAGAAAGCAATCTATTCACCTAAGGCTTATGGTTCAATAGGTTTAGTGCTTTGCCCAGAAAATAAACTGGAAGAAATTAATAAATCCATAGCAACAACGCACACTGCCGCACTGCGAGCTCAGCCCAGTGTGAAGGGCCTGTGCTATAATTATGAAGCTGGTAATGAAGCCGGGCCCATCATGTTTTTCTGAACAATTGCAATAATATTAATTATTCTTAAGCCTGTAAACAGTCCCAAGATAAAGAGCAAATTCTCCAAAGTTATTCCATCGGAGAAGGAAGCAAATGAGGCCAGTTGCTTACCTCCTGCAGGATGTGGGAAATTAATTTAATTAATTAGCCAATCCTCCATAGGAAACAGAAGCACCAAATGGGATGGAAGAAAACTGCCGTTCCACTGCCACCTGTTCCTCGATGAGCAGAATCTAGAGCAATATGGAACAAGAATGTCATGAGCAAGCAGATTAATCAAAGTTTTCGACTACTAATTGCAATTACATTCTATTTCTGTATACATAACATAACATTATCATGGTGGAAATTAGCATAGACATCACCCTCCTCTGGAGGAAGATGACTCTCCAGAAAGGAAATCCTGAATATATGAAAACATAACATTCATTTAAGGCTGAAGTCCTCTACACACTTACTTGGGAGTAGATCCCACTGAACTCAAAAGGAATTACATCTGGAGTTGTTCTCCAGAAACTCAGGCAAAGGTCTACAACAGATTTACAGTGCAATTCTATGGTGTGTGGGTCCCATAGGTGCATTGGTAGCAAAACAGCTACTGCTACATCCTACACTGGCGCGGAGCCACATTGGAGATGGCAGTCTGCCCTGATTCTCTGGAGATGTTTTCAACTGGAGAAGGCAGAGACTGAACCTGGGACCTTGTGCAAGAAAACCATGTGTTCTGATGCCTTCTTTAAAACCTTATTTAAAGGATCCTTGTTTGATTTTGGGAGCTTCATTCATTCCTCATCTTTGTGATGAGGTTAACAGGCTCCCAAAATGACCCAACTAAGTACCACATCCCTGGCCAGTCTGTATAATGTAGCACTGCTGACACAGTCTCTGCTGCATCCTACTGGCTGGCTAGGAACCAGGCCAGAAGGGAGAAGTAAATATTTTTTTTTTCCTTACCTCTTGCGCTGCTCCTTTGCTCCCAGTGGCCAACTCAGATCTATGCCAGCTATTTTGCTGGTATAAATCTGTTCGGCTAAAGTGGGCATGCCAGAACTGGGATCAAGGACTCTGAATCTTGTGGATGCCACTGCTGACCTGCCCCCGACCTGCCCACAGCCTGGCCCAATTCCAACCCAAAGCCAGTCCACCCCATCGTACGTGCTCCTATTACCAGTCTGCTGCCCATCACTGCCAGTGTGGAGCTTACCAGTTGCCTTGCTGTCAGTCAGAGTAATGGGAACCGCAGATTTAATGATTCAAGTACCTCTTCAAGGTTACTGCCTCCTGAGCGTGTTATGGACTTACTCCAAAACTCCCTTTCTACCTTTAAGATATCACTTTGTCCAGGATGATTTGCCCCTTGCTGCCATGTCTCCTGCTATGCAACATCCTCAATGACTAGTTTGACTTCTTACTAGTTTGACTCAGCACAGTAAGTGTAAGGTAAAGGTTTCCCCATGACTGAATGGTCTAGTCATGACCGACAGTAGGGGGCAGTGCTCATCTCCGTTTCAAAGCCTGCAGAGCCGGCGTTTTGTCTGAGGACAAGCTTCCATGGTCATGTGGCCGGCATGACTATACGCCATAGCGCACGGAACGCCGTTACCTTCCCACCGAAGTGGTCCCTATTTATCTACTTGCATTTAGGTGCTTTCAAACTGCTAGGTTGGCAGGAGCTGGGACAAGCAACAGGAGCTCACTCCGTCACGCAGTCTTGAACTCCCAACCTTCCGGTTGGAAAGCCCAGCAGCAGCAGTTTAACCCACTGCGCCACCACGTCCCTACACTACACTACCCCCTGACTCCGAGAGTGGTCCAAACATGCTTTACAATGGCCTTCGTGCCAGCCAAATTTTGCTGGCCTAACTGTGCCAGCCTAACTCCAGATTAGGACTGCACCCTCAAATGGAGCAAAAATTCAAGCTTTTGTGAGCGGTGGCCTCTATTGAAGAGTCACAAAGATTTGGATGAAGAAGAGTTTTTACGAACAGTCAATTTGCTTGCAAAGGTTCAGATTTTTGTGGGTACATTAGTGGTCATTTTGATTTACTTCCAAACCTTCCAGCATAAGTGTTCAGTATTTCAGACATGCTTGGTGAAATATTTGCAACACCTATTTGGCTTTGTCTAATCCTGTGTCACAACACAAGCAATTATAACTTCCTCTTTCATATAAGAATATACATTTCAACTAAGATTTGCTGGTACTATACGGTGTTGTAAGCCCTTTGGTTCGGACGTTGAGTCAACTTCAAAACAATTCTGACTGGACGTCCTAGAAGAAAAAATTCAAAGCCAGATAAGATGTTATTTTTGCTATTATCCTGCATATGTAATTGTTTAATCAATGATTGATTGATGTGAACAGCATAGCAGAAGAGCAGGTAGAGTTATAATATTTGACTTGAGATTTCCCAGCTATTTTTTAAATATTTCCTAGCTATTTTTTAAAATTGGAAACCTACCCCAACACACATATAGGATGGGAAGTCTGGATTTTAGGTGTGGCTGGAAATAGAGGGGACTGCTAAAAAGGAAAAGGGCAAGCCGACATTCCCTCCTTCTCACTGTCCCAAGTGTGACCTATATAATAGCCCTGCCCAGTGGTTTCAGTTATCTATGGATACCATAGATACAGGGATGCATATTAAAAAGATAGGGGAACATTAAACAAATCTCAGTTTTTACCTTGTTGCAGCAAAACCACTGATGTTCCCCTATTTTTACAAAGGCATCCCCAGTATCCACGGTTTCCGGTATTCAGGAGGTGTGTGGGGGTGGGGTCTGGAATAGAGCCCCAGCAGATAATGAGGCATGCCTGTAGAGTGAGTGAATGGAGGGGGGGAGAATATGAGCTCAGGAATGAGTGATAGCTAGTGATTCTGCCTGAGTTTATAATTACCTGGTTTGAAATCTGAATTTGCCCCGTTTAGAATGCTTGGAAGCACTGTAAATTGAACTCCACTCATGCAGGGCTCAAGAACATAATGCAGTACACTGTCTTATTACTGAACAGAATGAGATTTTGAGATAAGATTTTTCTGGGGCCTTCAGTGAATGTTAATCCATGGAAAATTCTTCAGTAGCATTTGTAAAACTAAAACACGCTTTTGACATTTTCATCACTATTTCCTACAACGTTTGGTAGATTAGAACACTGGTTTGACCTTTCTAAGGGTCAGCAATTTGACTCTTGGTTTTGGGTCTCCAAGATTGTTTAATGAGGCAGTTCAGCCTATGGGAAGACGGTGTGATGAATTTCAACTTGTTTTTATTACTATGTACTGCAGATTGTCTTGAACAGGCGTTATTAAACAATGGGAGCTACAACAAAACTTCATCCAATCAGCCAGTGTTCAGTCAATAAATTGCTACTTAGGGCACAATCCTAACCTGGAGTTAGGCCTGCATAGTTAGGCTAGCACAAGGGACACTATGTTTGGACCACTCATGTAGTCAGAGAGGCTAGTGCACAGACATGCGCCATCCTCCTTGACACCGAGAGTGGTCCAAAGGCACTTTACGGTGGCTCTTGTGCTGGCCAGACTTTGCTGGCCTAACTGTGCCGGCTTAACTCCAGGTTAGGATTGCGCCTTTATATAGTATATAGCTTGTCCTTGTACAGTCAATTTCTCCATGGGAAAAAGTGCAAGATAAAAATCATGAAATTATTTGACCTATGACCTATAACGATGTCGTACTGCATGAATAGTATATCTAATTATGTGGCACATACTAATGAAAAATGAGATCTTAAAAAAAAGGAGATACATGTTAGAGCACAATCCTATGATCAGGCAGTGCCAGTGCTGCAGTGCTAGGTGTCATAAGAGCACCATTAGGCCCTTTCCCAAACCTAGTGTGTAAATGGCACTGGCAGGAAGACCTGTGCCTCCCATGAGTGCTGCATCCTGACTGATGGTCGATGGGACAGATGTTGCGCCAGGTGGTGGAGGAGCTAGGGTGGTGGGAGGGTGTTCTGGAGGTGAGGGACGGTGGAGGGAGGTGTAGCAGAATTAATTATAGTAGACTTAGAATTTGTGAGGGAGTGCTAGTGTTTTTGAGGTTTTTTTAATTTAATTTCTTTTTTTTGCTTTCTGTTATACATGTTTATTTAATTAGCATTAAGTACATACACACATCACATATTTTAGCAACAACTTAATTAATTAACAAATGTTAACCTTTAAAATAAAAAAATAAAAAACTAGCAACGTAGCATATCTAAACTCCAAGCGTGCCTTACAAAGCAAACCTACCACAGGGAGGGTGTTTGGGGTGGGGGAGAGTAGTTCAGACCCAGGAAAGTGGAGCAGGCCACTGCATCCTAAACCCCAACCTGGGACTGAAAGCCCAACACAGGGCTACTGTACTCGGCACAGATCCGAGAAGCCCATTGAGGAGGCTGGAACCAATGATCCCTTACCCTGTTGTGACCTCCTGCTTTCTCAAATCCTAGTGCTGGGTACAGCGTGGGCCCAGCAGCCCTGCTGTGTCAGCTTTGGATAGTTTTGGACTGTTAGATAGTGAAAATCCTTTGTCTCAGGTGAAATAGGGGTGCAGTCAGTGATGTCATGCAGGGGGTATTCAGGGGTACGCAAGTACCGGTTCCTAGGATTACGGCTGGCCCCGCCCATTCACCCGCCCACTAGTCGACTCCACCCCCTGCAACGTTTGAATTTCCTGCACGTTTGAGTTGCCTGCATGTTCTCAGAGCCAGGCAGGCAGCGAGAGGAGCCTTGCCTTGCCTTGCCACTGAAAAATGAGCTGCTCTGGGGTTTTGGAACTGTTGGGTCACTTTAACATGATGCCAGGCCTCCTTAACATGTTCTGGGGGTGCTGTGGAATACTGTTGCAACTGTTGGGTCAGTTTAAAATCGTCTGAGGCCTCAAAAAGGGCTTTTTTCATGTCACTTCCTGCCACGACATCACTTCCGGCTTATGACATCACTTCCGGTGGGCGGCACGTGCCAATCAAAAGTGAGTACCTGTTCTTAAATCATTTAGATGACACCACTGGGTGCAGTTCATGAAAAATAATTTACTCCTGTGAAATGCATTCTCATTTTGTTAATTCAGGGAGCCAGAGAGATAGGATTAAAAATTTCTCCAATTCATAGTGATGTTGCTTCATGATGTCATTGCATAACCAAATATGTTTCGGCTAAATGGTACTGTGAGGTCATTATTCTTGCTACGTGATCCCTGATTGGCTGAGTCAAGTAGACAGCGAGTGAAGAAAAGCCAAATTGTTGCAAAATGTTACAAAATAGTGCAACAAGATGGCAAGGTCAGTGCAACAAGTTGGCAAAGTTTTGGGGGGGAAAATCCACTTTTTGAACCAAAAATATATATTCACTCTTGAAAATCTGTCTTCAATAAAATACAGTATCACGGACAACTCCCCCTCTCTTCATAAATCTCTCTTATCTCTGTTGCCCTCTTCTCCAGCTCTGCCCAGAGCCAGAGACTGGAGGATTTTCTCCTTTAGGGGGAAACTGACTGACTTCTCCCACAGCCCCAAGACCCCAGGCCAGCCCCTGACCCCACAGCAGGCTACCTGACTTGGCAAAGAGTTACTATTTTCCCCCTTTACTTAACCTGGATCCGTTTTCAAGTAGCTATGACACCAACATGAAATCCAATCAACCAAAAAAATAAATTTAAAAGTTTATTAAAGCAACTCCAAACATATAAGGCACAATGGCAAATTCAAGTTTCAAATAAAACAATAAAGACTAACTCCTGAGTCTATTACTCCTAACTACACATGCAAAGCATTTCTTTCAAGGCTGTACAGTTGTTCTCCAAACTTACACATGCAGATTTTTGTTAGAGTCTCAGTCATGCAACAAAATCATGCAGAGTAGATCCTTCTTATTCCAGCCTGTTCCTAGATGTGAAGTCCATCGCCTGGCATAGATCTTCCCCTCAGGTTTTTCCCAGGACCCCCTTTTCCTCTACAGACTTTCTTACCATCTTTTATGGGAGTCTTTTTCCCACTTTCTGTCAATCATACTTTAACCCAATCAACTAGTTTCCCATGTTGCTGGGCAAAAATCCTAACTCTTCCCATCATTTCAGCTGCATTAAATTAGTAATTTGCCAAGTTGATACTAGCAAGATGCAGCTGTAAACTGTCAAAAACAAAAACCTCGATTCCCATGATCGTAACTGCCCATAATCTCCTTCAAGGTTGTTGCTAACACAAGAGTTAATCACAATCTGACATTCCATGGTCAACTCCCCAATCTTTCCCACAACCTCCCTTAGTTACAATTAACCAAGCATTCTAACAAATTTCTGAGCAGTTTAGTCTAATCAAAGAAATATAGCTTTACTTCAATAATAACTTTAAAGCTTAGATTTAGCTTGTACGTTACATACAGTTCTATCACTTTTTCTTTTATCGTTAAAATGCAGTGTATATAACAAAAGCAAACAGTGCTCAATCATGGGAGTAGGCCATCAAAAATTAGTGTCGCTGTTTTGTCTGCAAGTAACAAGTTTGCCAAGAAGATAGTGGAACTCCCATTGAGAAACTCATTATGGACAATAATATGTTAGCAGAAAATCTCTTTTTAAGCACAGCTGCTGAAGAGTGTATATCCTAAATAATGAGAATAGACTGTTTCACATTGATCACCACCACCACAGGATTCCTTAAAATTACTGCAAAGTGAATAAATAGCTACCTAAATTAAGCCTCCACTTTTTTTGTCTTCCACAACAACTCCACAACCTGTTCCATTTACATTTCCTTTGTGTTGGAATACAAGCAGCATTGTTGAGATCACCACATTGCAATTTTCCCCAATAACATTTGTTGCCACTGGTCTTCCAAGAGTTCCAGAGCCCTTCTCGGCTCCCAGCGCACCTGGGGCAAGGCGAATTCACTGTGCCCCACCAGTGTGGCCACCCCGTCCCTGTGCGTCGCCTGGCCACACCTCCCTGGCCTGGAATCAATTCATTTAGGATCGATCCAAGCTCAAGGGAGTTTGGGGACCAAGGGTGCAAGGGTTTTTCCACGCTGCTGAGCCCTGCTGCAGCCAGCGCCCGCCACGCTCTCCCCGCATGGCACCCTTCCTACCACCCACACAAGACCATCATGAGTTATGTCATCTACAGGAGGCATGGCACAAAAGATGATGCACAGAGTATCTCAGCACTTTAACCCAATATCATTTCATAGAGAGGTCACTTAAAGTTCTGTAGGTTTGAAATTGAAAACAAATTTTCAAGCCTCCTCCCAAAAGAGAGACAAAGTCCCACAACTTGATTGACAAAGCAAGAATCTGGGTCTTACCTCCCCAGCTGTCCCCAACAGCTTCTCACTCCTCAAATATGATTTTTATGAAAACTATTTATATGCCTCTTTTCAACAAAACATAGCTCACAGAGCATTTTATGTAGGTAAACAAATGAATAAATTGTTCCCTGTCCTCAAAGAATTCACAATAAAAAAAAAAAGAGAGAGAGAGAGAGAGAGAGAGAGAGAGAGAGACCAGAATCAGCCACTGGAAAAGATGCCATGCTGGGGTGTAAAGGAACAGTTACTTTCCCCCTGTTAAATATAAAAAAGACTCCACTTTAAAAGGTGCCTCTTTGCCTATTTAGGAGGAGTAACTGCTTCAGAGGCAGCATACCAAGATTAAAATGTGCCGTACAGGGGCTTTTATCTTTTTTCCAACAGGAAGAAAGAAAGGCGGCGGGGCTTATTGGAATTCCGCCCCACAGAGAGATCTAGAGAAGGGTGTATCTTTGCCCCAGGTCTAATCAGAGACAAGGTAAAGTTGCCTTCTACAGGTGGGTTTGCATTTCGGCTGGGCATTTTACAGTGCAATTCAAAAACCTACCTTGGGCCCCATGCTATCGCGCATGTGCTGTAAAGCACATGTGCACAAGTGCTGCTGCTGCAGCGTCTACAAAAGCAGCTTGCGTCAATGCTGCAGCGCTGGCACAAGCCAGCTGAGTTAGGCTGGTGCAGGGGTGTTTCTGGTCTAAGGGAGGAAAGAATGCGGGCTGGGTGGGCGGGGCAGAAGGCATGCCGGCACAGGGAGGGGGGTTGAGGTGGGATGCAGCTGTTAGGCCACATCCAAGCTTCCGCCCCCAGGCCGCATGGCTCTGATTTGGACTCCGCGGCTTGCTTGGATCTGCGCCTGCTAAACAGCAGATGCAGATCCAAGTAGCCCAGCGGGGCGGCTGGTGTCTACACCGGGGTAAGGGCACAAACGTGCCCTTGTCCCATGGAGGCTCCAGGCAGCTCCCAACTTGCTCTGGATATGGCACAGTTACGCCGGCCTGCCTGCTCCAGCACAAGTTAGGGTTGCGCCCCTAGAAATGTTCACAGCCTGCCCATCTTGCCACTTCACAGCTTGCGGGATGCTTTTGCCCCTGGCCTGGAAACAATCTGGGATTACCAGGTTGCCCTTGGAGCCAGGTAGAAATGTTTTGCTCACTGCCTGAATGGCAAATCTTGCAGTGTTGTTGTTTTTTGTCTACTTTGAATTTTGGGGGACAAGGGTAGGTTCTGGCAGGTATGGTGTGGATGCAGTCCAGAATTTTCCTACTTAATGCTGCCATACTGTGTAGATTGGCTCTTTCTGCTTCCAATTATATCTTTCTAATTACTCATTTTTGTGACATATCTATGACTATTTTGTATGGATTTGGCATAGTGATAATTTATTATTACCTTATCCATTGAACAAATACCATCTTGTTTTAATTCTAATTCAACTTACTTCCTATCCCCTTAAAATTATTGTGTAAGTACATTTATAGTTGCCCTCCAGGGTTTAAAAATGCTGCTTTCTTGCAGTATCTCCTGTTGTGTTTTATTACGTTTTAAAATTCAGCAATGCAAAATAAAATCCAGTAGATGAACTGCAGACAGGGCTGCCTGTTGTTGGTTTTTTTGCATATACAAATGGATTTATAATGCCTGCAAGGTACATTTGGCTGTTGTAGCCTACGCTGTTTAAATGCCCAACAGGCTTATTATACAGCATACCCTCACCTAGCTATAAAAGCTGTTGTTTCATTTTAGCAGTGTTGACTCACTTTATGCTTTGGCAAGAGAAATTATAACTCCTACTGTGTCCATCAAAGTCATTAAGGTGCAAAACAACAGGAAAATGAATTGTGCAACATAATTCAAAGTAATATTCTGTCTCTCTGTATTTCTGATTTAATAACTGATTAGTTTATTCCCTTATATTAACTTTCCCACAGATTGCTCTCTGACTCATTATGTGCCAATTAATAACCAATGTAGTGAATTTCCAAACAGCACATTTTCCAGATCTGTACACCATCATAAACAAGTTGCATATACCTTTATTAGCTATTGATGTAGTTTCACACAAGACACTGTTGAGTACCTATAATTGACTAATTAAATCACACACAGAAAAATGATCAGCATAAATTTGAGAGTCAGGCATGAAAAATTACCATGTTTTTAGTTAATACAATATGTAGCAGGGTTTCCACAGCATCATTAATTTAGATAACGTGGGATATGCGATATGACAGAGATAAAAATTTTGCTGTGTCATTGAATTCTTGTGACTATCTGAGCATCTTTAATAACCTAATTTTCATGGTTATTTAACCTATTCTAGAAAAAAAGAGGTATGCACTTTCCTGGGAGTAAGCCCCACTGAACACCATGGAACTCACTATTGAGTAGACATGCATAGGATTATATTGTGGCTACTTGAAGCTTGTTCAAATGCTTTATCCTTTCTTTCTTTATTATTTTATTAAAGTATTTATATACTGCTTTTTAAGGTGGTTTTCATAGGCAGGCTGACCATAAACCCATTTTTTTTTTCAAATGGGGTTTTCAGAAGTGTTATTCTATGAGAGAAACTCATAGAACCCTTCATTTCTCCAGTTATTTCTTTGTGGCTGCAGAGCTCTTGTGATTTTCCAGCACCCACAGGCTGGTGGATCCACAGCATCCACATCCAAAATATACTGCTCAAAACAATAAAGGGAACACTTAAACAACACAATGTCACTCCAAGTCAATCACACTTCTGTGAAATCAAACTGTCCACCTAGGAAGCCACACCAATTGACAATCAAGTTCACATGCTGTTGCACAAATGGAGTAGACAACAGGTGGAAATCATAGGCAAGTAACAAGACACCACCAATAAAGGAGTGGTTCTGCAGGTGGTGACCACAGACCACTTCGCAGTCCCTATGTGTTCTGGCTGATGTTTGGGTGACCTTTGAATGCTGGCGGTGCTGTCACTCTAGTGGCAGCATGAGGCGGAGTCTGCAACCCACACAAGTGGCTCAGGTAGTGCAGCTCATCCAGGATGGCACATCAATGCGAGCTGTGGCAAGAAGGTTTGCTGTGTCTGTCAGTGTGGTGTCCAGAGCATGGAGGCGCTACCAGGAGACAGGCCAGTACACCAGGAGACGTGGAGGAGGCCGTAGGAGGGCAACAACCCAGCATCAGGACCGCTACCTCCACCTTCGTGCCAGGAAGAACAAGAGGAGCACTGCCAGAGCCCTGCAAAATGACCTCCAGCAGGCCACAAATGTGCATGTGTCTGCTCAAACGGTTAGAAACAGACTCCGTGAGGGTGGTATGAGGGCCCGACGTCCACAGGTGGGGGTTGTGCTGACAGCCCAACACTGTGCAGGGCGTTTGGCATTTGCCAGAGAACACCAAGATTGGCAACCTCGCCACTGGCGCCCTGTGCTCTTCACAGATGAAAGCAGGTTCACACTGAGCACATGTGACAGACGTGACAGAGTCTGGAGACGCCAGGGAGAACGTTCTGCTGCCTGCAACATCCTCCAGCATGACCGGTTTGGCAGTGGGTCAGTAATGGTGTGGGGTGGCATTTCTTTGGGGGGCCGCACAGCCCTCCATGTGCTCGCCAGAGGTAGCCTGACTGCCATGAGGTACCGAGATGTGATCCTCAGACCCCTTGTGAGACCGTATGCTGGCGCGGTTGGCCCTGGGTTCCTCCTAATGCAAGACAATGCTAGACCTCATGTGGCTGGAGTGTGTCAGCAGTTCCTGCAAGATGAAGGCATTGATGCTATGGACTGGCCTGCCCGTTCCCCAGACCTGAATCCAATTGAGCACATCTGGGACATCATGTCTCGCTCCATCCACCAGCGCCACGTTGCACCACAGACTGTCCAGGAGTTGGCAGATGCTTTAGTCCAGGTCTGGGAGGCGATCCCTCAGGAGACTATCCGCCACCTCATCAGGAGCATGCCCAGGCGTTGTAGGGAGGTCATACAGGCACGTGGAGGCAATCCTGAAATCCCCAAAATATATTCTTTAAGATGCGATGATGGACAATTGTTAAATTCCTGCCTCGCAACTACAATGCACTCTCAAAATAGAAAAATAAAAAGAAATCTGATGCTCACATGTGCACTGGCTCTAGGCAAGTGATGTCATCTGTTAATGAACAGAGGGAACGCTGGGCGGGACTTACGCTCTGATTGGCTGCCCGTCCGTTGCGTTCCGCTGCCTGCCCGCGCTGCCCTAGCCTCGGAGGGGGCACCTGCTCGCTGTGGGGGACGGGAGAGCATGCCGGGTGCCTGGGCGAGCAGCGGTGGGACACGCCAACTGGAGGCACCCCACGCAGTGGGCGGACAGGCAGCGGAACGCAACGGACGGGCTGCCAATCACGCGTAAGTCCCACCCAGCGTTCCCTCTGTTCATTAACAGATGACACCAATGCTCTGGGCACTTACAGCCCAATCCATGGTAACTTCCTGTGCAGTGATATAGTGGAATTAACAAGACACCTGGTGTACCCTGTGGAGGAATTTCAGCCTCTAGAGGCCTCCTTGGGTATGCCCCTGCCAGCCCACTGCTCAGGTTTACTCAGGCCTGCATCAGACATATTGCAAGTGTAAATCTGTGTGGACCAGTGAAGACAGACCAAGTCCAGGAAGGGAGTTTGGCGTCAGTGGATACTACTGCCACCGCACTCACCCCCTTCCTGGTCCTGATCTGTCCTTCTCACCACCCGTTCTGATGTCCCCTGCCCCGTTTTTCCTTCCTACTCCCTGTGCAATTTTGACTGGAGAGGCAGGCATCCTGAGTCTGCTGTCATGTGGAGTGGGCCAGTGGCAGTGGTTTTTGTGACATCCAGAAAGTACCTAGCACTGGCATAATGTTGGTTTCAGCAGTGCTAGGTGCTGTTAGGATTGGGCCCTTTGGTACTTTTAGATATTCGTGTAACAACCCAATAATCTGGATAGAATGGACAACAATTCCTTTTATCCATGGCATGCAGGGGCGTAGCGAGCCTTGCCCGCGCCCAAGTCAAGGCACGTGTTGCGCCCCATGCCGTGACATCATGACACCTTGTGTCATGACGTCAGCGACAGAGGCAGGCCTTCCATGCATCTCCCCCTGGCTTCAATTGAAGCCGGGGGAGACTCATGGATGCTCTCCCAGCCCGGACATGCCTCCCCCGAAGTCGGAGGAGACGCGCCGAGGCTGGGAGACCCTCGCCTCCAAGGACAACGCCTCTGTGTGCCCCGCGGGCCGGGGGAGAGATGGGAGCTTGCCTACTGCCGGCGACGGAGGCTCAGCTGTGGTGCGCATGCCCAGGCAGCCGTTTTGCCTTCTGGGACTTGAAGTCCAGTTTGTTGGAGCTGCAAATGCAGCTGGAGCATCTGAGCAGCTGGAGCCCATAGGGTGTAAGTCTTTGCAGGATCACAGCCACAGCAGCTGCACCGCAGCTAGGGTTACCAGATGCAAATGGGGACAGAGTGCCTATACCTTTAACCATTGAATAGAAGAGGGAATTTGGGCAGGTGTAGCCCATCATGGAAAGGTTTCAAAAGCGGCACCTGCCAAAATTCCCCTCTTGTATACAATGGTTAAAGGTACAGGCACTCTGTCCCAGTTTGTATCTGTAACCCTAACTACAGCAGTACAGCACTTTTCAAAGAACTCTGGTGGGGCAGTTCACCTGCCACACCTGCACCACCTGCAGTGCACATCCTATTGGCACAGCTGCATTGGGGCTGGAAAGTTAATTAGTTAGGGCTGCTAGTCAAGGTGGTGTGGATCTGGTTGGATGTCCAGGGCTGGTGAAGTACTGCAAGTACCCACCTAGTGAGCAAAATGTGCAAGACCTGGAAACAGATTTTATCTATTTGAGTTATCTATCTATCTATTTATCTATTTTATCTATTTTTTTCAGGAAAAAAAAAATCTGGAAAAATTTGAAGCCAGCAAGATTTAGGGTGCAGTCCTAGCCTGGAGTTAGGCTGGCACAAGTACCTTGTGCCAGCCCAGGAGTGTTGTAAATGTGCCATAAAGCACATTTTCATCACTCTTGGAGTCAGGGAGGATTGGATATAGACATGCGCCATCCTCCCTGAGAGTAGTCGAAATGTGCTTTACGGTCCGTTTACAACACTCCTGGGTCAGCGCAAGGTACTTGTGCCCGCCTAACTCCAGGTGAGGATTGTACCCTTAAAGGATTAGCAGAGTGACCCCTGGAGAAATCTAGGTGAAAAGCACCATATAAGTTCAGCTTGATCCACTGTGATGGAAGTGTGTTTGCATATTTTGCGCATACATATGTACAAGTTGAATAGTCTGCTCCACAATAGTCTCTCTTCTTGCTTGCTTATTCCATTTTTCTAAATGTCACTTCTACATTACTGCCCACAGTGGAATAATCCATTATTCACAATCCTGTGACTTTCTAGAATGTGATTCCAAACTTGTGTCCTTTTTAAAATGGAAAACTGTTCTTTCCTCACCCCCCCCACTCACTTTAATTCCTCTCTATAAATCATCTTGTGACAGAATATAAAAGAAACATGTTTTTATTCTGTTGGGATATAGATGTGTGCAGAAAGTTTCTTTCCGTTGATATCTTCCTTTTTGTAATGGCATCATTATGTCATCCTTGCAAGGTCACCATCGATTTGCATTGAAATAGCTTCCCATCATCTCATATTGTGTAATGGCTTTGTAATTGGTGCCCTATGGTCTTGGTAACCATTTTGGAATAATAATCTCACATAAGAGCATGCTAATTTCACGCCATCTTGGGAGATCTGGAGACACCATTGGGAATTTTTATATTCTCAGTCTGAACAGACACCACTCCATATAAATGATCATCTCTATCTAATGACTAGGGAGATGGGGGTGGATAGTTGGCAGGAAAGAGAATCCAAACTCATGCTTCCTGACAAGGCCAGACTTCAACATTTGCAGATTGATTAGAAAACTGGCAGTCTTAAGCTGCCTGAACTGGTCCAATATACGCTTTGCTAATTGGAAAATACTGGTTGACTGCCAGAATGCATCCTTTATCAGCAAGCACAGGCAGCTTTCTTAGGCTGGCATTACGTCTTGCAAAGAATTAAGTTTTCCCCAGTTGTCATCTTTCAGACTATTTAAATAATAAATTTTAAAATTGGGTGGGGATGGTTGGGCTTGGGTTCTGTTGTGTTTCATGGGGCAGGAGGGCACAATCCTACCCTGGAGTTAGGCCGGCACAAGGGCCACAGTAAAGTATGTTTGGACCACTCTTGGAGTCAGAAAGGCCAGCACACAAATATGCGCCATCCTCCCTGACTCTGAGAGTGGTCCAAACATGCTTTACTGGGGGCCTTGTGTGAGCCAAGCTTTGCTGGCCTGACTGTGCCATCCTAACTCCAAGTAAGAATTGCACCCCAAGCTATACATACTGAGCATACCAAAAACAGCTTAGCTCTTGTTTAAAATGCTAAAGTCAGTCTCCCAATAGTTGCTCTTTACAGGTAGGAACAGCAAAGAAACTTCAAGTGCCGACTCTGCTCCTCTGCACTCCTGCAAAGGAGAAAACCTCTTCCCATTCAGTTCCCTGAGAGCAGCGCCTTGCCAGAGGGAATAAAGCAAAGCAAAGGAATAAAGCAAACAGTATTTATATACTGCTTTTCAACAAAAAGTTCACAAAGCGGTTTACAGGCACAAAATAATGTTAAATGGCTTCCTGTCCCAAAAGGGCTCACAATCTGAAAAAATGCAGAACCTTCATAACTGAATCAAGCTTTTCCTTTTTTTTCCTCATGTGGCTAATCTTTCCTACTGCGTAGGGAAGATCAGTTACACGAGAGCTGCACAACAAAGGCCATGCCAGCAAAAAAGAGTGGTTTGGGTGTTGGAAGTGGACCTGGAGGATCCTGGATCAAATCCCTGCTTAGCCATGAAGCTTCCTGGGTGACCTTGGAACAGTCACTTTTTCTCAGCCTCACCTACCTCACAGGGTTGTTGTGAGGACCACCCTAAGCTTCTTGGAAGAAGGGTGGTATGCACAATGTGAAAAAATAAATAGCAATGACAGCTCCACCTCCACATTAAATTATGAATTGATGAACAATTGCCTGTATGCACTCAGCAGTGTCTCTATTTGTAAGTAAAAGCCTCAATCCAACACATAGTTAAGTGCACTTCAATCCATTGAGATCAGGATTTTGTGTTGGAAGGTGCTCAAAAGTGTCACCCTCTGATTTTCCAGTGCATTCTTCCCCCTTGGGCAAAACTACTGTTAGAGGAACACTAACATTGGTCCGTAGGTGGATCCTTTCTTTGGCCATCTTCAAGCCCTGCTATCAAGAATTTTAGCGTACACTACTTAAGTTGAACACAATATTTTAATTAAGAGTACTGGATCATTAATGTTTTACATGAAAAAGTTGTCATTTTAGTTTAGCTGCCTTCTGAACATCTTAAAATAGGAAAAGCCTGAGAAAAATGTGTACTTGAAAGCTACCGAAGTTAAATATTTTATAGGGAAATGAACTTTGATGTGAGGTCTGCTGTATGGCTCAGTTCGTGTTTTCCAATTAGCTACATATCAAAAATATATTATTACCAGTATTTCAGAAGGTGGTTTTCAAAGGGCTCAGGCTTTGCTTCTTACACTTCCCTCTTACACTTCCCTTCTATTCTTACACTTTACAAGTTCAGAAAATAAGAGTCAATAAAGAATATGAATGACAATGAGAATCACAGAGGGTTCATTTATTTTGAAAGTAGGGAAACAAGTAATTTTAACTAAGCACCACACTAGTAGTATTAAAGGTATGCTTTTAAGTTGAGGAATTACTAGGACTGGCAGTGTCTGCTTGTTCAGAATGAGGAATCAAAACAGAGTTGCCTACCTTATACCAGGGGCATAACTTGGGCAGACTTGTGATGTCACTGTCCTGGACGTAGGGCACTCTTTTACAACCCAGGTGGAACCTCTTTGACACCTGATCACTGCTGAGCTGATGGCTAATCTGGCTATCCACACTGAAAGTCTTGGAACCTTTCAGAAAGCAGGTAGCAGCTATTTCTGCTCTCCTACAAGCTAGTTTTTGAACAGAACAGACATCCTGAGGCTTGCTACTAGACTCAATTCCCGGTTTAAGAAGGGAAATTCAAGATAAGAGTTGACGATGCTTTGTCTATTGAAATCCAAACTTGGATGCAGAGGCGTTTCTACAGGGATGGCAAAGCTCTAAGTGTTGCAAGAAGCCTTACCCTGTCATGTAAATTCCTCCTCTCCCTTGCTGCTGTAGCCAGTAAGCAACGCCAAGATGTTGCTGTTCCCCTTGAGGATTGGCTAAAATGGTGCAGGAGAGGAATGATTTCTACTGCAAGGTAAGGCTTCTTGCAAAACTTAGAGCTTTGCCCTCCCTGTAGAAACGCCACTGCTTGGATGTCATTCCCCAGGATGCTAAATGGAGTGGTAAAGTGGCACTTTTTCTTAGAGAACATCATTGGTTTTGTATCACTGGAGACCAAAATGACTGCCAGGTTAGCAGCTTGTGTGGTATGGCAGTCAAATACTTGGAAAACCTTTTACTTATGTATAATGAAAAACTGTATAAAGAAACTCCTAGATAATGGCCATGTTAGGTTGTTATGGTTTAGAATTAATAAACAGATTCTTGACCAACCAGCACACCTCAATAGAACATCTGAACATTGTTAATCTCAAACTGCAGTCCATGGAGCACCAGAATATTGATTTTGGGGGCCTCACAGCAGTGGCAAAGCTTAACCATTCTGCTCCAAAGCCACCGTTGGTTGCAGTCAATCTCGGCAGACCCAAAATGCATTTTCCATCACCACATTGTTTGGAGGGCGCCAGTCTAGAACATGCCTCTATTTTTTAAGGCAACATCCAATGCAAGCCAGGTTTACTTGGAAGTAATCCCCACTGAGTTTAGCAGAATTTATTTCTAAGTAAGCATGCAAAGGACTGTTGCCGTGATTGCTTTTCCTCTTCCAGGAAATTGTTCCTAATTTGTCATAATGACCTCTGAACATTGAATACACATTCTTCAGGGAATGTATCTCCCACCCAATAGTAGCCACAGCTATTTTCTGATAGAGCTATTTGTTAATTAAGTTGGATTGTTGTTTATTGTTGTAATATAGTTATCATGCCGTGCAAATGTAATTGTGGGGATTATTTATTCATGAAGCTTCCTTTTGATATGATATCGCATCTCATAGAACATTAGAAGAGCCCCACTGGATCAGGCTTAAGGCCCATCTAGTCCAGCTTCCTGCATCACGCAGTGGCCCACCAGATGCCTCAGGGAACACACAAGACAACTGGATATGTGCATCTCGTTGCCACTCCCCTGCATCTGGCACTCCAAGGTAGCCTAACTCTAAAGTAAGGAGGTTGCACTAACCATCATGGCCTGTAGCCTGCGATGGACTTTTCCTCCAGAAATCTGTCTAGTCCCCTTTTAAAAGCATCTAGGCCAGATACCACCACCACCTGTGTTGGTGGCAAGGAGTTCCACAGATTAATTACCCGCTGGGTAAAAAAGTATTTCCTTTTATCTGTTCTCACTCTCCCAACACTCAATTTTTGTGGATGTCCCCTGGTTCTGGTATTGTGAGAAAAGGAAAAGAACTTTCCTCTATCCACTTTATCCATCACGTGCGTAATTTTGTACGTCTCAATCAAGTCCCCCCTCAGAAGCCTTTTTTCTAGCCTGAAGAGCCCCAAACGCTGTAGCCTTTCCTCATATGGGAGGTGTCCCAGCCCCATAATCATGTTGGCTGCTCTTCTGCACCTTCTCTAGTTCCCCTATTTTTTTTTTAAGGTGTGGCGGCCAGAACTGTACACAGTACTCCAAATGAGACCTTACCATCTATTTGTACAGTGGCAAAATAATATTGGCCATTTTATTCTCAACCCCTTTTTTGATTATCCTAAGCACGGAATTGGTCTTCTTTACCGCTGCCGCACGTTGGGTCGACACTTTCATTGAGTTGTCTACTAGCACTCCAAGATCTCTCTCCTGATCTGACACCGAAAGCTCAGAACCCATTAACTCATAGTTGAAGTTTTGATTTTTTGCCCCAATGTGCATCACTTTACACTTATCTACATTGAAACGCATCTGCCATTTGGCTGCCCATTCCCCCAGTTTGGAGATCTCTCTCTGGAGCTCTTCACAATCCCTTCTGGTTTTCATCTGCAAACTTGGCCATCTCGCTGCTTATGCCCATCTCCAGGTCATTTATAAACAAGTTGAAAAGCATGGGTCTCAAGACGGACCACTTGCCATTGTGAAAATTGTTCATTGACACCCACTCTTTGCTCCCCAACCAGTTTTTAATCCATAAGAGAACCTGCCCTCTTACTCCCTGACTGTGAAGTTTAACCAGTAGCCTTTGGTGAGGGGCCGTGTCAAACGCTTTCTGAAAATCCAGATATATAATATCCATGGGTTCGCCAGCATCCACATGCCAGTTAACCTTTTCAATGAATTCTAAAAGGCTTGTGAGGCAAGACTTACCCTTACAGAAGCCATGCTGACTTTCCTTCAGCAGCGCTTGTTTTTCTACGTGCTTTAAGATTTTATCCTTGATGAGGTTTTCTACCATTTTACCTGGAACAGACGTTAGGCTGACAGGCCTGTAGTTTCCCAGGTCCCCTCTCTTTCCTTTTTAAAAGATTGGCATAACATTCGTTATCCTCCAATCCTCTGGCACCGTGGCAGTTTTAAGGGACAAGTTGCATACTATAGTTAAGAGATTGGCAATTTCGTTTTTCAGTTCCTTAATAACTCTTGGGTGGATGCCATCTGGGCCAGGTCAGTTATTGACCTTTATTAGGTCTAAAACCTCTTCTCTTTTAACCTCTATCTGACTTAATTCCTTAGTCAGGAGGGGTCGTTCAGGCAGTGGTACCTGTCCAATGTCTTCTGCCATGAAGACAGATGCAAAGAACTCATTTAATTTCTCTGCAATCTCCGAGTCCCCTTTTATTTCCCCTTTTCCTCCCTCCCCATCCAGCGGGCCGACCACCTCTCTGGCAGGTTTCCTGCTTCTAAAGTATTTGAAGAAGCTTTTATTACTCCTTTTTATGCTGTTGGCCATGCGTTCCTCACTTTCTTCGCCTCCCAGATCAGCTTCTTACATTTCTTTTGCCAGAGTTTGTGTTCTTTTTTATTCTCCTCACTGGGGCAAGACTTCCATTTACGGAAGGAAGCTTCCTTGCCTTTTACAGCTAGATTTACTTGTTAGCGAGAAGCTAACAGAAGCCCCTTCTGTTAACATTTATTAAGGCATCAGTATTTCTTTCCTTTCTTTGTCCATTGCAGCCACTGAATAAAACTGACAATTAAAACGCAGCAAGTTCCATCAGCATCAGTGAAATCTGTACCTTCAATCATTCCTTTCTCACTGACAACGCTTATTACCATTTGATGGGTATGTCATCTATTCCCTGTGGGAATATGAAAAACATTCCCTTGATTTTGCAGATACTTGTGCTTCCCCTGTACATTCCCTCCTCACTTTATCCCTCACACACAAAACCAGAACCAGGGAATAGCCATTAAAACTGAGTGTAAAGCGAATTAAAACAGTCAAAACAATTATTTACCCAGCATTTAATTAATCTGTGGAACTACTTTCCACAAGATGTGGTGATGGGTATCGGGCCTAGATGCCTTGAAATAAAACAGGACAGATATATGGAGGAAAGGTCCATTACAGGTTACAAGCCATGATTGGTATATGCAACCATCTGGTTTTAGAAGTAGGCTACTTCAGATTGCCAGATGCAAGGGAGTGGCAACAGGATGCAGGTCTCTTGTTTGCTCCCTGAGGCATCTGGTGGGCCACTGTGAGATACAGGAAGCTGGACTGGATGGGCCTTTGGTATGTTCTTATGCACATTGGTATTGCATGTTTAATAATCATTCCAGGAGCAGTGATGGCAAAGCCTTACCGGTCAGCCCTGCATTCACATTTCCTCATGCCAGATTGTTGCAGAGCCTCATGCCATGGAGCTACTTCTGCATGGGAATAGTGCTGCAGCATGGAATGATGAGGCTTCACCACCACCACCACCGAGTGCCCAGAATGATTGTTCCGGTGCACTGGATCCGGCCCGTGGGTCAGAGTTTGGCGGTGTCTGGCCTAGTGCATGCATACTATCATCTCATGAAATCCATTTCCCAGAGTCCTCTTCTAGAGAAAGATACTTTTGGATACATTGACTAAATATACAGTATATACTTGATCTTCCTCTGGATCATGCCCAGAAAGGAAACTGTGTGTCCACTGTCCACCTTGCAAGTACCGTATAACCAAGGGTCATGGAAGAGTCAGAACAAATCCAATGTTCTTTTTTTCCTTTTAGAGCAAAGTCTTTACAGGAAATCTATTTTTCCCCTGCCCAAGGCTAAGTTCATCTACTGCCTCAGGCGATTTCCAAACTATTTATTTCTTTATATTTCTGACTCCCTAACACTTGAAAGAAATTGGATTCCTCCTTCTGAACCACACAATAATTATAATTCTTAGGATCACATACTGTAAGCAGCTAGGGTGTAATTTATACCTTAAAATCACCATAATGAGCTCAGCCTTGGCCCTCAGAGGTCACTTTTCCACACTTTCTCTTCCCTACGTCTTGAGAGTGGCAAATTATTCAGTAGCTTTGTCAGCATATTGATGACCTTCTCCCATGAAGGAGAATTGTAATTGAAAGCAGTTGCTACAAGGTTTAGTGATGAGAATTACCATTAACTGACTCATAATAATGGCACCACCTGAAGGGAACCTCTGACTGCTGTTGAGCTTCAGGTTAGCAAAGAATGAAAAACAGTGGTTTGTTTTTTTACTGGAGGACCTTGAAGCTCCTTTTTTTGCTTCAACTGATAATTATGTCAAACTTCTGTCAGACTTCACCAAGAAGAAAAGCGATACATTTAGGAGGAAGAAAAGAGCCTCTAATTCAAGCCCGTTCGATATGTGAGCCACCAAAATAAAAGCACAAATCATCAGTCACCCATGTTGTGGCTTGCCAGACCTCAATAATACTCTTGGGGCAAGAGGTGTGGTCTAGAGGTAGAGCTTTCACCTTGCCTGAAAAAGCTAAGCGTAATCAGCTCTCGACTTAGATGGGTGACCGGCAGTTGTTGGCTAATGAGAAAGGAACGTGGATGAGTCAACTGGCAAGGAATTGGGAGCCAGCCTGAGGCATGTTTTGCTGCTGCCTGTGATGACTGCACTATGAAGGGAAACATTTGGAGAAATGGAGGGTTCTATCAGTTTCTCTCATAGAATTATACTTGTAAGAACCCCTTGGGTTTATGGTCAGCCTGCCCATGGAAACCGCCTTGAGTCACAACCCAGCCCAGTATACTAAGACAAAATTATACATACACCAACCTTGCCTACCACTGCATCATGGCGCTTGCTACTTTAGAGATTTGAATGCATGGCCAGTCAGCTAGTTAAACAATTCAGACTTTCTGAAGGACGCAGGACTGGTTCTACAAATCTTAGAATTTATCCGCAAAATATACAAAAGGAAGCATTGAGTCTGCTTTTTAAAAATCTCCCAAAGAGATTCTTGTTGACCGTGATCGACCAAGCTATGGGCAGCCCAATCCTAGCCTGCACTGGAGCTGACAAGCCAGCTGGCCTGCGATTGTATACAATGCACTTTTGGCAGCGGCTGGAATTCACCTTGGGGCAAGGGGACGTTTGTCCCTTTACCCCGGGGTAAGCTCCAGCCACCCCTAAGGGTGAATCAGTCCAAGCATCCTGTCTAGTGCAAGTCCAAGCATGCTGGACTGGGCCCAGGGAGCCCAGGGATGGGAGTTAATATCTGTCCGAATTGCCAGACCCCGATTCCAACCCCTCCTTGGGTCAGCCTGCCCATGTGGCCACCCCACCTCCAACCTCCCCCTGCTCCATTCCCCCTGCTGAACTCAACCAGTGCAGGGGGTTGCCCTGCTCCCTGGGTCAGCCCAGCACCCGATTCCTTGGCGCAGACGTGCCTTAAGGCACATTTGCTACCATGTTGGGCCAATGCAACTGACGTGATGCGCTCTTGGATGGTGCCCTAAGAGACTTTTCTGTCTGTACCTCTAGTGACTTCTTCTCAAGGTCTGGAACATTTCATGAACATGTTTCTAAAGCTTCTTTAGGAATGAGATGCTACTCTTTAGAAATAAGTATAACTAGGGCAAAAGGAAGTCCCGCTCCAGGTTCTCATCTTTCACACGTCTTCCCCACTCCCCACCCCACTTCCCACCACATAAGTGATCTTTCTTTGGCTACCACTTGCAGAAGTTCCTGCCTCAGGTTGTGGGGGCAAAGCCTATTCCACACTTTCTAATTACCCTTTTAACCACCCACACCATACCAAAATGCTGGTCAACTATTCTTTTCCTTGCAGCCAATATCTTCACCCCCAACAAAGACAAATGTAAAGAGAATACCCTACACACTCATCAATTTCAAAGGCATCCAAGTTAAGTGACAGCCTATCTGTCTTGTCTGCTCCCTTCAGAAGCTAGATAATGAGTAATAATCGAAATGGGGAGGAATCAATGCAACACACATTACTTTGTTGAGGAGGTATGAGCAACTAAGTCTTACATGTGTTTATTCAGAAGTAAGTTCTACTTTGTTCAATACGGGTAACAGCAAAATCCTATAAGTGTTTACTCAGAAATAAGTCCCGTTAACTTTAATGGTGCTTATTCTCATGTGAGTGTGCACAGTAATCCTATACACACTTACTTGGGTGTTAGCCCTATTACACTCAATGGGGATAATGCAGTAATTTAAATGTCATGCACCCACTACGCACCACTACATGAGTACCGGTTCCTAGAAGTTTAGCTGGCCCCGCCCACTCAAAGCTGACCCTGTCGGCTGGTTGGCTCAGCAGCTGTGCATGCGTACTGCACGCCCGCAGCCATTGCCTGCACTTTCTGTGAGCAGGCAGGCAGGCAGCATGGTGGTGGCAACAGCGGCAGCAGCGGCAGCAGCAGCAAGGGAGACCCAGGAATAAGGCAGCAAGCGTGAGAAGGTAGGCTGCCTGGGGCTCCCGCTCCCTTCAGCCGCGCAGATCCAGCGTCCCGGTTCCTCCTGCAGCCTCCCCCCAGCCCCAGCCCCCACGCAGTCTTTTTTTGGTCGCCCGTTCCCCCTCCTGCTCCTTGCCGGCCGGCCTGGCGCCATGTGGTCGCGCGGCCCGGTGGGCGCCCGTTCTCCCTCCTGCTCCTTGCTGGCTCCTTGCATTTAACATTAATGTTAAATGGCTCCCTGTCCCAAAATCTAGTACAGTCTAGCCTGCTATTTAACCAGGTTGAACAGTTGAAGCAAACTATGTCTATACACATCTCTAGAAAGCAAAGCAATAGAAGTGAAATCAACACTAACCACAAGATGAAGTTATTACAAACATGATCACCTCCATGGCCACAATCATGACATCACTTCCGGCTATGACCTCACTTCCTGCCACAACATCACTTCCGGCTATGACCTCACTTCCTGCCACAACATCATTTCTGGCTTATGATGTCACTTCCGGTGGGCGGACCCGGACAAGTGCCAATCAAAAGTGAGTACCTGTTCCTAAATCATTTGGATGACACCACTGGGATAATGTCTGAGAAATCGTAGGATTGCATCGCAGTTTTACTTCTTTGTAAGCATGCACAGACTTGCAGTCTTGAGATCATGGGCAGCACAATCCTGCATTGCGTCGACGCTATGATGTTAGTGCCAATGCAGGGGCACCGAGCTGCACCCCCGCATCAGTGCTAAGGCAACAAGACCTGCACTGCAGGCAGTGCCAGTCCAGTTGTGCCCGCACTGCACCTCCCGTGACGGCTGGCTAAGGGGAAGTGCCATTTTGGTGCAAGGGTGGGAGTGGGAGCGGGCTGCAAGTGGGTTGTGGGCAGGCCAGCAGGTGTGCCGGTCAGGAGGGGGGGTGGGCTTGGAATTCAGCCATAAGGCCAAATCCTAAGCCCGTTTGGGAGGCTGCCCAGCCCCGATTCGGGCCACGCATTCTCCTCAAATCAGTGCCTGCTGTTTAGCAGGCATAGATCCAAGGAACGCATAGGGGAGGCTAGCGCCTCCTCTACAGTAAGGGCACGAATGTGCCCTTGCACTGGGGAGGCTCAAGCCTCCACTATACTGCGCTGGATATGGCACAGGCCCGTCGGCCTTGCCATTCCAGCGCAGTATAGGATTGTGCTCTGAGATGCAGTGGTGTGGCAACAGGGAGGATGACATAGTAGGTAGTGCAGGTGCCACAACATGCCATTTAAGTGGCCCTCCCACTCGCCATCGGAGCCATTTTGGGCAGCAATGACAATGTGCAGGAGACCGTTTGGTTTGGCAAGTGCCGGCATGTTGCTGCCACTTCCTGGAATGGCTCCAATGGCGAGCGGGAGGAGCTGCTTCCATGGTGTGTGGTGGCACCTGCAGACCTTCCATGCCACCCACCTGTAGTTATGCCACTGCTGAGATGGATAAGAGCTCCTACTGTCGTCTGAGATTCAAAATCTGTTCCAATCTGTAAATGCCTACACAACCTCCTTACCAGCAGAGGGCAGAGAAAGACTGTAAATCTGTAAAATTCTCTCTCTTTCTTTTTTTAACCATAGTTCAACTTGTTTCCATAGAGCATGAAGTCATCAACAACAGCCAGGCATCATACCAAAGAGAGAATTGACCATATCCTTAAAAACTTGAAACAGAACTACAGTTTAGAGATATGGGACTCCTGTCTTGAGAAAATTCTCTTCTCTTATCAAAGTTCTTTTCATTTCCCCTGAAATCCAGAGATGTCCCATCTGAACAGACACTTTCAAATTTACTAAGATCTTTGTTTCGGTGGAATTAAGTAACAATCTCAGGTCTGAGGAAGCCCCACTAGAAATAGTTGCAAGTCTTGCAGACACTCTTTTACCCACATGCCACCAAATAAAACACCAGACCAGGGATTTAAACAGGGCCACTTTATGAACTGAGTACAGCAGCAGGGCAAGGTAGGGCAAACAAACCCAAAACCCACCCCACCATGCGGGGTACTGAGTCAGACCTAGCTATCTACCTCCCCCATATTACTCTAGGGTAAGTGTTCTGCCAGAAACTCCCTGTTGGGCCTCCTGAAGGGCCCTGATGCCTACACTAGGCTAACTAGTTTCCCCTCCAGAGCAGCCTCAAAGATAGGCAAGAGGAAGGGGATTCCTTCACCCACTGGTTCTCTTCTCTTCCAGCAGCCTTGCTTGGATTCACCAGCTGGCCAGCCTCCTCCAGACTGCCTTCATCACCAGTTTAGCTCAAGATATCCTAAGTCTAACTTGGCACCACAAAACCCCACCACCAAACAATAGGCAGTCAGCTTACCTAAACCACATCTGCCTCCTCTACTCAGTGGCTCCAGAGGTGTGGCAGCCATACAACAACTTCCCACAGCCTTCTTACCTTCCTTTATCCATTCCCTTAACACCCCATCCAGTGACCAGGGCCAGTCTGTCCATCCAGCACCTACCTGGTGCTCCCTTACTACAGCTCCTGCCTCCAACTTTATACTGAGGCAGGCCAATCGGTGTCTGTTGCTGGCCAGGCCCTACCATCATCCACACCCATCTGCACCTGTGCTAATCACCCTTCCTAGTCAGGGCCCTCATCAGCCTACCTAGGCTGCAGCTGTGCTCCTGAGGCTTGCAGAAGCTCTGGGATTATATTAACCCTGTACTTCCTGGGTAATCTGGGACAAGGGGCCACTGCTGATACCATTCTCTATCTCCTCGGGGTATCTCCTGCCTTTTCTAATACAGTAAGCCACCTGACTTGCGGCAGGCTCAGCCAGCAGACAGAGCCAGCCTTTCACAGTAGCCCCTGAAGGGTCAAGACAGCTGAACTGCTTGGCCCAAAGACAGTACCTTGCAGAACTTTGCCAGTTCAGTCAAGGGGCTTGGCAGCCAGCGTCCTCAAGCCTGTCAAGCACAATCAGAGCAGTCATGGACTGATCTTATTGCCTTGGATTGGACACCCAGATATTAACTACCTACCCCAACCCCACATACTTCAAGTCAACTGACCAGAATTAAATTCAAACCAAAACCTAACCAACCTGACCCCTTTTTTGGCAGCCTGGGGTAGGCAAAATACTGTCATCCAACTGCCAATCAAGATGACAGCAAAAAAATCCGACCTGGCCCTAGTAACTAGTGACCAGCTAGTCCCAGACTATTGTGCAGGGCAGGAGGGTGAGGGTTACCATTCAGCTGTGCTCGGCAGGGCAGCGTGTGCCCCTTTCTGAGTCCTGAGCCCCCTCCCCAGCATTACAGCTAATGGGGAAGGACACCGCAGGCTGGCTGCACATGGCAGGCAGAGCTATCCGCAGCTAGTGCAGATGGAGCTAACTGCCTTTTTTCCCCTTGCTCCCCTTAAATTCCTCAGCCATTTTTCTTGAGCCTGATCCACTCTCCAAATCTCACCTTGTGCACATTTTGTGGTAAACTGCAAGTGTCTGGAAGCCTCCTGGAAAAATGTTTCTAATCTTGTTGACATACGTTTCAGGTACCTCGGAAGTTCTCAGAAGCTTTTCTTAAATGCAAACCTCAACATTTGCCTTCACTTACGTATTTGATATGTAACACTTACATGTTACTCAACCTATGAGTTGTGACCCCAATGGGGTTGCAAAGCCTCATGGAGGGGGGAGCGGGTCATGGCAACCTTTCAAAGCCTGTGCAAGAGAGGGCTTGGAGCCAGTCTAATCATGGTACTGATCCAAACCGAGTTATTGATATCATTCTGCACATCCTGTTGCTGTCTTGCCCTGGAGCTCCTAAGGCCAGCCCTGCTCAGGCTGCTGTCTCGCAGGGTTGTTGTAAAGACACAATCAATCAACAATATTTACGTATCACTTTTCAACAAAAAGTTCACAAAGTGGTTTACAAGCAAAAAAGGTAATATAGTTAAAATGGCCCCCGTGCCAGAAGTGCTCACAATCTAAAAAAATAAATAAATGCAGTATACTACCATTAACAGCCACTAGAAAAGATACTGTGCTGGGGTGAATGGGGAGAAGTACTCTCCTGCTGCTAAATATAAGAGGAGTACCACTTGAAAAAGTGCCTTTTGCCCAGCTTGCTTGCTTGCTTGGGGTTGTGGCATGAAAAACGTTGAAGACCACCATATTAAAAAGGTAAAGGTTTCCCCAAGACCGAATGGTCTAGTCGTGACCGACTGTAGGGCGTGGTGCTCATCTCCATTTCAAAGCCTGTAGAGCCGGCGTTTTGTCCGAGGACAAGCTTCCGTGGTCATGTGGCCGGCATGACTCTACGCCATAGCGCACGGAATGCCGTTCCCTTCCCACCGAAGTGGTCCCTATTTATCTACTTGCATTCAGGTGCTTTCGAACTGCTAGGTTGGCAGGAGCTGGGACAAGCAACAGGAGCTCACTCAGTCACGCAGTCTTGAACTCCCAACCTTGCAGTCGAAAGCCCAGCAACAGCAGATTAACTCGCTGCGCCACCACGTAGATGAACTCTAATACAGATGCAGCTGCCTTCTGTTAAGTCAGATCATTGGTCTCTATTGCCTACCCTGACCAGCAGTAGCCCTCCAGGGTTTCAGACAAAGATCATGCCCAGTCCCACCAGTAGATGTCAGGGACTGAGCCTAGGAGCTCCTGCATGCAAAGGAACTGTTAACACTGAGCTGTGATCCCCTCCCCTGTTGATGCTTCTCTACTGCCTCTGGCTCCATTCATGTTTTTGCACCACTTTAGAGTTTTCAAAGCACTCCACATAACTTACCTTGAAATTCTTACAGCCACCTACAAGGGGGGTTAATGTTGCTATCCCCATTTAGCAAAACATAGAATGGCTAGTGAGTCGTTGACAGATACAAATGTGAACCCTGGATTTCCTGAGTTGTTGCTCCATCTCTTTGGGTCAAAATAGATGCCCAGTGAACTCTCAATTTATGGACCTTGGTTAAAAACTAGTCATATTTGTTTTGTGCATATGCAACTCCATATGGACTTCAGTACACTTGGATTTAACAGACATTTGGCTTTAACAGACACAGCTTCCCCTCTATTACTGTGCAGTCCTATGCATGCCTACTTAGAAGGAAAACCCATTGTGTTCAGTGAGGCTTATTTCCAGAAATGTATGCACAGAATTGCAGTTCAACAGCTCAACCCTGAGCTGCCTGGCTCCTAGAAGAGCAGTGCTTTCAAAATGGCTACTTCTGCATCCTGCAGGAGTTGCAGGAATCTCATTAGGGGAAGCCCTGCAATGGGGCTTCTCGAGTCTTTGCCAAGCTGAGACTGGAGCAGCTTTATGTTGAGCTGCCCAGTCCGATGCAGGGGTTCAGGATCTGGCAGTGGAAGCCACTGCTGGTTTCACAGCCTGTGCAGGCCCAATCCTCCCCTCCCGCCCTCTTCCCTGCCCCGAATCCAGTGATGTCATCTACCGGGCGAACAACCGGAACACTCCGTGGGCTGCCCTGCCCACCTGTCACCATTCGCCACCACTCCGTGATGGACGCAGCGCTGTGAGGCACTCCTGGCCTCGGAGGGGGCGTCTGCTCACTGGCGGGGATGGGTGGGGGGGGGCGCGGGGTGCCAGGCACGACTTAGGCCCCCGGCGCCCCCCCCCCCCTCCCCCCCGGCGAGCAGGTGCCCCCTCTGAGGCTGGGAGCGCCTCACAGCACCACGTCCATCACGGAGCGGCGGTGAATGGCAACAGATGGGCAGGGCTGCCCATGGAGCGTTCCAGTTGTTTGTCCGGTAGATGACATCACTGCCCGAATCCAATTACTGGTCACCAGCACTGCTGGAGTTCCAATGGCCCTTCCACTCAATGTTGAGGCTGGGTGCTAACTAGAGCCGGCCCAGCACCAGCGTTCCTTTATCCCCAAGTGATGTGAATGTGCTTTATAGCACATTTGCAACACTTTTAGCTGGCGTGTACCACTGGTGTTAGGGCCCTCAGGATTGGGCCCTGTGTCTGTTAAACCAAAGGTTCATTGCAATGGTAAATGCATCATTGTCTAGTTTGGGGCTTACATTCACTTTAAATAGCAGCTGTGCAGGGACCTGATCCAGATCAGGATCACAGTGCGAGGCTAGAGGACATTTAACTAGTTAATCTGTGAATTGTTTAATCTGTATACAGAACATCTGATGAAAAAAAAATGATGGAAACTGGCAAAATCAGAAGATTTTCTTGTTGCCTGTGGCTGTTGAAGAACAGGCTCAGTCTAAATATTGTCAGGGTGGCAGGGAATAAATTCGCTTTGATTTTAGTGGCATTTTACCACTAGCTCTAATATTTGCCAGCACTGAAAAACATTACAGTGCAGAACATAAACTGCCCAAGAGCATATCCACCCTCTGAAGTTCAAACCCACACAATTTAGAGTACGCTCCTGTGCCTTATTAAAGGTTAAAGCACAGGCCAGCTGGGGAGAAAATTATGACCTTGGTATAAACTCTGTTCAAGCAGCTTGAAATTTGAAAGACATCTTTTGACTTTTCTTTTCATTGCTGTTCAGATGCCATTGATCTCCAGACAAGGCAATTCATAGGTTTTCTGAAGCTGACACCAACATGTGGGCTCAGAGGCTGATCTGAGGAGATGGGATGCTATTGGTTTCTGAAATCTAAGTAGCTTGTAGCCTGGTGAGTGCCTGGAAGAGAAACAGCATGAGACAGAAGCCCATATAAACTGTTGTGAGATTTTCCAGGGCAGAAGAGAATATAAGCTGATCTGTGTGGACTGCAGGCTAAACTAATTAAAAATCTACATCCAGGAAATCCCCATTTTGCACCAAGAAAAACTGGATTATGGAACTTGTGTAAGCTATGCAATTATGCATAATTTCTTTTATTTGTATTCACGCATGGTTGGTACTTTGCATAGCAGATTTTGATCTCTCTCTCTCTCTCTCTCTCTCTCTCTCTCTCTCTCTCTCTCTCTC
>JAJKFI010000098.1:3575074-3669749 GCA_029204185.1 Lerista edwardsae | reverse complement strand
CGGATGTCCCGCCTAAGTCCCGCCCAGCGTTCCCCCAGGTCGTTTGTAGATCCCACCGCTGGATTGGTCACACAACATAATCCTATGCATTGTGGATAGGATTGAATCCTATGCACAATCCTATGCAATCCTATGCTGGATTGACTCACAACACCATCCTATGCATGTCTACTCAGAAGTAAGTCCCATTGCATTCAGTGGAGCTTACTCCCAGGAAAGTGTGCATAGGATTGCAGCCTTATATTGGTTAAAGGCACTGAGTTTAAAATGTTGTAAAACACAATATGGGTCTGCATAGAACAACAGCTATGTTCTCCGCTTGATAAGCAACAAGGCGATTTTTTGTTTTAAGCATCTTTGGCTATTTTGGCCCATGAATTCATTTTGTTTAGTAACATGTATGAACATGTTACATATCCAACCTAAGCAATGGTTTCTTAGGTACCACTGCTTTCAGTGGCAAATCACTTCAGTTGAAATGAATGGGCACAATCCAGCCACAGTTAGGCATTTTGTAAAACTCCCATTGATTTCAGTAAAAGAGATTTATGTGCCCGCTTTGCTTCCCCAGTGAAATCAATGAGTCCTTAAAGTGTATAACTTTGGCTTGCATAGCTGGGATCCTGTCCAATCAGACTTCAAAGCATGCAAAACTACTGGATCACACTTACTGCAATCATTAGTCCAAAGCCACACCATGTGGTATCCCCCCTTTTTTATGTTCCTAGGCTTCATTTTGGGTAAAAGAAAGAAAAAAAATCTTGTTGATTAAGCACCCTCCTCTGAATGTTGAGGGGGTGGGATGTCTCTTGGGCACTCATACTTGAGACACCATTCGTTTCTAATCTCTGTATTCTAAGGATATCAGGGGAAGTCTACAAAAGAAAGGCAGTAAATAAAGTATTTATAACCTGACTTAGCTATGGCTCCCAGAGCATAGTGGGAACACATGAGAGAACAATATCTGAGCCTATAAAATATATATTGTAACTACAATAAAAATTGATAAGATGCACTTGCTCTCTGTGGTGATGGCCAGCTTAATAATATTTGACACTTTTATTAACACAACTGTCCTACTTGTTTTACTTTATTATTCTCCTGGGGAAAGTCCAGACATCACTGTTCAATGATTTCTCCCTAATGCCTGAGTAATTAAGGGCAATGCTGAAGATCTGTACCTTACAATGGATCTGAAGAATTGATTCCAATTAAACAGCATTTCCTTCAAAAAGCCTGTCTGTTGGCATTTGAAAGCAATCTAGAAACAGTCTTAGAATTTTTAAAAAAGTGTGGGCATGATTCAGCTGAAGTTCAGCATATTACGCTTTCATTGTTTTGGAGGGAAAAGTGTAAAACTTTCCTAAACTGGCTTGAACCTATGTGATATATGATGTGTTATATATAGTGGCTAATGTTTGAATTCAAGCTGAGATTAGCAATCTGCCCAAGATGCTAAGGAATCAGTAAGAGAAGGGAGCAATATCTAAATTCTCCCTCTCTACTATGCCTCGCCCATCATAATGGTACAGAGGTGGTAAGAAATAAAGATAAGAAAGGAGTCAAATGTGAGGTAAAACAGTGTTCAGTTGAGCGAAGTGTGAACTCTGAAGCATGTCCAGTCCTGCCTCAAAAAGATTTGAGGCATAAATACTGGACTCTTGGAGGCATTTAATATGTCCAAATTAGAGTAGGAACATGGAAAGAACAAAGTCACCCAAGAGACTAACTAAAAGTATGTGGTTATACAAGCAATGGCCTATTTCATTAGATCCTTGTGGTAGTATCTGACTCACCCACAATATTAAACATATTTATCTTCCTCATAGTGATTTGAAATAAACAGACCTAAATTCCTATCTTTAAGAAGTTGGTAATACTATCTGAACCGGGTGTGTTTAAAGGCCACACTGAGAATACTTTGGTGTGACAGCAGTGGCATTCCTGTGAAGGGGCAAACACTAAGTTTTGCAGGAGCACCTGTGTAATGCGCTCCTCCCCCTTGCTTCCAGGGCCATTCGTGGCTTGGAGAGCAAAGCTTCCCAGCTGGCTCTCCAAGCCACGAATGGCACTGGAGGTGAGGGGGAGGAGCTGAGTTACACAGGAGCTCAGGCTCTTGCAAAACTTATTATTCCACCCCCCACAGTTATGTGTGACAATGATTGATGAAATAAGGAAGCCTATCTCACGAGTGCTTTCTGTCTCTCTTATGAGCCATAGGCATGTTGCTTAATGTGTCATTTGTTCTGCAGGACTTAGTTGCGTTTTTTTTTTTTTAGCCAATAGCAACCCTTGGGATCCTAATCATTAGCATTCCCAGAGGGCAACATGTACGTTTTGCAGGTGCCTCAATGCACCATGTAAGCACCCCCTTCCCCTCGCCTTTAGAGCTATACTGGGTGGCGAGAGCAACACAGGTGTCTACTCTGCTTTACTCTCACCTCCCAGAAGGGGGAGGAGCTGCTTGCACAGCCCATTGAGGCACCTGCAAAACTGATCGCATTGACACCCCCCCCCCAGAATGCTGCTGATTGGCACCCCCAGGGCTTCTATTGGCCGTTATTGACTAAGTAAAAACAAAGCCCATCAGGGCTAATATCACACACAGTTTAGCCATCTAAGAAAATAAGTGTTCATGCCTCACCCAGTGAAAAGAGTTTCTCCCTGGGCAACGTTGGTCTCAGAGAAAGGAAGAGCTATGACGCAAACCCTAGATGCGCAGAGGCAGTAGCCATGAAGGAAGCAGGGCAGGGGAGCCAAGATGCTTCTTGGGGGAAGGGACACTGAGAGAGACAACTGGTCCAGAAGATTAGCTGA
Source organism: Lerista edwardsae (assembly GCA_029204185.1). NCBI lineage: Eukaryota > Metazoa > Chordata > Lepidosauria > Squamata > Scincidae > Lerista > Lerista edwardsae. The sequence continues at coordinate 3,666,932 of JAJKFI010000098.1, read as the reverse complement.
CAAGTTCAGACTAGCTCAGCAGCTTCAGAAGCACTTGGGGAGATAGGTGAGAAGGGTGGAAAAGAAAGGGGGCTGTTGGGTGCTTTCCAGTGGTGTTATCCTACCGGAACGGGCGGGTGATTGACAGCCCGCCTGTCGCGTTCTGCAGTGTTACGCCGTTTGCATAACCAATTACGCCGCTTGCGTACATTACGCAAACGGCATAACGCTGCGGTACGCGACAGGCTGGCTTCCGATCACCCGGATGTCCCGCCCAGCGTTCCGGTAGGATAACACCACTGGTGCTTTCCAATAGATCAACCAATCTTGGGTGCTGGTTGGCCTAGTAGTGATGGAGGCTGGAATGAGGTGGCCTTGGATGTAGTGGTGGTGGTGGTGGCCTTGGATGTAGCATGAGCGAGGTTCCAGTATGCATAACAGCAAGACAGGGAGAGCTGCAAAATGAGAAAAGAAAAGAAGAACCCAAGCCTCTGAAGTTCAGGGTTTTCTTAGATTTTTGCCCCACTGAATACTATGGGATTCTAGGTGGGGTTAACTCAATCAGGGGATCCTGTATTGCTAATCAAGGACTCCTGCTGGGATCTGCCTTTGTACTCCCACCCAGGGAAGGGTGCAGTAAGCAGCCAGCCAGTGAGGAGAGGTGGTAACTGCTCTGATGGGCCAAAGTTATTGCCTTCCTTGAGGTCTGTGGGACCTGCTGCCGCTTGCCACCTTCCCCATTTCAAGTGCCATGTGACAGGCCTGGTTCACCCACAACCACAGATGTAAGCAGCAAACATGTCACCAACTAAATACGAACAAAAAACGTTCCAGGCACTTCATATAATTCTTATGTACATACCACTCTTCATTCATAAATGTTGTTCTAGAGTTGATATTCCTTACGGTATACTGTTGACGCTTTGTTGTTTTTGAGTTGTGACTTATATCACGTCAAAACGAGCTTTTAGTTATTTCTTATGTGAGACGGAAGGGCATTTCTCCCACCTGTCAGCCTCTCAAACGGCTATACTTTGAACATATGATAGACTTGAAAGTATAAAGGGTATCATGGTTACAAAAACAAGAAATGTGTATTTTTGAACGTGGCATCTAAAGGGAGAAGTTATCAGCAGGAGGACAGCTGCTGAAAAAACTGGTTTAAAGTTTTGTATGGTTCTTCATTGTAATACTTGAGGAGACATAAGAAGTGTGTTGGGAGAGAGATTGGGAGAGAGATTTGTTAGCTTGGGTTGGGTGGGTTGGGTGGGTCGGGTTGGGTGGGTTATGATACAGTTTATATCATAGGACCAGTAGCATAGAACAGGGCCGGCTCTAGCAGCAGCGGGGCCCAATGTAGAGCATTCCTGTGGGGCCCCCAACCCTCCCTGTGGGGCCCCCCACTCACCAAGAAGAGCTCTGTTCATGCCAAGCAGTGGCAGGGTCCAATGTGGGGCATTCCTAGGGGGCCCCAACCCTCCCTGTGGGGCCCCCCACTCACCAAGAAGAGCTCTGTTCATGCCAAGCAGTGACAGGGTCCAATGTGGGGCATTCCTAGGGGGCCCCCAACCCTCCCTGTGGGGCCCCCCACTCACCAAAAAGAGCTCTGCTTGTGCCATGTGCAAAGCATGGCATGTGGAAGTAGTTGGTGGTGATATCATAACATCCCCGCCAACTGCTTCCAGGTGGCCCATTTTGGGTTGTTCAGAGGCAGAGGCAGGTGGGAGAGACCAAGGTAAAGCTGCTCAGCTCGCCCCACTGACTCACAGCCCATAGAGATCCCAGCTGCAGCCACAGGCAATATGCTCACCCTGCTAGTGCGGGGCCCCCTGAAGCGCGGGGCCCGATGTGACGACATTGGTCACATTGGCTTAAAGCCGGCCCTGGCATAGAAAATAGGATATTGGGCTTCACTACGGTAGAGAAAGTGCCTGGGTTATCAACTATCTTCTCTGATATTCCCCTTTTTAATATTTGAGATGGGAGAGCACATTTAGAACAGAAAAGGATACTAAAATGGTGTCGTGGTTCAGGAATCAGACCTGGAAGACCCAGGTTCAAATCTCCATTCAGCCATGAAGCCTCCTGGGTGACCTTGGGCCAGTAACAATCGGCTTTATCTACCTCACAGGGTTGTTGTGAGGAAAAACAGAAGGGAGGAACCAGGTATACCACCTTAAGTTCCTTGGAGGAACTTAAAATATGAAAATATGAGAAATAATAAATTGAATATTTATGCCTCCCCACATTTTATCTTTGAAAAAATGCCAGCCAGTTTGAAGGGATCTTACACAATTTGCCCCAAATGTTAAAGTCATTCAAATGATGATGTTAGCTATGATTCAATCTGATCCTAAAGGATTTAGTTTTGTACAGGAGTGTTGAACATTTTGTGACATTTGTCACAAATGTAATCATGTTCCCAAGCTAGCCAGTGCCTTTTTGTTCCCCTGGCTGCGGTTTCTTGGCACCACTTTCTTCCTTTTCTCCTGTCCTCACTGTCCTTGGCCTCATTTGCCTTAACTGCCACTTAATCTGATTGGCTGTGGCAATCCACATGATTATGTCAGCATCACAGCTACCCTCAAAGAAAATTCCATGGGCCACCACAGCCAGATTAAATGACAAAGAGCATAAATGAAGTTGAAGACAGGGAACAAAAGAGATGGAAAATGGAACTGAGAAGCTGCTGCTGCTGCAGGGGAAGCTGGGAGCGCCAATGAATGCAACCAAAATAATGCAAATGTTTGGCAAGGTGAGTATTTATTTGCCTGGCAATGGTGAGTATGCAAATTCAGAAATAAATATTGAAATCAGAGGAATTAAATTTGGCACATCCCTGCATGAAATGCAATGATATATTAGAAATTGCCATGGAAAATGGGTTCAAGCACTATTGACCCAAATGCAGCTTGATCACTTGAAGCTCCATCAGCCTCTAGACGAGGAAGCACTTAACTCCATCAAACCCAGGAAACACCTGGCTGCATACCCAGTAGATGTTCCAAATACTATGATTCACCCAGGAATGTTGTTCAATGTTGCTTTGTGTTCAAAGTCATATGATAACCTCCTGTTCTGGAAGCAGAACTTGTCATATTCCTTTCTTGTCAAAGGCACCCATGCCATCTGTTTGGTGGTTAAGAACATAAGAACATAAGAAGAGCCCTGCTGGATCAGGCCAAAGGCCCATCTAGTCCAGCTTCCTGTATCTCACAGTGGCCCACCAGGTGCCCCAGGGAGGCATGAAACAACAAGATCCTGTTGCATCCTGTTGCCACTCCCTTGCACCCGGTACCAGTAGCCCACCACCGTTGTAAGGAGGTTGCACAATCCATCATTGCCTATAGCCCACGATGGACCTTTCCTCCAAAAATCTGTCCAATCCCCTCTTAAAGGCATCAAGACCAGATGCCATCACCACCTCCTGTGGCAAGGAGTTCCACAGATTAACTACCCGGTGGGTAAAAAAGTACTTCCTTTTATCTGTTTTAACTCTCCCAACCCTCAGGTTTAGTGGATTCCCCCTGGTTCTGGTGTTTTGAGAGAGGGAAAAGAACATCCCTCTATCGACTTTATCCCTTCCATGCATAATTTTGTATGTCTCAATCATGTCCCCCCTCCGGCGCCTTTTTTCTAGACTGAAGAGCCCCAAACGCTGCAGTCTTTCTTCATAAGGGAGGTGCCCCAGCCCCGTAATCATTTTTGTCGCTCTCTTCTGCACCTTTTCCAACTCCACTATGTCCTTTTTGAGATGCGGCGACCAGAACTGGACACAGTATTCCAGGTGTGGCCTTACCATCGATTTGTACAATGGCATGATAAAATTGGCTGTTTTATTCTCAACCCCTTTTTTAATGACCCCAAGCATGGAATTGGCCTTCTTAATTGCTGACGCACACTGGGTCGATACCTTCATTGAATTGTCCACCAGCACCCCGAGATCTCTCTCCTGAGTTGTCACAGACAGCTCAGAACCCATTAGTCTATAGGTAAAGTTTTGGTTTTTTGCCCCAATGTGCATCACTTTACATTTGTCTATGTTGTAACGCATCTGCCATTTGGCTGCCCATTCCCCCAACTTGGAGAGATCCTTCTGGAGCTCTTCACAATCCTTTCTGGTTTTTACCACCCGGAAAAGTTTAGTGTCATCCGCAAACTTGGCCACCTCGCTGCTTATCCCTGTCTCCAGGTCATTTATGAATAAGTTGAAAAGCACGGGCCCCAAGACAGATCCCTGGGGCACTCCACTTTTCACCTCTCCATTCTGAAAATTGCCCATTGACCCCCACTCTCTGTTTCCTGGCCCTCAACCAATTCTGGATCCATAAGAGGACCTGCCCTCTTACTCCCTGACTGTGAAGTTTCTTCAGCAGTCTTTGGTGGGGGACCTTGTCAAATGCCTTCTGAAAATCCAGGTATATGATATCCACAGGTTCACCCACATCCACGTGCCTGTTGACCTTTTCAAAGAATTCCAAAAGGTTTGTGAGGCAAGACTTACCCTTACAGAAGCCATGCTGACTTTCTTTTAACAGTACTTGTTCCTCTACATGTTTTAGGATTTTATCTTTGATGAGGCTTTCCACCATCTTACCCGGAATAGACGTTAGGCTGACAGGCCTGTAGTTTCCAGGGTCCCCCCTTCTCCCTTTTTTAAAGATTGGCGTGACATTGGCTATCCTCCAATCCTCTGGCACCGTGGCCGTTTGAAGGGACAAGTTGCATACTCTAGTTAAGAGGTCAGCAACTTCATTCTTTAGTTCCTTAATTACTCTTGGGTGTATACCATCTGGGCCTGGTGACTTATTTATATGTAGTTTATCAATTTGGTTGCTGCCCCAATAGAGAGCGCCATCATTTTGTGGCACCTTTCTGCCAGCAAAGGTGTCCGTGTTCTTCAGGTTAGCAGTTGCTTCCTCATAACTTCCCTCCATTTTGTGGCATTTAATTCTCAACTGAAAGATTCCACACTACCCACTTAGATTAGGGTTGCCTCACTTGAAAAAAACCTCTTGCTTTGGTAGCTGCCCTCATCTCCAGAAGAGCTACTCTCTCTCTCCTCAACAAAGGGGCACCCTTTTGGTTGTATTTTTATTTTTATTTCTCCAGAACCTGAAGCCAAGCAGCCCAGCCTTGCTTTTCAGGACGTCATATCCCAGTCTACTCTGGATATTAAGGATAGGCAATTTCTCTCCTTCTCTTACCCAGCTGGCAGCCTGACTCTCGCCTTTCCCCAAATTCACGTAACCTGTGCCTGTCCAAATGGAGCTATTTGCAAACCCTTCTCTTCCACAACCATTTAAATGTCTGTATAACTGATTGCACAGGCAAAGTACCTTTCTCCTTGTTTTTCTATATTGCTTAATAAAAAGTACTTCCTTTGGAAAGCTCAGTCTCAAGGTTACTGGGAGCCTAGTTGGAGGCACTTGGAAGTTGTCCACTCTGGTACACAGTCACAAAAGTGTCAGACTCTGCCATTTTGACAATCTTGCAATCTTGCCCTAGATCTCAGATCCAGACCTGAAACTGTGTTCGAATGAGCAGCTTTGGCAACAGTATGAATGTGAATATACCTATACACACAGGAATGAGTATAAGAAACTAGCATCAGTTTATTTAATCAACAGCCCAATCTTAATCCCATGCTGGAACAGAGTGGTCAGTCCGCCTGCCCCATGTCCAGCGCAAGGTTGGGGCTGCGTGAGGTGCAACTTGGAGAAAGGGGGATTCATTCCCGTACCCTGAGTAATGCCCCAGCAGTCCCGATATAATAGGGCTTCTAGTAGCTGCACCAGCAAAATCTCTGGTGCAACTTCAAACGGCCCATGTAGGGATAGCCAGGCCAGGAATGGGGGTTTGGATCTGGACCCAGTGTCAGAGGTTGGCCACACCCCCTCCTGGGCCGATCCGCCGAAAGCTCCACCCTCCCTTGCCCTCCCCAATGCCCTGCACCAGCCTCCATAGGCAGGCCTTACCTGGGCTTCACAGGCCAGGAAACGGTGCTGGGAAGCAAGCTCTTGTCCATGTGCAGGCCTTCCCACCTCCTGAGTCATTACAAATGCACCTTACAGCACATTTGTGACACTCCTGGGTCAGCACAGGAGATTTATGCTGGTCCAAGCACAATCTAGGATTGCATTCTCAATCATCTGCCTTTTAATAGCACATTCATTGATTGATGACTTTTTAATGTGCATTTTCAAACAATACCTGATTACAAATGCCATTTGTGATATTGGCAGAGAGAGTCTATTTATGACTGGAGAAACAAATGCTACTCTTCGGAATTGGAAGGGCATTTTTTCATATCTTCTTTCACACCCTACTATTGTAAACAGAGGAGCACCAAAACACTCTCAACAATAAAGAAATCTGTCTAAACACTCAGCTTCAGCAATTAAAACTGGCCCCCACTGAAATCAACTGAAGCTTAAGCTTAAGCTTAACTAAAGTTGATGAATGTACTGATTAAACCAATTAACGCTTGCTGGCCAATGTAAACACATCCAACATTTTCAGCATCTACATAACACAAACATTGACTGTAGAAGGTCTATGCATCAGTTTTGTCTCCAGTGGAGGGAGAATGTGTAATGATGGGCTCTCAGTACTGGTCTCACCCTGCAGAGTTTGCACAAGGGTTAGCTCCATCTTTTGCCCTCCCCACATTCCACATTTGTCTGTAGAGAAAGAAAAGCTAAAAAAAAAATCCTTTTCCCTACCAGCTTAATATTTTCCTTTCATCTTTTCTCTGAAGTTTATATCTTGCCAAGATAATAAGCAAGCATTCCTAAAATCTAAGAATTAAATTAACAGTGTGACTCTTTTGAGCGTTAGGAGTTAAAATGACAGATTCCTTGCTTTATTTTCTTCGGGTGGCACTTTAATCTGGCATGAAAGGCTCATTTACAACAATGCCTTAATAAAGCTCTAACAGCCGTGCAAAGACTTCTCCTTAATCTCTGTGCAGCGTGTCCCCCCCCCCCTCCTTGGCCCTCATTTGATGTATGGTCATGGCCTTTTAAATACAAACACTTCAGGTACATTTAAATCTTGTCACTTCCAAATGCCAGCTTGAAGCGTTAACTTGGAAAGGGGATGGAATATCCGCTGTTAACCCGAGCGAGGCTTTCTGAAACTTCCAGCCAGTTCTATGCAACGCAGAAGGATGGCAAGAAATTCAAGACTGCAAGCCTATATATGTTCTCTCAGAAGTAAGTTCCATTATGCTCAGTGGGATTTACTCCCAGGAATGACTGGATAGGATGTAGCAAAAGGCACTGTCCACATTTGTCCCGACTCAAATAACTGGATTTAATGGCCCAACCCTATGCAGATGCAACAATGTCGCCCCAATGATGGAACAATGTCTGCTATATCCCAAAGCTTGCTGAGCAAAGGGGAAAGGGGGAAAGAATAGCATGGCCTGAATAACCCCACCCACATTCCTAAGGACCACAACACTGCTCAGAAGTTGAAGCCTATGCCTGACACCCTGCCCAGCACCAGAACTAGAAATCCAGTCAGTCATCGAGGTTGAAGCACATGAGATCCTGCTCCCTGGGCAATGGATCAGTCAGTCAGTCAGTCAGTCAACAGGTACTTATATACCGCTTTTCAACACGAAGTTCACAAAGCGGTTTACAGGCAAAACAGGTTTACAGGGATCACATCAGGGAATCCCTGGTCCTTCTCACTCACTCCCTTGGGATGATGTCATTGCCCATTTGTTGACAGCTTGTCTTCGCAGAAAGTCACAGAGTATGATATTCTTACAAATCAAGTTAGGTTAAGAGGTCTAAGGCTACACAGAAGACATCCTGGGAAATTAAAACAACAACAACAAACAATCCACCATTTTCAAAAAAGTCTTGAAGAAAATATATTTGTCACTCAAAACCTTGCATACTGCATTGTGACTGTGGAAGGGTCCTCATAGGGGTATTACTCCATTGACCCCATTAATAAAAATAATGCGTCTAACAGAAGTGTAGCTAAAGAAGTGCAGGGGGTGCAATTGCACTGGGCAACAAGCTTTGGGGGGGTTGACACTAAGAACATAAGAACATAAGAAGAGCCCTGCAGGATCAGGCCAAAGGCCTATCTAGTCCAGCTTCCTGTATCCACAGTGGCCCACCAGGTGCCCCAGGGAGGCATGAGACAACAAGATGCTTGGATCCTGTTGCCACTCCCTTGCACTCGGTACCAGTAGCCCACCACCTTTGTAAGGAGGTTGCACAATCCATCATTGCCTATAGCCCACGATGGACCTTTCCTCCAGAAATCCGTCCAATCCCCTCTTAAAGGCATCAAGACCAGATGCCATCACCACCTCCTGGGGCAAAGAGTTCCACAGATTAACTACCCGCTGGGTAAAAAAGTACTTCCTTTTATCTGTTTTAACTCTCCCAACCCTCAGTTTTAGCGGATGCCCCCTGGTTCTGGTGTTTTTAGAGAGGGAAAAGAACATCCCTTTATTGACTCTATCCCTTCCGTGCATAATTCCGTGCATAATTCCGTGTATGTCTCAATCATGTCCCCCTTCAGGTGCCTTTTTTCTAGGCTGAAGAGCCCCAAACGCTGCAGTCTTTCTTCATAAGGGAGGTGCCCCAGCCCCGTAATCATTTTCATCACTCTCTTCTGCACCTTTTCCAGCTCCACTATGTCCTTTTTGAGGTGTGGCGACCAGAACTGTACCCAATATTCCCGGTGCGGCCTTACCATCGATTTGTACAATGGCATGATAATATTGGCTATTTTATTCTCAACCCCTTTTTTAATTACCCCAAGCATGGAATTGGCCTTCTTAATTGCTGCCGCACACTGGGTCGATACCTTCATTGAATTGTCCACCAGCACTCCAAGATCTCTCTCTTGAGCTGTCACAGACAGCACAGAACCCATAAGCCTATAAGTGAAGCCTATCACCACACTAGTGGTGAAAATTGTGAAAATCTTGTAATTTATGAATAATACCATCATGTTCTATGCAGCGGTGTCATGCTGCCGGTACGCTGGGCGGGAGGAACAGGTGAGCGGCAGCCCGCCCGTTGCGTCACGCTCTGTTTCGCTGTCTTCCCTGCCCCCGCTCACCCGTTCCTCCCACCCAGCGTACCAGCAGCATGACACCGCTGGTTATATATCATTCAACGTGGAATTTAATGCAGAATGCAATGAAATAAACCAGAAGGTAATTTCCTTACTGTAACCAATGTTATGGCCAAAAAACAAACAAACCAGAAAATGAAAATACAAGTGTCATGTAAAAATTGTGGTTTGTTAAAATTGCAGTTTTTAGGAATAATATTGTCATATATAATTTGATGCAGAATATCATTCAGAATGCAATGAAACAAACTGGAGTGTAATTTCTTCATTTTATCAAAGTTTATGGCAAAACCCCCAAGAAAATGAAAGTACAACTGTGATGTCACATCCTATTGTGACATCACTCCTGGGGCATTATTTTGCCCTCTGCACTGGGCTACAGTTTCATTAGCTACTCTAGTGGTGTCTAATCATGTTACAGGCAAATTTTAAGATGCAAGGAAGGAGAAATGGTGCCAAGAATTCCAATCAATATATACATATGCAAATCTCATCCCAAGACCTTTAACAATAATTAGAACAACAGAGGCTAATTTTGATAACTAAATAGCTTTCACTTGTGCCAAAGTATTTACCAGTCACAAATCAGTCCTGATTAGGTAACACATGAAAGAAGGAAACAAGGTTTTGCAAGCATAATACTAGGTGCTGGATTAAGGCTAAGCACTATTATTGGTTGTTTGAAATTCAGGGGAAGTATGTCTAATCAAGATGAGTTTAAACGATGTGCTTGTTTATATTCCAAATGCATATGAGATGGTAATTTTAGCGGTACTTATGATATTGTTTTTACTGCCCCTTTGGAGCATTTAAATCCCAGGTAGAAGATTATAGTATCAGAAAACAAATGTATTTGCATATGCTAATTTGAGGCAAAGCATCCATGTGGGAATGGGTGATATGGCCAATATTCTTAAGCCACTGTACAAATTAATGGTAAGGCCACATCTAAGAACATAAGAACATAATAAGAATCCTGCTGGATCAGGCCAAGGACCCATCTAGTCTAGCTTCCTGTATCTCACAGTGGCCCACCAGGTGCTTCAGGGAGCCCAGGAGACAGCAAGATGCTTGCATCCTGTTCCCACTCCTTGCACCTGGCATTCTGAAGTAGCCAACTATCAACGTAAGGAGGTTGCACAACCCATCAAGGCCTATAGCCCAAGATTGACTTTTTCTTCAGAAATCTGGCCAATCCCCTTTTAAAGTCACCTAGGCCAGATGCCATCACCACCTCCTGTGGCAAGGAATTCCATAGCTTAATTACCCGCTGATTTAAAAAGTTTTTTTTCTTTTATCTGTTTTAACTCTGCCAACACTCAATTTCACTGGATGTCCCCTGGTTCTGGTATTGTGAGAGAGGGAAAAGAACATCCCTCTATTGACTCTATCCCTTCCGTGCCAAATTTTGTATGTCTCAATTATGTCCCGTCCCCCCAGGCGCCTTTTTTCCAGACTGAAGAGCCCCAGATGCTGCAGTCTTTCTTCATAAGGGAGGTGCCCCAGACCCATAATCATTTTTGTTGCTCTCTTCTGCACCTTTTTTTATCTCCACAATGCCCTTTTTTGAGATGTGACGACCAAATTTTACAATGTCATAATAATATTGGCTGTTTTATTTTTAACCGCTTTTTTGATTACACCAAGCATGGAATTGGCCTTCTTTACTGCTGCCGCACACTGGGTAGACACCTTCATTGAGTTGTCCACCAGCACCCCAAGATCTCTCTCCTGAGCTGGCACAGACTGCTCAGAAACCATTAGCCTATATGTGAAGTTTTGATTTTTTGCCCCAATATGCATCACTTTACACTTATCTATGTTAAAACCCCTGCTAACTGGGCAAGAGGTACTTTTCACTTGGTGTTCCTCTTATATTTAGCAGGGGGAGAGTAATTGTCCCTCTTCACCCCTGTGCAGTGTCTTTCTAGTGGCTGTTGCTGGTTGTGTTTTGCATATTTTTAGATTGTGAGCCCTTTGGGACAGGGAACCATTTAACTTTATTATTACTATTTGTATGTAAACCGCTTTGTGAACTTTGTGTTGAAAAGTGGTATATAAATACTATTTGAATGAATGAAACACATTTGACAATTTGCTGCCCATTCCCCCAACTTGGAAAGACTACAGCATTTGGGGCTCTTAAGCCTAGAAAGAAGGCGTCTGAGGGGGGACATGATTGAGACATAAAATATTATGTATGGGATTGGTGTGAGGGCATCTGGCCTAGATGCCTTTAAAAGGGAATTGGACATATTTCTCGAGGAACGTCCATCACAGGTTACAAGCCACAATGAGTAAACGCAACCTTCTGGTTCTAGAAGTAGGCTCTTCCTGAATACCAGATGCAAGGGAGTGACAACAGGGTGCAGGCATTTTGTTGTCTTGTGTGCTCCCTGAGGCTTCTGATGGGCCACTGTGACATACAGGAAGATGGACTACATGTGCTTTTGGCCTGATCCAGCAGGACTCTTCTTTCATTTTTACCTTGGAGCTATTAGTATTAACAATCATTGCAGAACACAAGAAGAGCTTTGCAGGACAAGATTATCCTGTTTCTTCTAACAGTGACCAGTCCTATAGAAACCCTACAGCTTTCAACATGGAAGACCATAGCTGTCCTCTACTGTTTATTACCAGCAGCTGATGCTCAGAAGTACACTCCCTTTGAATATTCAGGTGTCATTAAACCATGGCTGATAACCATTGGCAGACCCATTCTTCACAGTTTTTTTTTCTAATCTCTGTTTAATTATACAGAAAATATACAGAATGTGCAATGTCAAGCATAGGTATTCTCTCTCTCTCTCTCTCTCTCTCTCTCTCTCTCTCTCTCTCTCTCTGAGCCCCAGGGAGGTAGATGCCACCCCAGCAGAAATTTGGTCTGAAAAAGTCAGGCAGGCCCAGAAGCAAGTTAGGTGAGGCCCTGACCCACGCTATGTAGGGCCTCAGTGAGTAAGTAAGTGAGTAAGGAGAGGGCAGGGCTCCTGCTTGTGGGGTTTGCCAGCTGTCTGCCAGCATCTGGCTTAGCCAGCAGCCCAATCTCCACTGACCTTCATCACAGGCACTGGGTTTTTTAAAGAGATCCTGTGGCTCCACCTGTCCCTCAGCTGGAGCTCCTGTGTCAACTATGGCTTTTCCCCCACTCTCCTGGCCTACCTGCTTCCCAAGTAATCCCTCTCCTGGCTGGGGCTACTGTCCTGCTGCTTAGGGTAGCACTCGGGGACCCGTCCCACCTGCCACGCGGCTGGCACTGGACATGTGCCCATGCCAACCCCGAGGGCAGGGCCTTCCAAGCATCAGCCTTGCTGCTAGAGCAACCTGCCCTTGAGAATCTCAACAGCACATATTCAACCTGAGTCAGTGTCACTCACAGCACAATCCTAACCTGGAGTTAGGCTGGCACAGTACAGTTAGGCCAGCAAAGTTTGGCCAGCACAAGGGACACTGTAAAGTATGTTTGGCCCATTCTCTGAGTCAGAGAGGCCAGCACACAGATATGCACCATCCTTCCTCACTGGTGGCTCTTATGCCAGCCAAACTTTGTTGGCCTAACTGTGCCGGCCTAACTCCAGGTTAGGATTGTGCTCTCAGTGTCAATCAGCACCAGAGATTTCACTACCACAACTGCAGTACAATATGGATTCTACAATCCTCTAATATTTCAAAGAAAATTATGAAAGGCACCCTGTTTAGCATCACATCATTTCCCACAAACAACTTCTTGCTCTTCTTTTTATACCGCAGTGATGAGGTGTTAAAATTAATTTCATTGTGTTACTCTCCTAAAAGACACTTCAGTGATTGCTGACTGCTTATGAATTAAATAGGTAGGAATTAATGGAAGTGTTTACCAGTCTACTGGGAAATGGTCTCTTAAGCGGTGGCAATATATCAACCAACAGTATCATTTGTAAGTCATGAAATGATCTGCCAACCGCTAAGAAATATGCGGCATTTTTAATTATGAGGAACAGGCTGGATTTGGATCAAAATGTCAGTTTCATTGAAGCTGTTGGAAATTTCATGTTCATTCAACCACTTATTATGTTAACTTATATTGACTGGACAAAATCTGTCATTATTGTGGAAGGACCAGGCCACTGATAATGTTCATGTTTCCTGGAATAACTCCAGGATGGGAATTTTCCCAAGAGTGACTGTCCCACAGCCCAATCCTATCCTCCACCCCCCCCCCCCTCCCTGTCTGATGCAACTGAGCCAAAAAATGGATGCACTGTATTCAGTGTGATGGTGGAGAAGGATTGAGAGATTTTAATCCCCTTAACCTTGCATAAGCCTCCCACTTTGCAATGGGTCTTCTTGGACCTGTACTAGTGATTTCGCAAGTCCGAAGCTAAAAGGGAATGGGAAGGCTGCAGAAAATGTGGAGAGGATCTGGTACGCACCATCTCTGCTGGATCCACCCCCTCTTGCAGGGGGTGGATCCACCCCACCCCATTATGCCCTCTCAGTCCAGCCCTCTTCACACAGTTTCACCCCCCTCCTGCCGTCCCTGCCATTTTACCATCAGAGGACATGGAGATTTGCTGGAGTATCCTAACCCCATGCTGGAATAGCCAGTCAATCTGCCCCATATCTAGCATGGGAGTGGGGCTGCTGATGGCACAACTTGGAGTAAGAAGTATTCCCTTTACCTTGTGAAATGGCTCACCAGCCTCAATAGGGCTACTTGGAGCTTACTTCTCTTTGTCTTACAAACACAAGTGCATATGTGCATACCCTTAGTTTTTTTGTAAGTCAATTCTTAATAGGGAAAGAAAACACTTTAGCTGACAAGAGAGTAAGCCTCACTGACTTTCCAGCACTGATGTAGCCATGCCAACAGGGCATGTGCTGCATTCTGCAGTGAGGGGCAGTCATGCAGACTGTTTCTGTACTTTGGGGCTGCATTGCAAGCTGCATCAGAACTGGAAAGTTGGATAGGATCAGTGGCGTTCCACCAGGTGACGCGCCAGGTGACGCGCATGGGTGTGTGTGTGTGTGACACCACCAGGGACCAAAATAGCTAAAATCGTGGTTTTAAAAGATAATATCATCATGCTATATACCATGTGGGTGTGGAATTTCACCCTGAATTCAATGAAAAAAAACCATAATATAGTAATTCTATCAAACGTTATGGCCAAAACACTAAAAACAAAAATACAACTATTAATGTAAAAATCGCAATTTGTTTAAAATTGCAGCTTTATGGAATAATACCATCATTTTATATACCGTTGGATGTGGAATTTCACCCAGAATTCAATGAAAAAAGCCAGGGTGTTATATCTTCATTCTATCAAAAGTTATGGCCAAAAATCTGTAAACTGAAATGCAAACTTTTATGTAAAAATCAGGTTGTTTTTTTAAAAAAAAAATCATTATTATGAGTCAGTTCTCATTTCCATGTATCAGAGCTAATGCTATAACTTTTATTTAATTATGTGAGTGTCATAAAGTTAGCCACGGGTTTTTTGTTGGGTTACTAATTTGTTGGGTGACTTTATGTATTTGTTAAACAAATACATAAAGTTGATGGGGGTAACACCAACCCTAGTAATAACACTGCATTTAGGTTGTGCATATGGCATTGTAATTTACTCTGTATGGTTTGGGAGGGGGGGTGACGCGCATCATGCGGGGGGGGGGGTGATGCACTGACCTCCCGCTTTGGGTGACGCAAACTCTAGTGATGCCACTGGATAGGATTCAGCCCTTACTGTCAAGTTCAGAAAGGATGGTCATAATTGAGTATGCAATTCCTCGTCTTGCTCCTCATTCAAAACCCAAATCAACTGCGAGTTCTCATTGTTGCTTTCAGTTAAAAGCAGAGCTTATGGGGGGTGCAGGGCATAATTTGTCGCTCGGCCACACCTCCCTATGCCTGGAATCACTCCATTTTAAGGAGCGATCCAAGCACAAGGGAAGGCGGGGGGGAAACATGCATGTTTCTCTGTTCTGCTGTGCCTTGCCACAGCCGGCACCCATCATGCTTGCCACCCCCTCCCCACAGCACCTTCCCTCCACCTCTGACAGGAGCTCAGGGACACAGCTGTGAGGCTGCAGCTGCTGCACAATTAAGTTTTAGTTTGAACAGAATACTTCGCATTTTAGCGTGAGCCTAAATTTGCTGATGCTCATTTTCTGTAATGATTATATTTAAAAGATTTAAGAGAGAGAAGTGTGGTTTTCCATATACTGTGTCTAGCTGCTGGCATTGCATGGGCAGGTTGACCAGGGTTCCATACCAGGAGTCACAATAGACCTAAGCTCCAAAGACTATTCCAGATGTCGCCACCCTCCTCCTGCTCTGTTTTTCCTATTCTTCCTTTGGGAAAGGATCCATTTTGAACCCCCCGATAAAATTCTTCTCAGCGGCCCTGACAGTTTGCTCCATGCTTCAAGATACTTTCAATAATTAGCTTTCAAGGCAGAAGGCAGAATTTACTATCGTTTGCTCTGGATCTTACTCCATATCAAAGCTTTTGGGGATTGGTCGCATGGAAACACGTAGGGTCAATCACATCTTCCAAGCAAAGCAAATCCACACAGCTCCCCTCCTTGCAGCTGGTGTAAATCAATTCTCATGATAACTTGCTGTGTGTCTGGGTGGAGAAATTTTGAATCAACCATAAAACACCGGATGAGAACCACTTTTCACTTTTGAGTGATCCATTAACATAGTGTACTGGAGAAGTTATTTAGGGCACAATCCTAACCAACTTTCCAGCACTGGGGTAAGGACAGCATACCTCTGAGATAAGGAAAAAACAAACACATTCCCTTACCATGAGGAGGACTTCATGACTACAACTCCACTACAGGAGTTGCACATGTCCCATTGGCACAGCTATGCCAGTGCTGGAAAATTGATTAGGATTGTGCCCTCAGTGTTCTGTTTCATGCAAAGGTCGGAACCATCTAATAAGACAACAAGCACTGAAAAAAAAAATCACTATTTTTATTAAGATTTCATAAAAGAATTTCCATTTTCATTCAGAGTACATTTGTCCATTTAACTGGCAACACCTGTGCTAACTCTGATAGAAGACCAACTTGAGAAGCAACATAACTACTGTAGTCTTTGCAGGAATAAAGACTCTGGAGGAATATGCCGTTGAAAGGGTGCAAATAAGTGTCAAACTGATTCGTGGTCAAATTGGGGAATTCTATAATTCCTCCATGCCTTTCTTGAACTGGTCAGAATGCGTCAATGCAATCATATGGATGTTGGACACATAGACGGGCTCTACATTTTTTCCTTGCTCATGTCCTATGTGTGGATCTTTGCAAAAAAAACCCTGCTAACTGGACAAGAGGCACTTTTTCCAGTGGTGTTCCTCTTATATTTAGCAGGGGGAGAGTAACTGTCCCTCTTCACCCCTGCGCAGTCTTTCTAGTGGCTGTTGCTGGCGGTCTGCCTTTTTTTTTTTTTTTTAGATTGTGAGCCCTTTTGGGACAGGGAGCCATTTAACTTTATTATTACTATTTGCCTGTAAACTGCTTTGTGAGCTTCGTGTTGAAAAGCGGTATATAAGTACCTGTTGATTGATTGATTGAAGAATGAGGTTAGGGTGGAAGCATCCAGAGACTGCTTGGACTGCAATCCTTGATGTCGCCCGGCTGGAGCAATGGTGGCCACCCTAAAAGAATGTTGTATTGCAGACAAGGGAGAATTGGGGCACGTAAGGGAAGAATTGGAAGGGCTTGCAGACCTGACTGTGTTTGCCTCTGTCCAAGAAAATGCCAGAGTCTATCTAGATAAAAACTCCTGCCAACAACTGCAGCAAAGATTCCATGCTGGACACAATATTACTACAGGAGGATGCAGGACATTTTGAAAATGAGACACAAGATAGTAGTTTCAGTGCTCTATTCTTGTACTGCATTCATTGATTGCTTCTCTTTTCCACCTTTTTGCTGTTGTTGTTTGGAAAGAGTTGAAAATGTTGATTTGAAGATGTGTTACAGTTTCTCTGCATATGAAAGTGTTCTCACTCTCTTTTCCTCCCCATTTCACTCTGCTATCACTGCCTCACATTACAAACAGACCTGAGTTTTTTTAATCATTCTTCTTACCTCTGTCTCAGTTTTTTCTCCAACACCTCCCTCCCTCCCTTCCTTCCTTGTTCTGCTTTCATTCTCCCTTGCACAGTGATCATAGTCAGTAGACCATCTACTTCAGTTTTATTCCTTCCTTCCCAGTGGGGGAACTGAGTGAGGGGTGGGTGCAGTGGTGTTAATCTGCCGGAACGCTGGGCGGGACATCCGGGTGATCGACAGCCCGCCCGTCGCGTTCCGCAGCGTTACGCTGTTTGCATAACGTACACAAGCGGCGTAATTGGTTACGCAAATGGCGTAACGCTGCAGAACGCGACAGGCGGGCTGTCGATCACCCGGATGTCCCGCCCAGCATTCCGGCAGAATAACACCACTGGGTGGGTGTGCTGGGAGGTGTGCTGGCCTAGGGTTGGGATGCGGCCCTTAGGCTGCATCCAAGCGTCTGTTCCCAGGCCACAACACCCCAATTCAGTTGCACGGCTTCCTCAGCTGTGCACTTGCTAGGTAGCAAGTTTAGATCTGAGGAACCCATAGGGGAGACTGGAGCCCTGGGACAAGGACACGAACATGATGGATACAGTGGATACTGTGGAAAGAATGGATATAGTGCAGGCCCACCAGCCTTGGTTCCACTTGGCAATCATGATTAGTTGATAGACTTCTTCATGAAAGTTTCTCCTCCCCTTTTAAAGCCATCAAACTGATAGCCATCACTACTTTTTGTAGTAGCAAATTCCAGAGGTTAATTGTGTTTCTTGTCTTTTGTTTGTTTTATCTGTTTCTGTTATATACTGACCTTCAGTACAAAATATCAGGACAGTTGGCAGCACACTAAAAAAACAAGATACTGGACATTAAACACTTCTCCTTACAATAAGTGTGGAAACTTAATGAAGTCTTTGGCAAAAAAAGAAGACATTTTATGTTGTGTGATGAACTCCTCTCTTCTGAATCAATGTCCATCAACTTCATTGTGCCACCCAGAATTATGGGAGATGGAGGCAAGTTCTAGCCACTTTCTCCATAGCATGTGCGATGAATCCCTGATTCCCTGAGGGTCTCCTCTTCTGAGCCTGTTTGTCTGTTTTCCCGTATTCTGGGCAAATTTAACTCACCAGTAGCTTCTGTACATTCAGCTGCTGGGAACATCACAGGTAGTTTTTGTCCCTTTGTTTTGTAAGTGCCATAAGCTCTTTCGTTTGGGTCAGAGTTCCTACCAGGGACATGGATGTGCCTGCTAATTGGTCACATTCCCATCTGTCCTACTCCAAAGGATGCAGACAGGTATCTAGGTGATGTCTTTCTACTAATCAGGTAAATTGGTAACATCATGATCTTAAAATGTGCAAGTCCATAAGGAATTCAGTGGTCTTCATTCCAACTGGCTGAGAAATGTCAGCCAGTTGTATCGACTGCCAAACTGCTGCTCAGCAGACCAGTCTTAACTATGGACACATCTTGCTCAGCAAAGACCTGCTTCCCCCTCCCCCTTTCTGAGGATCTGCTATGGCATAGCCTTCTTCCTTCTACCAGCCACTCTGTTGCTCTGTTTAAAAATAGGATAGCAGAATGAAAACCATGAAGAAGGAAAAAGGTAAGATGGAAAGAGAGAAGCTAGGAAGGTAAAAAGAAGAATAAAGATAAGAAGTAGGGGGTGGGGAGTCAGGACAAACCTTCTTGCCCACCTCCAAAGTTTGTGGTTGCAGAGCTGGAGGTGGCTGTCACTGCCACCCTGGCACTGCCTTGGGAGTTGTCGCATCCGTGTCCCTGGTAGGAACTCTGACCCAAACAAAAGAGCTTATGGCACTTACAGAACAAAGGGACAAAAGCTACCTGTGATGTTCCCAGCAGCTGAATGTACAGAAGCTACTGGTGAGTTAAATTTGCCCAGAATACGGGAAAACAGACAAACAGGCTCAGAAGAGGAGACATCCCTGCATCTCCTCTCCTCCCGGCCAGACAGAGGGGAGAATCCAGCCATTCCACTACCACTGTCTCTTTCTCTTCTGGCTGGGCAGGAGGGTTCTAGTCAAGTCACCTGGCCGAGCGGAGAGGTTCCAGCCATCACACCCCTGTTCCTGGGCAAGAGAAGTCTGGCCAGCTTAGAGGAGGCAACCAATAAACAAAATAAAGGAGGGACAAATGTGTTTGCATTTTTGTGTGCACGTGTGCTGCTTGGCACTAGGATGCTGAAGCATGGGAGGAATTTTGGGCAATTCGTGCTGCCCGCAAATTTGTGGAAATGTGTATATTTCCTGCTTTGCACTGCTGGGGCCACACACTATAGCAAATTACACAGCGAACATACAGTGAACATACAAAAATGGTGAGTCAAGTCAAAGGAGTGGTTGAGTGACAAATACCTGTAACTAGTACAACACAAACAAAAACAAGTCAAAAAAAAATCATGGCTTTCTTGCATCTCTACATAAAGTCTCAGTAGATCATCAAGTCAGCAAGAAAGAATCTGGAGACATCTTAATGCAGGGTCTAGTTTTATAAAGATGTAATCATCCCCCAAATTACAGTCCTGGACAGGAAAATGGAACTTATAATGGTTTCCGATCCCATTTTTCGTATTTCCACTCATGTTGTCAATCAAGGAAACTTCCAAATTATCCACCTTTTTTCAGTTAGGTTGAATTATTCCCCTCTCCATTGTGTTCTGATGGGTTGTCTCTGTTTCTGATCATTGTCTAACCTATTCTCTAATTATCCTTTACCTACTAATGTTTCAGATTTCTTTTCCCTGTGAGAATAACTTTAGTGTGCAATTAGTGTATCACTTCCTAACATGAACCTGGCCACCTTGGCTAATTTTATCATCATATTTCTGTGCTTAATGAGAGCTATTGATTGCTATCATTGATTCATCTTGCCCTTGCATGTCTCAGATATTTTTGCTGTTTTCCATTATCCTTCATTTTCTACATTCTTTAATTTAAGATAATTTTTCTTCCTTCGGTTGAAGAGTATTTCAGTGAAGATTATAGCCTTGGGCACTTCACGTTATTTTCAGAAGCATTTATAACTTTACTCCAAGGGGGGCCAACCTGTGGCCGAAGGCACCAGAAGTGATCATACAGCAAAGGTCTGTGGCATTCCTGTAGACCTCAGTATCCCATAGAATCAGGGTATGCTCATGCTTATTTCTTCAATGCTGCTTTGCTCCTTGCTCCACATCAGATGAGCAGTAAAATTCAGTGTTGGCAGTGATGAGGTTAAGGGGACTGTAATGGTGGTGAATGCACATTCAACAGTTATGTGCATTTTTCATGTGTCTGTGCATCGTTTAGGGCACTGTAGCTGCTCAACATGGCAGCTGCTTTGGAGAGCTGGCTGGGGCTGCAGCTTCGCAGATCTGCAATCAGCAATGACATCATAGCTGAGTGAACCCAGAAGACAGGGTGCCAGGGGAGAGAGGAAACAAAAGGGAAGCCAGGAGTAGCTAACAAGGAAGGAAGAGAGTGGAAAGGAAGATGCGAGTTGGGAGTGGAAAGAGAGGCAAAGGAATGAAAGGGTCCTTGGGAGAAAGGAGGAGAGAGCCAAGAGTGAGGGGAAGGATACACAACAGACAAGTAGGACAAAATGAGACGCTAGAGGTGAGAGTGGGAAAGAATGTGAGGGCAAACATGAGGCTGCCCCAGAGGCAAGAAATATGGCCGTGGAGAAGGAAAAGGCCAGAAGATAGCAGGTATAGGAGAGAAGGTGGCAGGGACTCAAGACGGAAAGCAGGGACATGCAGGTATTGAGGCCACAAGGCAAGGAACTACCAGGACAGAGGTGACCATCTAAGGGGTGATCTGGGAGGCATCCTTTTGACAAATGAAACAGAGCAGCTGACAACAAGAGAGCCCAACTGGTACCAAAGCCCTCATCTTTTCTGTGCAGCCTTCAACTGCAAATCAACCCTGTTTGAGCAGATCAGTCTTATTGTAAGGCCAGCGTCTGATATTCTTGATATGTAAAGCAAGTGCTTGCGAAGCCAAGTGCTATGCTGGCAGTAATGACATGAATCCATATGACACGTCACCCCCTTCCCCTTGGGAAGAAGCAGAGAGGGGCAGGGAGCTACCCCTCCACCGTAATTACAGGCACCTCCACTCTGCTTCAGGGATCATATGTATCAAATCACTGGCTACATGAGAATTCAAGGGAACACATACATTAAAGGCACAGTCCAAAGTGCGCCCTTGGGTTGATGGTAGCTTCTTGCATCAGCCTTGTGCATGCAGCGCGGGCGCAAGAGCACTGTCCTGGGCCCCTACACCAGTGCTGCATCTGCAGTGCCGATGTTGACAAGCTCCCATCCCCAGGCTGCGTGACACCGCAGCAGGTGCAGATCTGAGGAGCCCATTGGGACGCCTGTTGCCTACTCCGGGGTAAGGACATGAATGTCCCAGGGAGGCGCCTGCCTGCTTCCAAGCTCCACAGGCAGCTGGTCTGCCTGTTTCAGTGCAGCTTAGGATTGTACCCTCAGAGGTACCATCCAGCTTGAATTCTCATGTAGCCAGTGTGTAGCTCGGCAACCCAGACGTTCAGCAATAACATGATGACACCATTGGCAAACATCTGAAGGCGGTGTCACGATGGGTCGCAACACTGCCCAGCTGCAGGAGGTGTCCACGCAGTGGCATCAACCCCTTAAAGGGTCAGTGCCTTCAACAATAATATGTTGAAAAGGGTGGCTAAGTGACAAATCCTTGTAACTAGTACAAAACAAGGACCTGCTGACAAGCTCCCATCCCATTAGACGGGCAAATTTAAGATCAGGGCGAATTTTCCACACACCTTGTTAGCTTCGGAGTTACACAAATGAGTAACTCCCAAGAATTCCCCAAATTCAATGGAGAAACAGATGTTTCCTCAAGAGGCATCACATTTAGCCTAAACTCTACGGTGTTTCAGTCTTAAGAGGATAGTTCAACAAGTTCTTGCACTGGGTCTCATTAATTTATTGAAAACATATTATCACAGTTTTATCTCAAGGCAGCTCATCAAAGCATTTTACATGAAGTATCAACACATACCATTATAAAATAATCAAATAATACAGCATTCAGTATTAGCATTGTTACACTGAGGCATGTGGAGCCAGAGAAGCTAGTTTTGAGCATAAGTCTTCATATGCACTTCCCATTTATTTCAGTTGGACTAACTCTGAGAAAAGCATGCTTTGAGAATCCCACTTGGGAAATCCCAGCACTGGCCGATATCAAATCCTGTCTTGGGTAACTGTGTTTTTAGATAACCTCAGAAAAGGACTAATTGGAGTGAAAACTCACCAGGGCTTAGAATGCAGACCTGGTTTGAATGAGATGGGTCAGTTGCACAAATATATTGTAGCTCTTGAGCATGAACAAGAGCCTTGCTTTCATTAACAGCTAACAGCCACATTCAAGGGATTTGAGAGAAGGGCTTGGGAGTGTGGGTCTGAGACCAGCAAGGGAGTGAAGCAATGAAAAGGCAGGCATCTCCCCTTCCCCCTGCAGTGCAGAGCAAAGGTTTTCCAACTTCTTTGTCTGCAGGGTAGCAAATGCCACTTTTGCAGGGACTGACATTGCCATAAGAGACGACAGGTGAGCATAGGAGTGGGTGGCTCACCCCAGAGCTGGAGCTTTGTGCCGCACCCTCTTTCCCCAAAATGTGCCTCTTGTGGAGGGCCAGGAGGTGCTGTTGGCTGTCATGTTTTTGGACTTGTTTGCCTGTAAATGTACGTGGTGCTGACCAGGGCAGTATTATCCATTAGGCTGACTATGGTGAAGCCTAGAGGCCCCGCAGAGCCTAGAGCCCATCAATTTGGCACAGTTACCTGCGCCCTAACCTGATGTGGCAGCAGAAGGCCAGAGTTGGGCCCTGTTGCTCATGGCAGACAGCCATGAGCAATGCACCCCGCCCTCCGGGAACCAAGCCACAGCAATGCGGAGCTCCTCCGAGGGCCTGGCCCTGATGGGGGCAGGTGGAATGGATGTCGCAGGGCCAAGTGTATTCAATGCGCTGGAGCACCTGTGCACTCAGCCACCTGCTAACCCAGCTCCCTGAGGCAGGTGGTGCAACACTGACACAGACAGGCTCCCGCAGTGCCAGCTGGACCCGTGGCATGAGCTAACTTCCTGTGCATCTCCACTGGCCGTCGTTTCTGGGGCCACTCCTCTTAAGGGGAAATGGTCCCTTTCTTCTTTCTATGGTGCACCGTTTCGCCATGCACCGTTTGAAGAACACTGGATTAGGACATTGACAAGTGCACCAGGGTACATACCACAAAACAAACTCAGCAACAGAAAGATCAACTATTCTTTTTGAAAAAGTTTTGAAACTTTTGGAAAAAGTTTTTTTTAAGAACTCCTTTTGAATAAGTTTCAGACTTCTAAAGTGCTTTTAAAAATCTGAGCACAATCAGAACAGCCACTTTGATGAGTAACAATTTTATATAACATTAAAGTGAAAGAATAATTTTAATGGAATGTGTATGCAACCAAAATTTAATAAGCATTGTACCTTCAAAGTCTAGATGTAGTATGTTAATAAGAAATATCTTTGAAGAGCTGGAAATCACATAACCTTTATGAAAAGAAATTTCAAAGCAAAACACCAATCTGCTAAGCCTGTGTAATAGGAAACCATTTTAATTTTATATCGCTTGGGAAAGGTTAGTCTTTTCTTGGTACTGAAATTTTATAAATATAAAACAACTGATACTATTACTAGCAGTTAAATAATGTTTAAGGATTGTCTCTAATCAATAGAAGTTGTTTAAATAGAAGTTGTTTAAATGGTTTTAAAACATAAAACCAGTTTTTCCATTACCTTCACAGCATGATAGTACACAAAATCTTGCTCTAATAAAAGCCAAAGACTTCAGTGGGGCTAGAATCAGTGGGGCTGTAATCTTCTTAGTAGCCTACAAGAGCCCCTAAATGGTGCCCCTGTGAAAATGGTGCCCACGCCCTTTCAGAGCATTTTAATTGGGGCTGCCATGATGTGTGAACTAATTTTGAGAGTAACATATTGTTCCAACTACAGCAGTGACATTTTAGGGGCTCTTGTAGACTACTAAGAATCAGCCCCACTGATTCTAGCCCCACTGAAGTCTTTGGCTTTTATTAGAGCAAGATTTTGTGTACTATCATTGGTGTGAGCTGTTTGTGCACGGAATTCCCAGTTTTCCTGGAATGGGAATAACTCCAAAATGTCATGTTGACATTTTAGAAATTGCAGTACCCTGGTACTGGTTAACACAAATGAAAATTATGGAGCATCACAAGGTCAAGCAGATTGATGGTTCTATAGGGTCACATTCAGTTCCCAGAATTATTATTTAGTATGGGGGGGAAGGATGTTAAAAGAATAGCAAAACAGAAATGTAGAAAATAAGCATTATCAACTAACAATTATAGTAATATAGTTATTTGGTAATGGGCAGCCCAATATCATAATCCACGAGCATAATTAGGCCACAGTTATGGTGTTACAAAAAGTGTTTTCATATGCTGTGGAACTACCAGTGCAAACAGCTGGAGACCCCATTCAAATGCTCACACAAGCTGCATCAGAAAAGTTAATATGGTGCAGGAGCAGGTTGTGGGCAGCTCAGGGGAGGATCAGGGTGGGAATTAGCAGAGGCAGGGCAGGAGGGAATAGATTCAGTGGCAGCATGCACACCAGAATCCTATCCCCCTTTCCTGGACTTATCTCTGCAAAATAGCTAGTGTTGGTTTGAAGATACCCGTTGGTAGCCAGATGGCTAAAGACCCAATCCAATTCCCCCTCCCTGCCATCAGAACTAGTGTTCCATCAATGGGGTGTGGTTTCCGACCATCATAAATGGTCTTACAGAAGCAGGTGGAGTTACACTCTCTCATCCTATTGGAGAAGAGGTTGTGGAGGTGTTGCATGCAGTGTTGAGGTCTGGAGCAGCCACTGCTGCCAGTAGGTAAGCATTGGGGTGGAGGTGGGCAGGGAGGGGCAAAACTGGGTGCTGAGGGCAGGGAAACAGTAATTGGGGAAGTTGAGGGAGGTGGTGGATCCTATCCCCTCTTTTAGCAGCCTCCCAAATCCTTTCTCTTCTAGGGCCAGCTAAAGAGCTGGCACAGGTCTGAGGAGACTCATGGGCAATTGGAGGCTCCCAAGGCTCCCGATCTGCCCCTTCTCTGCAGGATGAAGTGGTAGCCTTTTTGGTACAGGAGTGGGGTTGGAAGGGTTGAGTTGACCTATAAGAACACTCACATGCAGAAAACTAACCAGGAACTGACACATATTAATAGTTTAAAAACTTTCTAAACTGCTCTTCAATAAAAAGGTTCACAAAGCAGTTTGCATAATATAATAATTGGCAAATGGCTTCCAAGGGGCTCACAAATGTAAAAAAAGATGCAACAAGACACCTGCAAACAGCCCCTGGAAATGGTGCCATGTCTGGAAGAACTGGAACTGGAGGAGCCAGGACATTTCACATCTTGCACTTGTATGTAGATGGCTGGACAATAAAAATATCCTCTGAACAAGCTACAATGTAGTCTGAAACTGGAGCATGGAGAGGTTGGCACAACTTGCTTCGGTTCAACTGAATCCAACATCTGGAAGGACCCATAAGCAAAAGACCATTGATAATATATCCTGCTTTGTAGCTATTCCTTTCATCTGGGTTTTAAACGGTCCAGAAAGTATTTTGCCCTGGTATAGTCTTGGGATTGTTGGTCCATGTGGAATGGTTAACTGTGTTCAAGTGAATGCACCCAGTTTTGGGCACCAAAGGAAACCTGCAGCATGCCACTTTGCCAGCTGTTTAATTTTTTTTTACAAGATGCATTTGATACAAAAATAGGTATGTGCTGCCTTAGCTTCTTCAACATCACAGGAGTTAATCAGTATGCCCTGCTCTTTTCAATGCCTGGGTGAATATGCTAATCTACCTCTTTGTCTGGCACATAAACAATTGGTTTATGAACACTCTTTTCATTTTCTAGCAAGGACATGATTACATTTCTGCTCACATAGCCATCCTCATCATGCAGAGAGAATACAGTTGCAATCTATTTTAATAGCTTATCTAGTATTCACAGTAACTGAGTGAAGTCATTATGAATTCAATCATTCATGTGAATGTCATAGGTACTTCCACAGGAGTTCAGCTGTAATCGAGAGTATTTAAGATCCAGTTGACTTCATACCCTGATGATAGTCACTGGTAACACCTCAGGGAAGGTTACAGCTCCCTCACGTACAACCTTGATTTGAAACAGTGGAATAGGAGTATCATGGGATACTAAATACATTGGATTTGGGCTCCATACAGATTGACAGAAGGGTGCCTCATAAGTTCCTTCTAATTAAAATTCAAATGGATCCAGAGTTTCAGGCTCTGGAAAAATATCTTTGGAATCAAGAGTAAAACCAACAGGTGTATTTAAAGACATATCTTTATTTGAAAAAGTTTATGCGCATAAACTTATCCACCTGCACATGCAAGATTGCTTAGAAGTATATGAGAAAAATTCAATTGGTCATGCTCCTAAAGATTCTCTGGAACAAGAATTTTTTCTTGTTATCTTTATGAAGATAATACTCTGAAATCAAGGAGTGACTGAGCCAAACCTGCTTCTAAGGAACGCAATTCCATGGTCTGGATGGAATTACTGTAAGAGTCTAATTCTCTGCAGCTACTTGCTCCCCTTCAAATGGTGGAGGATCACTCACATAAGAACCTTAATGAATAGGTACGTTCATAAGAAGCATCAGAGGTCAGCCAAGTTGACTGGCTGAGGGACTCTGGTCTCCTGGCTGACACCAATACTTTGCATACTGCTTCAAGAATTGTTGCAATGCTGTAACAGCGCAATCCTACCCCTCCCCTTGTGTCAACGCTATGTCCTGCCCCCCCCCCTGCAGTGGCACTCCAGCTCTGAAGCTGACACTACTTGTAGCATCGGTTTCAGAGCACCGATGGTCGGCACAAAGGGAGGCTCTGTCCCATATCGGGATGGGGATTAGTGGGAGGGAGGGAGGCAGGGGGCAGGACTTGGGCGGGACATGGGTGGGCTTGGGAGGTGGCCATATGGCCACATTCTAAGCCCATCAGCAAAGCCCCGATTCGGGCCACGTAGTCTCCTTGGATCTGTGCCCGCTCTTTAGCGGGCGCAGATTCAAGGAGCTCATAGGGGAGGCTGAAGGCTCCCCTACGGTAAGGGAGCGAACACTCCCTTGCCGTGCGGGGGGGGGGGGGGCTCCAGCCTCCCCTATGAAGCGTTGGATATGGTGCTGCTGAGTCTGCCTCGCCATTCCAGTGCTGCATAGAATAGCGCCCTAAGTCTCTTTGATAATTCAAAGTCGTGCTTTGACACAAAACCTTTGAAAATGATGTGCAATTCATATACATACAGCTATCTAGAGTCAAAATGCAATTTCAGATTTTCAAAAGGAGACTTAAAACACTGCTATGACTCATGCTAATGTTACCTAGAGACCACTGCAACTCCCCCCCCCCGATGCAGCAGTTTACATTTTGCCACTGCTGCAACAATGAGGGACATTTATAAAGTATAAGATCTTACACATTTAGTAAAAAATGTCACACATTTAGGTCCTAATCAGTGATGTCATGCACCCACTACGCACCACTATCTGAGTACTGGTTCCTAGAAGTTGAGCTGGTCCCGCCCACTCAAAGCTGGTCCTGTCGGCTGGTTGGCTCAGCAGCTGCACATGCATACTGCACGCCCGCAGCCATTGCCTGTACTTTCTGTGAGGAGGCAGGCAGGCAGGCAGCGTGGTGGCGGCGGCAGCAGCGGCAGCAGTGGAGCGAGAGGACCGGAGGTGGCAGCAGCAGCAGCAGCAGCAGCAGCGAGGGAAAAAGGCAGCAAGCATGAGAAGGTAGGCTGCCTGGGGCTCCCGCTCCCTCCAGCCGTGCAGATCCAGCGTCCCGGTTCCTCCTGCAGCCCCAGCCCCCACACGGTCTTTTTTTGGTCGCCCGTTCCCCCTCCTGCTCCTTGCCGGCTGGCCTGGCACTCAGTCGGGCGCCCACGTGGTCGTGCAGCCCGGTGGGCGCCCATTCCCCCTCCTGCTCCTTGCCGGCTCCTTGCATTTAACATGAAAGTTAAATGGCTCCCTGTCCCAAAAGGGCTCACAATCTAGTACAGTCTAGCCTGCTATTTAACCAGGGCACAGTTGAAGCAAAATATGTCTATACACATCTCTAGAAAGCAAAGCAATAGAAGTTAAATCAACACTAACCACAAGCTGAAGTTCTTACAAACATGATCACCTCCATGGCCACAATCATGACATCACTTCCGGCTATGACCTCACTTCCTGCCACGACATCACTTCCGGCTTACGACGTCACTTCCGGTGGGCGGACCCCAACAAGTGCCAATCAAAAGTGAGTACCTGTTCCTAAATCATTTGGATGACACCACTGGTCCTAATCCCATTGGGGCCTTGCACTAGTTCCTTTACATCTGTCACAAAATGCAACATGACATTTTGTGCAGCTGGGCTGTTGCCGCAAGTGACAAGAGGATGTGCACCAGTGGTGCTGATAAGTCAGTTCAGGAGACAGAAGGCAGGTATGGGTAGGTGGAATGGGACAAAGTAGGGAGGAATGAGAAGATAACTCTGGGATTGCCCCCTCCTGCAGGATGCAGTGAGTGTCCAGTAGCACAGCTACATTGGTGGTGGTGGATTTAGGTAGGATTGCTCAAACATTCGTGCGCAAAAGCCCACTTTGTCAAACACTTATTTATGCAGCCTGCCTGTGGCTACGCCAACAAAGGGTTGTTCAGTCACTGGCAGATTGTGCAGTTGTACAGGTTTGACCCCCAGAGCCATGTGTCTGCACCCAGAATCACACAGTGGAATCTGCCACTGTGAACTAGTCCTAGATTTCACTGAGATTTGCCCTTCTTTCAATCTCTATAAGCATCCAGCATGGCAGCACAATCCACCAATTCCCACATATAGTTTGAGATTGCGGCCAGTCACATGCATGTTACAAATGCCTTCAGCCACGGTTGATGTGCAGTAAACAGCCCGTGTTGAGAAGGGCAAAGTCCAAAATAACTTACTGTGGCGGAAGGAATAAGGCACAGCTATTGCTTGGAAATAACTTATTTGTTAGTCTTGGTGGATGCTTGCTGCACTCACCTGCTCTAATGAAGCCTTGCTTTGAGGAGCCTGCTGCAGTGGACTTTTGCTCCAGCATTCGATCACAATCAACTCTTCCTGAAGTAATAAATGATTCAAAATGCCCCCTAAGTCCTATAAAACAGGAACGGTTCAGATCCCTGACCTTGATCTTTATAGAAAGGTAAGAAGCTATTAAATCTCAGACTGAACTGTACACACTTAAGGGATACTATCCTTTAATAGGCCAGGCGTTTGGAGAGAGATCGTGCACAATCATTTTGATTTAAGTGTTTTATGGCTTCTTGACACTCGTTCAGAACTCGGCATTTCTAATTAGATGTAATTGGATCTAATTTCCAGCATGCAGCCGTTAGATATCGAGACAAATGCCTCAATGCAGCGTGACCTTTTCATTATTGCTTGGTCAAGGCATCCTTCAAGAGGCATTTCTTCCATCCCGAAAGCAGTCAGACTTTTTCAATGAACTGACAAAAGGTATCGCTTGTGCCAGAGATGAGGTCTGAATATCTTGAGTAGTGGCATTCAAAATATATTATGGAATTGCACTGTTAGAGGCATAAATAATACACAGTTTTGTCCTTTTTTTGTGGGAGTAAAGGTCATGAACCTATTGTTCTTTGGCAGGGGGAAACATTCAGGAAGACAATGAAAAGATGCAGAACTGAAATATCACCAAAGCCAGCAATTGTGTTCTTATGCTTGGTTGCTGCAGCTGGTATGTTCATTATGCATTCAATTGTTAGGGAGCAATTCCGAAAGCTAGTAAGGGTCAAAATAGACATGAAGCAGGATGTTTTGTGTCTTTTTCCCCCCCCCAAAAAATAGCTGTGGGGAGGGTGCATTTTAATCAGAGTTGCAGTTTGGGGAAGAGGAAGTCAAACAGGTTAAACACTGTCCTCCACACCAGAACCCAATCTAAATTCCCCCTCCCCAGCTACTATGGAGAGGAAAGACTATGATCATGTTTTAAGTCAGGAAATCAGTGCAGAGGCAAAGGTTAAACCACACTCTCCCAATGCTACAGGCCCCATCAAGATCACTCCCATCAGGCAATTTTTGGAAGGAAAAAAAGGCATTAGGTGTTTCACAGTTCAATCCCATGGGCACTTTCCGCTGACAGATCGAGTCCTCAGGATAAGGCATACCTTTGGCACTGTGGCTGCAACAAAACCACATGCAGCAGGGCTACCAACACATAAGGATGGTGATTGTGCATGCATGCCACAGGAATACCCAGGCACTGCTGAAGAAGGTGGCACTGGGAATGAGAGCAGGAGGGTCAGGGAGCAGGAGAATCAGAGCTGAGATGGAAGTCACTGGGAACTGTGTTGGGGGAGCAATATTGGTAGTGATGGTGGCAATCGCCTCTTTCCCCCTTGGCATGCCCCCTTGCGTCCACTTGGTCTTGTGTCAGTCAAAGAGCTGTTGCAGACCTGAGTAGACCCATTGGAGACCATGGACTAAGAAAGAATGTTGTTTACTTATCTCTCTGCCATTCTATGGTCCCCAGCTGGCCCTCAGGGTGCAGTGGAGGCTGCTTTAGCACTGCTGCATCCCATAGTTTTGGGACATCGATTATGGAACTATCCAGTGCCTGGAGATTTCCAAATAACCCCCACACATGCTGCCTTGAGCTCCACCATGGAAGAAAGGTAGGGTGCCAATATAATAAATAGTTGATTTTGGTACTGAAACATATGGGGCAGATGTTTAACAGTAATTTCACCTCCTGAGGGAACCTTGGTAATTGTCATTCTCTGTTTGTGAGGGGTCAGGATCTTTAAGGGCATTCTTAGCATTTCAGCAAATTACTACAGCCAGGATTCTTGGGCAGAAACCATGACAGTGAAATGGTAAAAAGCAGACATAAGTCACTAGTACAGATCGGGCCTTGGAGTTCCAGTGAATAGTCCTCTGGGTTCAATTTTGGCCTGTTTGGATCTCACAGGAAACCTTTTTCTTGATTAAGGCACGGTCATGTCGACCAGCTCTGTTGGACAGAGAAAAAAAGCCGTCTGTCTCCACAGATTAAAGCCAGCAGACAAAAAAAAAAAAAATCAGCTCCAGACAGATACCCATCCTCTGTCAAGCATTTCCTCTTCACATTCTGAAAGGAAACACAACCTCTCAGATGCCCTTTGCCCACCCCAGGCATACATAAACACTCTGGGTGACATGGCTGGTTACAGCTCAGCAGTTCCATTCATTGTCATTTCCTGGGATGGAATTATGTTTCAACATGTCCAGTTCCTATTATCTCCCTTAACTTCAAGTCAAGCATTGAGTCATTGGTGCTTTTTGAAGAAAGCAGCCCTAGGGTTGAGGCTGCCGCGGCCGCCCAGGCTAAAGAAAAATTTATAATAGTGACACAAATGACATTGAGAACTTGACATTCTACTGAGAGTTTAGACTTGAAAGACTCTTCCATCAGGAAAGAGGGGATTCACATCTTGGCTAGTTCAATCCTCTTTAATGTTGCTGACTTCTAACTTTGATGTTCCCTCACAGACATACTGAACTTCCATGCACAACTAACAAACAATGCGCACAGGCTATCCCCAAAATTAAGAAATGCAGTGACATGTGGTGAGGCCCAGGTCAAAGACACAGCCCCATAAATATACTCACTCACTCACTCACTCACTCACTCACTCACTCACTCACTCACTCACATGCTCACTCTCCCCCCATTCCAGAGCTATGGAGAAGGATAGATGACACACCCTCTCCCTGCATCAGCTCTATAGCTTTTCCCCGGTGCACTATACAGAATTAAGCTATCCTGAATAGGCTCCCTGCTGCTTTCCTTTTTATGTATATGGAACAATCTGAGGCAGCTCTGCCTGCTGCCTCCCCAGGCTTGCTGATGCAGGCATCCTACCCTTTTTCCATTGAGATTTGGCTGCCCTGCCTTCCACCCACCGTTGAAAGCCAGCTATGATTGCAGCCTAACGTGCTGAGGCAGTTCTGCCTTCTGCCTCCTTGGTGATTTCTGATGCAGGCATTCTGCGGGGAACACTACATTCCCACGCGACAAAAGCAGCTCTCTTATTTGTTCCCACAACCTGGCCAAAGTCCCGCCAGGAGTGACCAGCAGTTGGAGGTACCTGGCCCCAGAAGGTGGGGTGGGGAGGGTGACACCATCCCATTGAGGTGTGTGCTGCATTCTGTGGAGGGGAGACAGTCTTGGAGGCCTCCTCAAGGTAAGGCACCATTTGTTCACTTACCTCTGAGCTGCATTGCAGCTGCATTGGCACCAGAAATTTGGATAGGATTGGGCCTAAGTCTCTAAGCTACTAGGCTACAGTAGATTACAAAATAATTCAACACCTTCATGGTCACAGGTACATACATGTAGATTTCCTAGTTCATGAGATGGTGGCATCATACTGCATTCTGTGGTAAAATGGCCCATGTTTAAATGAATGCAATCACTCTTGATAGAACATTCATCCTAGTAAGTAAATTCTTCAATTTGTACTTTTCTGTTCATTCATAATTAACGTGAGACTAGAGAATGGTTTAAATTATATTCTGTAATAAACACTATTTTTCTTTGAGTTGCATTTGTACATATTTTTTCTTGTCACAGATCTGGGGATATTTTTTCCCCAGTCTAATTTTATTTAAAATATTACACGGTTTAAGTATGTTTATGAGGTAAATCAAATTTTCATGAAACGCTAGAAAGAATATGAAATCTGGTCACAATTTACTTATTAATGCAGAACTGTGATTAAAGAGAGAGAGAGAGAGAGAGAGAGAGAGAGAGAGAGAGAGAGAGAGAATCAAATAGGGTTGAGCTGAATATCCTCCAGCCAACATTTTTTGTCACAAAAAGGGCTCTCATGCAGAGGTGGATCTAAGGGGGGGGCAAATCTGTAAGTTTTGCAAGAAGCCTTACCCTGTCACGTAAATCCCTCCTCTCCCATGCTGCTGTAGCCAGTAAGCAACGCCAAGATGTTGCTGTTCCCTGTGAGGATTGGCTAGAACAGTGCAGGAGAGGAGTGTTTTCCACTGCATGGTAAGGCTCTGCTCTCATGACAGAGTGAAAAGTGTCTTGAGTAACTTCCTAAGGCTTGCCTTTTTCACACTTGTTCTGTGGTGTTCCAAGCCCTGATAAACTGCTTCTTTTGCACCATAAATAAAGCATAGTGAAAAAGTTTGAATTGAGCCTCAATTTCAAAAAAAAAAAAAGTTTGAATTGAATTGAATTTTGGCCAAAAATAAAATAAAAAATAGAACGTTGTATTAAAACCAGATATTGAGTCAGTTCCTTAATACACAGAGAGGTCAGTTTATGAAAGGCTTCTCAGCCTCACTGGTTGAGGCAAATGAACATGACAGGGATCACAGAAGCCATCTTGTTACTGTGATGGCTCCATAGGAGTTGGGTTTCAACACCTCTTTCCTTGCTTTATTTATTTACCTGTTTCTCTCTGATGGATAATCCTTGAGAAGTTTCATTTTGAAATCACAGATAAAGAGCCAGCAGGCCCAAATATCTGCTTCTTATTCAAATCTTATCTGAACTGTCTACGCCTCTTGGATCTGAGGCATAAAGAATGTCATGAGGGATTTGTTACTTCCTGTTTTGGGACAGGTTAGAGTTATTACAAGAACAGACTTTATAACTAGAGGTCCTTTCAGTGTTGTTATCAGCAGTGATCAAGTTGTGAAAATATGACACATAATAGTATGGGACATCTTAATTAAAAATGTCTACTCTGAGAGAATGAAGGCTTGGATATAGGAGCAAAACGTGATAAGAAAGTTGGATTTTTAGTATCTTCCATCTGGTTAGACTTTCCTGTTTGCTTGGGTTGAATATTCAATGGGGTGAAATAGAGGTGTGTTTCTATGGTGTTTCAGCATGGCTGCACAGGTGCATGGATGGATAGTGGAACCATATCAGTAGGAGCATTTTGGATCTTTGCAAGAGAACTGAAACACACCTTCCCTTTTGAAAGCATAATCTGGAGGAAAGAGCCACATTATTAGCCCCATGCACAGGATACTCATACATGCGATGCAGGATTGGACCATGCTGATATTGTTCCCATGCATGCATGTGAAAGGCATCTGAATTGCCTGAGTAGATGGCTCCACTCAGGGCTGGTTCTAGGAGTGGTGTGGCCCAACATGGGGGGCATTCAGGTGGCCCCCACCCTCCCCATGCAGCCCCCACTCACCAAGAAAAGCATTTATGGTGCTGCACATGGCACCTGAAAATAGTTGGTGGTGCCCATTTTGGACTGTTCGGAGGCAGGGACAGGTGGGAGGGCCCAAGGTAAAGCTGCTCTGCTTGCCTCACTGACTTACAGCTCATAGAAGTCCTGGCTGCAGCAGCAGGCAATGTGTTCACTGTGCTGGTGCGGGGGGGGGGAGGAGTGCCGGGCCCAATGTGATGACATTGGTCACATTGGCTTAAGGCCAGCCCTGGTGCTATTCCATACCACCAATAATATAAGAGCCTCTTTTCACAAATCAGGAGCAATATGGTTTCTCTTTACTCCCACAGTGCTCAAAAATGTTAAAACACATGGCATCAGTTTTTAGATTATTCAAATAGAATGAGTCCTTACTTATGCAAACACATTGTTAGTGAAACCACGGGAAATCTTTTAAACATTGCTAGTGTTTGATGGGAGCAACCGCAAAGGCAGCAGCAACCACAACACTCTCGGAATGGGTAAAAGGATTTGAAATTTTGAGGTCACCCAAGAGAGGCTACTGCTTTATTTCCTATGATGATCCTACTTCTCATCAGAGGACTCTCCTCCACATGACCTAGAAGTGTTCCTAGGTGCTTGACTGATGCAACCTTGATGTAATTATATATATTCTTTTAATGCAATCTGAACACTGCATTAAAACTCTCATACTCAGAGGTATCCTATAAATGAATTGGAGAGTTTTCAGGTTTTCTTTGGAATATGCACACTGTTTTCGTCTGCTGGCTTTGTGCATGCTCTGTACTTAGCTGGTTGCCCTGGTTTCTCACCATCTGCAAGGGTGCCTCCAAAGCCTCACCTAGCAATCACCTTCCCTAGCCTGCTGGCTTGCCCAGTTGCTGCTCCATTCCCTTCTTCCATGCAGATCCTTGTCTGCTATTGTGATCCTCCCCCAGTGCTTCTTGTAAGCAACAGAATCTTCCTGGCTTCCACGATGTAAGTAGTCACAGAGGGGGTGGTGTTAGTGGAACTGAATGGGCTAGTGCAGTAGTTCCCAAACCTTTTTGACTGGTGGTGACTTACTGGGCCATTGACCATGGAGCCTCTTTTCACAAAGCCCAATTGGGAGGAATTTCAAGTAAATTGGGGGTTGAAAAACAAACTAGACATGATGATTTGCAATGGCTTTGCAGTGGAGAAGCTCAGGCAACTCTAATGTGACCTTGAGACTTTTACAGTACTGTAGAAGCATGCGAAAGGGCTCTATCACTGCAACAGACAGAGCGTGGATGGAATGGGGGTGTTGAATCACCCTAAACCAATGGTGGCCTTAACAGCAACCTTGTAAAATGGCAATGATATGGAGAAAGCAGGGGTGCACGAAGGCCAGAACGCGCCCATGGCAGGCAACGAAACCACGCCCC
Source organism: Lerista edwardsae (assembly GCA_029204185.1). Taxonomy (NCBI): domain Eukaryota; kingdom Metazoa; phylum Chordata; class Lepidosauria; order Squamata; family Scincidae; genus Lerista; species Lerista edwardsae. The sequence continues at coordinate 3,631,033 of JAJKFI010000098.1, read as the reverse complement.
CAGGATGTCGCCCCATCCCCACACGTCACTCCGAAACACCTCCCTGCACCCGGAAACACTTCATTTCCAAGCGTAACGGAGGCAAGAGAGGGCGGGCGGGCCAAGAAGTGTGTGCTTTCCCATGCAGACTGCATGCAATGGTGCCCATAGCTCCCGCCATCCCAAGCATCCGGTCAGATACGCCTCTGGGAGAAAGTGCTTAGATTTGTTAGGCATTTGGAAAAAAAGGGAAGCTATGATAATAGCATTGCACTCCACTGAACAGGCTGCTGTTTAAAGTCAGTTTGTAGATTCATTTTTAAACCAGATGTGTGAAGAAAGTAGATAGCAACAGAGGAGAAAATGGCATGTACTGTTGTGGTCATGTGTAAGAAAGCCGGATCATTATTTATCTGTTGCAAAGTGGTAGGGGCAACCTGAGGAGAGACAGAGAGGAAGGGTATACTTTATCCTTGCCCTGCCACCACAGTTTCCCCTGCAAGTTCGTTCCTCCGCCACATGTTCCACGCCATATTTCCCTCATGCAGGGAGCCTGGAATCCCACAGGAATAAGACCAGCTTGGGAGTGGGTAAATTTCAAGTTCCTGCTTGAAATGTTGGCAGGGGGTAAATTAAGCACTCCCTTTCTGCTCCTTTGGTGCTTTGAAGTATCTCTTCCCTTTGGAGCTCTGCAAAGGAGGAATGGTTGTCAGATCATTGCTATGTGAAAGATTTTGTTTGCCCCTGAGGAACATCTGGTCTGAGATCGGTTCTCCCTGAAGGATGTTACCCTACACAGGTATGATCAATAAGTCTTCCGCCATCCTGACGAATGTCATCTGCTTCTGTCCAAGTTCTGGACACTAGTAACAGACAGCTCTGAGCAAAAGCTCACTAACAATCCCAATTAAATCCCCCTGCGCCAGTGCAGGGAATAGACTTGTGCCATTAGCCTAATTTGAGAAAGAACTGTGCAGTCCCTGAGCTGCTGGCACATCTCAGCTAAACTCTTGAGCCTTGGCAGCAAGAGGGTTGTGCAATCCCTGAAGTCATCTGGGATCATTCTAACAGTCTAGTAAATTTAAAATAGAAAATCTGCTAGAAACCTGCTAGCATTGTAAAGTGGTATGGCCAACAACTTAAACTTTGGTATAGTAAACATATTTCCTCTTTGATGGGAATCCTCTGGCAGCACAAGTCTATGCACGTCTACTTAGAAGTAAGTCCCATTGTGTTCAACAGGGTGTATTCCTAAGACACGCCGTATAGGCTTGCATCCTCAGACAAATTCACTGTTAAATGCACAGTAAAGTTTTGCAAAATTGATAGATACTGAGTTGGTCTTCCTTAAGAAGTCCTAGAGATTCCTAAAATATCTTCATTGAACGTTTCCTATCTATCTGAAGGTCCCAGAGACTCATCATTATTCACTGAATTCAGACATGTAAGGTCTGCACTGACAGTCTCTTTTTTAAATCTTAAATGCTTTTAATTATCTATGCAAGTCTTCTAATTCCATCTCAAGGGAGGGTAATTTAGCATCTATCATCTGTTGATCCAACTGGTTGGACAAATTAGTTTATAATTTCAAAACAGAATAATTCAAAGGTCAGTTCCTGATTAATATCATCCAAAAGAAGCATGGATGATTAAAGAAGCATGGATAGCCTGGGAGCATGGAAGAAGCATTCATTTTACTTTTTATATTTACATTTATATATTTATAAATTTATCAATTTGGGAGCGGCTTTTTTGTTGTTTGTACTCTGTATTCCCGCTTCCCTTGCTGATCCATTATAGGGAAAAATGGTGAATTACATGCACAAAGATAATTTTAAATGTATAGCTAAAAAGCCAGGAAGAGTGTCATAAGGCACAATCCAATCCAAGTTTCCAGCACCAGGGTAAAGGCAATGCAGCTCCAAGAAAAGAGAACATAATGTCCCTTACCTTGATGAGACCTCGGTGACGACTACTCTACTGCAAAATGCAGCACATGTCCCATTGGCACACCTATGTCAGTGCTGGAAAGTTGGTTAGGATTGCGCTCTAATAGACCAAACCTCCAGGGCCGCAGCTCCAATCTCAGGCATGTAGTCCTGGAAATGGCCAACACAAAAGTGCCATAAAGTATTTTGTGACTACCAGGAGGAGGCAGGTATTGAGCCTCCATGCTGGATAGAGAAGCCCCAGGAGCTGATGTCAGAGAGTTTATCGCCAAGTGGCATGAATGCATTCGGGAATGCGGGATGGTGGGAAGAAGGCAAAACTAGGTAGGGGAGAATGGAAAGGGGGCAGGGGGTGGCTAGATGGGACCCAGGGGAAGAGAGGTGATGGTGGCAGAGGCTGCCACTGGATCATATCCCCCCTCCAGAGCCTGAAAGCCCTACATGGGGCTACTCAGTTCTGCACCAGCAATTTAGCTGGTGCTGATCTACGTAGCTCCATTCCTGCTACTGGGGCTTGACACTTGGTAAAGCAACAAATGTTCCCTTACTTGAGGAAACTTCCAGCTGCCACGCGGCCTGCATGGGATGCAGCAGCAGCCATTTCGGCGCTGCTGTGTTGTAGCATGGGCAATCCAGTTAGGATTATGTTGTAGAGATGTTGGTGCTAAAAGAAAACATGAACACTTGAAGTTACATTATGGCCATAATCAGATGATTGATCCAATTAGCCCAGGACTGTCTCCTCGGACTAGTTGTGGCCTCCCCAATAAATAAAGGCAAAATGGCCATATTGAAAATCTGGCAACACGCTGGTTTGGAAAACAGTTTTTCCAAAACACAAACCCTGTAGGAAGTCTGGATTAAATAATCCTGAAGCTTTTGTCTGTGTTCTGCACACTGTAGGATACCTGCGAGCCTCTGCAGCGTCAAGGCTTCACAGGGTAGAAAAGGATTCTCCAGATCATTATAGGCTCTCATTTAAGGATGAGGTTAGTCCAAGGCATTCAACCAAGAGCGATAAAATGAAAATCAGGGACAGAAGCAGTGGTCAATTTCCAAATGGTAGTTCAAATGGTAGTTTCCAAAAGGCAGCTGAAGGATATCTACAAACTGGGCAATAGAACAGCAGGTGAGATTCATAGTATGGGATGCACATTGTGATACGAGTGCTAGCCGCATATAAGTCGAGGGGTGTGAATGGCATTTGTACATCCAAGGTGCACAAAAAATCTGAGCACACAATAAAAACTGCACTGTAACATCACCTTGGTGCAACAGCAGTGGAGAAAAAGGTAAATTCGGTGTTAGGAATGATCAGGAAAAGGGTCGGAAACCATCACGCCCTTGTATAAGTACACGATGCTAGCTTGTTGTCTTAGTTTTAAGTTCATTTCCACAAAAACACAGCAAAAACTGAAGTTTTTAATGTGTGGGCATCGCTTTTGCTTTAGGTACCTCTCTCTCTCTCTCTCTGTCCTCCCCACCCCCAATGCTCTTAGAGAGCTCCTTGGAGAATCTGTTCTGGAATAAATATTTATAGAAACAATGCAATAACACACTCCCCAGGCACCTTGTTCCTGAGTGAAAGAAATTACTTCATGATCCTAACTACAAGACTATTTTACAGCAATAAAGCCAGGCTCAGGAGAAACCTCAGGAGAGGCCTTCTGTCGAAGGAGGGTGAAGAATCCTGGCACAATGCTGTGGCCAGATTAGGGTATATTCACTGATTAGCATTTAGATGATACCGTTATTCTGCCTGTCAGTTTCCTCTACTGTATATGCTTCTATGTCCAGCTATTCGTAAACATCTTTAGTGTATTTATAGGACAGCATAAAAAGAAAAGTTGCCCAATCCTTTGATAGAGGGCAATCATTTGCATTGCTCACTATAAAAGATATTTTGCACATTTACGTGATCAGGCATGTGTGCCAATAGTATTTACTCACTCACCCATTATTCACAGAGAAGTGGGCGGAGGTGAGAAAAATCAAACAAGGTTTTATGTGAATTGGCCACAGTTTCTTTGGGGCTTCTGTATTTCAGTGTTTGCCTCTTGAAAGCGAAGAGTTTCATTATTAGTATTTCTAACTCAAAGGCCCTACAGCAGCAATGTTCAACCACAGTGCCACAATGTACTGCGAATGGTCCACAGGTGTGCCATGGGAGTTCATGGAAGGGTCATTTATCAATGGGGGGGGTGCAAGCCCCCCATCAGCAGTGAGGTGCGCCTTGTCAATTGTCAACAAATAGTGTGCCTTGACAATTTTAGCACCTTGTCTAGCACCTTACCCCTGCTAACTGGGCAAGAGGCATTTTTTTTTCAAGTGGTGGTCCTCTTATATTTAGCAGGGGGAGAGTAATTGTCCCTCTTCACCCCTGTGCAGTGGCTGTTGCTGGTGGTCTGCCTTTTTTTAAGATTGTGAGCCCTTTGGGACAGGAAGCCATTTAACTTTATTATTATTACTATTTGTCTGTAAACCGCTTTGTGAACTTTGTATTCACTTTGTGAACTTTGTAACCTGTTTGATTGATTGATTGATTGATTGATTGATTGATTGATTGTCAGTGTGCTGTGGGATGAAAAAAGGTTGAAAATTGCTGCCCTGCAGATCTATGAAGCAACTCTCTGGTGTTTTATATTAGGGCCTTTTCTGCAGGAGTGGTCTCAAGAATTTCAAAAGTCCAAGGCAGGTGAGCAGCCCCTTTCTGTTCTGAGTTCATTGGTGCCTTTGCCCTGGGGAAGCCCAAATAGCCACAATGGGCCAACTAGAACCTGTGTCAGCTCAATCGTTGGTGCTAGTCTGCGTCTGCTTTGAACTGGGATTTGGCGTGTGCCATGCCACCAATCCTGCCCCTCCCAGGTCCTATCCATCCTCTTCCCTGCCCCCATCCCACCCACTCCCTCCCACCCCTGCCCCATTCATCCCCTTCCCACCTCCCTCTGTTCCAACTCCCTACAGAGCTTACCTGCTCCGGCAGCTCTCTGTGGGTCCATCGGTGCTCAGGAGGCCACTCTGACCCCAACCACCTGCAGACTTGCAGTGTACATTGACAGAGGACAGGTTATGATTGCTATAAAGCAGCATCCGTGGGTGAGGGAGACAGACAGGATACCACCATTAGTCTGATCCTGCAAGCCTCTTACAGTGCAATACTATGCATGTCACTTAGAAGTCAGTCCCATTAAAATCGATGGGACTTACTCCCATGGAGGTGTGTATATGATTGAAGCTCTATATTCTCAGGCATGTTGCCCTTATGCCTCTGTATGCACAGACTTAACTGTGAGGAGCTGTGGATTACAGCGTGCTCCAAGGTGGTAGGGCTGTGACCTTTTCTGGCATGATTTGTGGGCCATTAGCACCTGCATAGTAGGCAGATTTTCAGCAAGTGAAGGCTTCCCCACCTTGCAGATGCAGCAAAAGCCTCTGGATTGTCATGCTTTGTCTTCTTTCCCCTTCAACAAATGTTTACCGTAATAATTCCTGCTTCTGGTGATTCTCCCTTTTTACAAATAAAAATTAGAAACCCTGCTTTGACAGTTTTTAATGATCTTTTTCAAAAAGGGGAGCAATTCAGTGCTATTCTCGCAATTTGCTGTCTGCAAAAGATGAAAGGCACGCTCCAGAAGCAGATATTAAAATGGTACAAGACTTGAATATGTATGCTACCGGACCTGACACATGAAACCGACCTCACTACAGATAGTATATTCACGATGCACTTTACACTGAGGCTGGAGCTAGGTATTGGGTTTAGGCACTGCCAAAATGGCATACCCTTGTCTCTTTCTCATACCACCCCCTCTGTCCATTCCCCTGTGTTTTTTCCTCTGCCCACCCCACCTGCCCCATTTCCCCCTACCTCTTGTGTCTTCACAACAACCTGTGAGGTACCAGCCTGAGCAGGGCCGGCCTTAGGAGCTATGGGGCAGGAGAGTGAAAAGTGGTTAAGAAGGCTTGGGGTTGGGGGTTAGGATTTGGAGTGTGCTGCTGCCGCCAATCTTCCCCCCCCCCCCTCCTGTGCCGGATCTGCCTCCTGTTCTACCCTCCCCTTCTTCAAAATGCTCACTCCCCATCCCTGGAATGCCCTCTTGTCACCCTCTCCCCCTTCCTGTGCCTTTCATTTCAAACATACCCCATTGGGCCAGTGCAGGGTCTGGATCCGGCCCTCCTGGACCGGCGTGGTCCTCCATCTTGACTCCTGAGTTGGCGCAAACCCGCTTTATGGCACATTTGCAACAGTCGCGAGCTGGCGCAGAGGGCCTGCACCGGCTCAATGTCGCATCTGCATTGTGCCCTAAGAGTGCTCCCACAGGTAGTATACCTTCTGATTGCTCAGTCAATAAACTACCATCTTCCTTGATGCAGCGTGGCATACAATTTCATTTGTACTGCAAAGTTATGGGAAAATAAATGAGAAAATGAGTGCATATCATTGTGGAAATATATTACATCCTCAGTGTCACAACTGTAGAATCATTTCTTGCTTACAAAGCATATTTGTCCCCATAAATGTATATGAACAGAATATCAATAGATTTTAATGGACATGTTGGATCATTTATGGCTTGCTTGGGTTCACCAGCTTTCTATATTATCTCCTACTGTTTGTGGATAGGAAGCTAACTCAGTCAATAGAGTGAAGGAAAATATTGATTTTTCCTGGAGATTACGATGAACCGGTCTGGATTATTTTAAAATGAATTAAAAAACAGTAAATCTTAATCTGCTGCCACAGCTTTGAGAATCTGGCTACCCCATCACCTGAAATAAACCAGATAAACCATATGATTCTTGTATTAATCACCCGTGTGTGTGTGTGTGTGTGTGTGTGTGTGTGTGTGTGTGTGTGTGTGTCCCTATATAATATTTTTCTATACCAAAATACAAATTTGCCACTTGTGACTCGGACCCAAATCCTAATCAATTTTCTAGCACTGGTATAGCTGAGCCAATGGGGAATGTGCTGCATCTTGCAGTTGGGGGCAGTCTCGTAGCCCTGCTTAGGTAAGGGAACATTTGTTTCCTTACCTCAGAACTGCATTGCCCTTACCCTGGTGTTGGGGTTAGGATTGTGCCCTCAGAAAGTCAAATATAGCAGATGACCACCACTGTCTGCCTTGAATTGAAATTTTGCCTAACAAATCACAAAACATTTCGGGTGAGTAACCTTTGCATTGATGAATTGGGGAGCGGGTGGAGTTAGCTGGGGTCTTCCACAGAAGAGGGAATATATTCACTTCCTCTATTTTTCTCTGACAAAAACAGTGTAAGTGTGCATATCTGAAGAGCTTTATCTCCCAAACTTTCAAGCTTCCATGTAGGAATTTGAGAGTACAATCCTATGCACCATTGTGCCGGCGCTAAGCTCTTGCGCCGGCTGAACACTGTTGCAAACGTGCCATCAAGCACGTCCGCATCAGCGCTATGGTGCTGGACTGGCGCACGCAGCAGTGCCGGCGCTCAGGCACCGCTGTGACTGTCGGCAGCGCCGGCCATGCACCAATCAAGTGTCGGCGTCGCTCGGTCATCTCAGGGCCTCCACGAGGGTGTTCCAGAGGCATTCTGGGGGCGTAACTGGGTGGCGCAGTGGGTGGAGACTGGGGTTGTAACGCAGAATGGTTGTAGTGCCATATCCTAATGGCCCTGATTCGGGCTGCTCCTGTCCACATTCCTCTATACCTGCAAAATAGTAGGCGCAGATCTGAGCAGGCCCATGGGACGACCGGGGCTTATGTGGGTGCAAGGGGAAAACCTCCCCTTGTCCTGTACGTTGCTACTGTTGCCTCCTAATGGGCTTTAGGATGCAGCCCTGCTATGTCGGCCTTATTATGTCGGCCTTACTTAGGATTGCGCTGACACGCAGCATCTATTTTCAATCCATACCCTTTCTAGAGGAGGGCCATCTTCACAGTGCCCAGAAGGATGAGAATCAAATGCCTGTTTTTTGTCTTCCCTCTCCAGAATAGAGGGGGGCAATGAATTTAAGGGAGCTATAGCCTGGCTTGTGCCAGCTTAAGTCTATATTTGCATCGGGCGTTGAGTTTATTTGAGCCTGTAATTTACATTACTTCGTGCTTAGTATAGCCATTATTACTTGAAGCGAACAAATATCAAATGGACATTCCACTGTTAAATTAAAAAAAAATTGTTGACTAGGGGAAAAAAATCTTGTTCTCCACTTTTCCAGAGCAATCTCTTGTCTCTCCTCCTTACAGTACATTGTTGCGCAGAGAAATGGAATATTCCACACCCTGCTCACTGTTGTTCTGGGCTCCCCTGACAAGGGTCATTCAACTCTGCATAAAATTACTGAAAACAGTATTATCAACCTTTGGAGAATTCCGTAATAAGCTGTCAACATTTTGACTGTCAACGATTCCTCAGGAGGACTTGCTGCTCTGATTTACTGGCAGTGGCTGTGCTGGTCTATGTTTTTTCTGGTCCCCAAATGATCACAGCTTCCTCCTCACTCTCTTCCAAACTGACAAGTGTTAATCAAATCAGGCGCCGGTTTTCATTTTACTTCACTTTTGTGCGTGTTCATGCTTGAGGACATTTTATGCTAGAAGCTCATGTTTGAGATGAAATTGCTTTTCTTCCAGGTCTTAAGTTATTCTGCGAAGGAGCTCTTAAATACTTCAGGAAGCAAGACTTACTAACAGATCCTGTGCTTATGTGTGCTGGTCATGCACATGCTTGTGGGGAAGCATTTCTAGTTCTAAAAAGCCCACATAGCAGTTTAATTAAAATGCCATGCTAAATAAAAAGAGAAGCTTCCATCTGTGAGGCCGATGTTTCTCTACCTGAAATCAGAGGGATCCATCCAACTTACAATTGCGCTCATGATAATGCATAACAGGGATGGCCAACTGCTATACAGGCATGGCCTAGTATCTGTTTGGCTTCCTTTACACACACACACACACACATACACACACACACACACACACGTACACGTGGATGCACGGGAGGGATAGAGCCAATAGAGGGATGTTCTTTTCCCTCTCTCACAACACCAGAACCAGAGGACATCCACTCAAATTGAGTGTTGGGCAAGTTAGAACAGGAAAAAAAAAAGGAAATACTTTTTTACCCAGTGGGTAATTAAGCTGTAGAACTCCTTGCCACAGGAGGTGGTGATGGCATCTGGCTTAGGTGCCTTTAAATGCTCCCTTATCTTTTTAATAGGTGTCTCAATATCCATGGAATACGTGGATATATAATAGAGTCATGAGCAGGGCATTACATAAAATAACCAAGAGAGTTGTATAACATGAAACTTCCAGACGACCTCAGACATCTACCACTCTTGAAAACATAGTGTTTTGAGGACTGGAATCTTGGGAAAGAAGAAGTCCACCGAAGGCCGCTGGCTGGCTTTTCTCCCCCAATTCAGCTCCTTCCTTGTGCAGTCCCTTTAAACCAAACAGGAACTGAGGGGCACACTGTGAGTGATGCCAGCACTTTCTATACTTCCTGTTTGTTCAAAGGGACCATACAAAGAAGGAGCAATTCGAGAAGGTAGGGGATCAATCAATCACTACTATTTATATACCGCTTTTCAACATAAAGTTCACAAAGCGGTTTACAGGCAAATAATAACATTAACGTTAAATGGCTCCCTGTCCCAAAAGGGGTCACAATCTAAAAGAATGGAGAACACCACCAGCAACAGCCACGAGAAAGAAACTGTGCTGTGGGGAAAAGGGACAATTGCTCTCCCCCTGCTAAATATAAGAGGACACCACTTGAAAAGTGCCTCTTGCCCACTTAGCAGGGATTGGATTGTCACTTCCATGTGTTATTTTTTTTGGGGGGGGGGAGGGGTGCATGTCACTGGGTTGGGGCTTTGGGTGGAGATCTCAGTGGATTGTCTCTGAGTATGGTATGCTTAAGAGTTTTGTTTCCTCACAAACGAGAGTGTCAGCAAACTCTTTATTTTTATAATCTATTTTAACTTGGTTTCCCCAGCATGACGAACCAGCAAATTACCGCAGAGGGAAACTCTTCTGGAACGAATATTTGATATCTCCCTGCTAGACATAAAAAATAGACAATGCTAAAAAGTGCCTCTCTGCACAGTTAGCAAACTTTTTACTACATCTTGATTAAAATTTGGTCAGGTTGCCAGGGGCCAAATAAAATTGATTGGAGGCTGGATTCAGCCCACTGGACACAAGTTGGTTATCATATAATTGGTTCCTGTCTTGAGCGTGGCTGTTCTAACTTCAGTAATTAAACATCTCAACATGTGTGGTGTATTAAACCGGATGGTGCATTCTATTGTTTGTTTTTTTCTTTGCATTTTATGGATTTTCTTCCAGAAAAGGCATAAATACCAGGCAGGTGGTATTTACAGTTCAAGCTACTTTATTTGGTCTCCCCCCCCCCCTTTGCCTTTGGACACTTGAGTTTTAGATTTGAAGTTTTCTTTATTTTATCTTTTTTCTTTTCTTTTTTAATAAAATGGGCTATAGCAGTATAGTATGTGCATTTTTTTACTATGAATTTTTGAAATGTGATAAGGACAATACACAATGTTAACCTTTTTCAATTACTTGTTATAAAAAGCATTACAATGTGACAGAGCCCATTTTCTTGGTTAATTCAGAAGTCCCATTGTGTTCAATGAGTTTCTCCCATGTAAGAGTGTTAAAAAGTTGCAACCTTAAAACTTTGAAAGAAAATCAAAGAACTATAAGAATAAACAAAATCAAAAGGCAATTTTAAAAGTCAATTTAAGCCAACGGGTGATATTCTACAGGGGGTTGCCCAAATTGCGATCCGTACCATAGCATCAGTTGGTTTTAAGTTAATGTTTATGGGGCAGCTGTATAAAAAGTCACTGTCACAGGCACCTTTTAAAAATGTCATCAAAAATGTCTTATCAGGAATATTTGAATTATTTATTTCCATGGCAAGTGTTTTAAATATAAAAAAGAGAGGCCATCATATTAATATTTTGAAATATATGCTGTCGTTCTACAGTGCCGCTTGTAGCCTGATACTATGGCTGCCCAATCCAAATGGGATGTTTGTTGGGTATTGTAAAGCCAGACCTGAGAAATTTACAGGCCTGAACGGCCAAAGTGAATAATGCTGAGTCATGCAGCAAGGGAATGGACCCAGGAGTTCTGCTGAGTCACTCTGACTCAGGGGAATGATATCATCCTGTTTCTGATAGGCTCTGGGGAGCATTTATTCAGAGCCTGAACCACCTGTGGGTCATGTTAGAGGCCTGAGCGTATGGTGTTGGTGTGCTGGAAGAATCTGTTTCAACAGCTTGTACTTTGCTGCTAGAAGCTCTGTCTGCTAATACAGACACTCTTTGCAGCCTTATCTCCTGTGTCTGTGTTTTTCCTCTCTGGGACTCTGCAACCTTGAGTTCCTCGCTTTACAAACCTCAAAGTGGTGAGCCTGCTTTGAAACCACTTGCAACAATGTTGTGCTGGCACAGGCTGCTTGTGCCATCTCCCATAGGAGTATGCCCTGAATGCTTACTTGGAAGTAAGCCCAACTATGTTTATGGAGGCATATGCCTAAGTACGTGTGCATTAGACTGCAGTTTTAAAATACATTGGATAGGTAACAATATTAGATAGATAAATATATACACCGTGACATGTAAGTATCTCTCTGTTAGAAAGAAAAAACGCCATGTCAAAATGAAGGCTTGACGATGAATAAATACTTTTATTTGGTGATGCTTTCATATCTGCTGTCATGGCTATTAAGGAGCTGTTTTAGATCTTCAACTATGCATGATTAATTCCAGCTATGAAAATTATCTTATATGCTTCACTGTCATTAACAGTTATCAGCAGTGACGAATAACAGTACCCCAGAAAGGATTTAAATGAAATAGGTACAGCAGTATCTTCCCACTGTGTATCCGTGCTGGAATGGGAAAGCATTTGTATTATACTGTATTTATATTTATTTATTATTAGATTTTTACCCCGCCTTTTGTGCCCGGAGGCACCCAAGGCGGCATTACGATATATATATTAAAAATACAGTATAACAAATTAACATTAAAAACAGTTAAAAACAGTATTAAACAATAGCAATCAAGATTAAAAACACAAACAATTTAAAAACAATTTAAAAAACAAACCCTGTGGATCATAATAACCAGCCAGCCAGCCTGTCAACAGTTAAAAGCTTTTTGGAATAAAAAGGTCTTCAGCCCCCGCCGAAATGTAAACAAAGAGGGAGCAGTTCTCAGTTCTAGGGGAAGGGTGTTCCAGAGTTGGGGGGCCACCACCGAGAAGGCCCTCTTCCTGGCCGCCACCCCTCTCACTTCTCCTGGTGGCGGCACAGTCAAAAGGGCCCCCCCAGATGATCTAAGAGTACGGGTTGGATTATATGGAAGGAGGCGGTCCCTCAAATACCCCGGACCCAAGCCGTAAAGGGCTTTAAAAGTCAAAACTAGCACTTTGAATTGGGCCCGGAACAGAACCGGCAGCCAGTGTAGTCGCCGAAGCAATGGCTCGACAGAGTCAAACTGACATGCCCCAGCAACCACCCGAGCCGCCGCGTTCTGTACTAGTTGTAATTTCCGGACCGTCTTCAAAGGCAGCCCCACGTAGAGCGCATTGCAATAATCTAATCTAGATGTCACTAGGGCGTGGGTCACAGTGGCCAGGTCCACACAGCTCAGGTACGGCCGCAGCTGGCAGATCAGCCGAAGCTGAGCAAAGGTTCCCCTGGCCACCGCCGCCACCTGGGACTCCAGGTGTAGCTGTGAATCCAGGAGAACCCCCAAGCTGCGAACCTGCTCCTTCAGAGGAAGTGCGACCCCATTCAGAGCAGGACGATAGTCCAAAACCCGAGCTGTGGATTTCCGAACCAAAAGCACCTCTCCCTTATCCGGATTTAATTTCAGCTTGTTCGCCCGCCTCCAGCCCCTAACTGCCTCCAGACAGCGATCCAGGACCTCAACCGCCTCCTCAGAATCAGGGGGAAAGGAGATAAAGTTGGGTGTCATCAGCATATTGATGGCACCCCACTCCAAACCCCCGGATGACCTCTCCCAGCGGTTTCATGTAGATGTTAAACAGCATGGGGGATAAGATGGAACCTTGCGGCACCCCGAACCTAAGAGGTCGGGGTGCCGAGCAAGCGTCCCCCAGCACCACCTTCTGGGATCTGTCAGTCAGGAAGGAGCGGAACCACTTCAAAACAGAACTCTTCATCAGACAGAATGGAAATACAGCATATTCTGGGTTCATAGAGATCAAAGCTGATCACCGGTAGACACAATTTTGATATTTTGTTTATGTAATTCTCCGTAAGTCAGAATATTTTGTGGCAAATTCCATTCCTTGCTGAAGACACCTACATAAGAACATAAGAACATAAGAAGAGCCCTGCTGGATCAGGCCAAAGGCCCATCTAGTCCAGCTTCCTGTATCTCACAGCGGCCCACTAGGTGCCCCAGGGAGGCATGAAACAACAAGATGCTTGCATCCTGTTGCCACTCCCTTGCACCCGGTACCAGTAGCCCACCACCTTTGTAAGGAGGTTGCACAATCCATCATTGCCTATAGCCCACGATGGACCTTTCCTCCAGAAATCTGTCCAATCCCCTCTTAAAGGCATCAAGACCAGATGCCATCACCACCTCCTGTGGCAAGGAGTTCCACAGATTAACTACCCGGTGGGTAAAAAAGTACTTCCTTTTATCTGTTTTAACTCTCCCAACCCTCAGTTTTAGCGGATGCCCCCTGGTTCTGGTGTTTTGAGAGAGGGAAAAGAACATCCCTCTATCGACTTTATCCCTTCCATGCATAATTTTGTATGTCTCAATCATGTCCCCCCTCAGGCGCCTTTTTTCTAGATTGAAGAGCCCCAAACGCTGCAGTCTTTCTTCATAAGGGAGGTGCCCCAGCCCCGTAATCATTTTTGTCGCTCTCTTCTGCACCTTTTCCAACTCCACTATGTCCTTTTTGAGATGCGGCGACCAGAACTGGACACAATATTCCAGGTGTGGCCTTACCATTGATTTGTACAATGGCATGATAATATTGGCTGTTTTATTCTCAACCCCTTTTTTAATGACCCCAAGCATGGAATTGGCCTTCTTAATTGCTGACGCACACTGGGTCGATACCTTCATTGAGTTGTCCACCAGCACCCCAAGATCTCTCTCCTGAGCTGTCACAGACAGCTCAGAACCCATTAGCCTATAGGTAAAGTTTTGGTTTTTTGCCCCAACGTGCATCACTTTACATTTGTCTATGTTGAAACGCATCTGCCATTTGGCTGCCCATTCCCCCAACTGGGAGAGATCCTTCTGGAGCTCTTCACAATCCTTTCTGGTTTTTACCACCCGGAAAAGTTTTGCGTCATCCGCAAACTTGGCCACCTCGCTGCTTATCCCTGTCTCCAGGTCATTTATGAATAAGTTGAAAAGCACGGGCCCCAAGACAGATCCCTGGGGCAGTCCGCTTTTCACCTCTCTCCATTTTGAAAATTGCCCATTGACCCCCACTCTCTGTTTCCTGGCCCTCAACCAATTCTGGATCCATAAGAGGACCTGCCCTCTTATTCCCTGACTGTGAAGTTTCTTCAGCAGTCTTTGGTGGGGGACCGTGTCAAATGCCTTCTGAAAATCCAGGTATATGATATCCACAGGTTCACCCACATCCACGTGCCTATTGACCTTTTCAAAGAATTCCAAAAGGTTTGTGAGGCAAGACTTACCCTTACAGAAGCCATGCTGACTTTCCTTTAGCAGTACTTGTTCCTCTACGTGTTTTAGGATTTTATCTTTGATGAGGCTTTCCACCATCTTACCCGGAACAGACGTTAGGCTGACAGGCCTGTAGTTTCCAGGGTCCCCCCTTCTCCCTTTTTTAAAGATTGGCGTGACATTGGCTATCCTCCAATCCTCTGGTACCGTGGCCGTTTGAAGGGACAAGTTGCATACTCTAGTTAAGAGGTCAGCAACTTCGTTCTTTAGTTCCTTAATAACTCTTGGGTGTATACCATCTGGGCCTGGTGACTTATTTATATGAAGTTTATCAATTTAATCTAAAACATCTTCTTTAGTAACCATTATCTGCTTTAATTCCTTAGTTAGGAAGGGCTGTTCGGGCTGTGGTATCTGCCCAAATTCTTCTGCTGTGAAGACGGACGCAAAGAATTCATTTAATTTCTCTGCAATCTCCAAGTCCCCTTTTATCCCCTCTTTCCCTCCCTCACCATCCAGCGGGCCAACCGCCTCTCTGGCAGGTTTCCTGCTTCTAACATATTTGAAGAAGCTTTTATTATTCCCTTTTATGTTGCTAGCCATGCGTTCCTCAAACGCTTTCTTGGCCTCCCATATCACCTTCTTACTTGTCTTTTGCCAGAGTTTATGTTGTTTTTTATTCTCCTCACTGGGGCAAGACTTCCATTTACGGAAGGAAGCTTCTTTGCTCTTTACAGCTTCTCTAACTTTGTCAGCCATGCAGGCACCCTCCTGGACCTTGTCGAACCCTTCTTTCTTTGCGGTATACACTTCCGCTGGGCCTCTACTACTGTTTTTTTAAACAGCCTCCACGCAGCCTGGAGGGATTGGACTCTTTTTACCTTCCCTTTCAATTTCTGTCTAACTAGTCTCCTCATCTGAGGGAAATCTGCCCTTCGAAAGTCAAGGGTTCTTGTGTCAGATTTGCTCTGATCTTCCATTTTTTTCCCCATTGATCTTCCATTGATTTTTGGTGCGGCTGCTATGGGGGGTGGGTGGGTGGGAGTGGGAAGGATAGCATTAAGTAATTTTTGCCACACTCAATAATAACATCTTATGTTCCAGAAACTCATGAAGCCAGAAGCTCTTCAGAAGAAATGAATCTTTACCATTCACCAGCCAGATAGTGTGTCATGGGGTTCTTACTTTGGCCAACTGTATCCCCAGACAAATTGAAGGTATGTCCTCAGCAAATTAGAAAGAATATGGGATTCACATGGGAGAAAGTGTTCATTCAGGTATCCTACAACCAGGCTGTTTAGATCAAGGCTGGAAAGCTTAAGCAATGCAGCTCTTTCAAGGAGAGTGTCATTATTGCTATAACACATTCTTAATAGAAATCTTGTCACCGCATTGTGGATCAGTTATACAACTTCTGAACACTGCAGAAAGGGGCCCCTGCACTGCATTCCTGCACTGCAGTCATCATTGCTGCACTGGTGCAACATGTGTCTTTGGGACAACTTGGATAGCAGTGTTTGTGATATCATGTGTATGCAGCTGCGATGACTGTCCATTCTTAATACAGGCATGCCCCAGTATCCACTGTCTTGGTATCCATGATTTCAGTTATCCATGGATATCAGGACTCCTATTAGAGTGCAATCCTAATCTGGAGTTAGGCTGGCACAGTTAGGCCAGCAAAGTTTGGCCAGCACAAGGAACACAGTAAAGTATGTTCGGACCACTCTTGGAGTCAGGGAGGATGGCGCATGTCTGTGTGCTGGTCTCTCTTACTCCAAAAGTGGTCCAAACATACTTTATGGTGTCTCTTGTGCTGTCCAAACTATGTTGGCCAAGCTGTGCCAGCCTAACTCCAAGTTAGGATCGTACTCTTGAAAAGATAGGGGAACATTGAACAAATCTCTCTTTTTAAAATCTTGTTGCAGCAAGACCACTGATGTTCCCCTATCTTTAAAAAGGCATCCCCAGTATCCACGGTTTCAGGTATCCATTGGGGTCTGGAACAGAACTCCAGCAGATATCAGGCCATGCCTGTACATATGCCTAATAGTGTGGAGGCTCAAAAGCTTGGTCTGTCAGGAATGATTTTTGCCTTATGCCTTTTAAGCTATTAACTCCAAACCCTATTTTAGAACTTCACAAGAAAATCATTTTAAGTTGCGAATTCACTTTGATTAGAAACCGAGTGGCCAAGTGTAGTACATGTCAGACAGAGTCATCTTATCTTCTAGACACCCAGTGAAGTGAAGGTTTGGGTTTTAATATTTTCCAATTATCCTCCAGGAACATAATACTTAAGTAGGCTAAATGGCTGGAGGGAATCTTCACAGCTTTGTCCAAACATCTTTGAAGATTTTAGGACACTGGAACATGTTCTGAACTTTTCTTTTTTCAAGTCATGGAGATAAAGCGAGGATCAAAATGAGATTTTTGCAATGGTTTCTCTTCAAAGGAAAGAGAGCTGGAGTCCACTTTGCACAAAATCATTTTCTAAGGGAGGGCTGGCAAACTTGAATGTTGAGCTGGTCTTGCCGTCTGTGTAATAATAGCAGCACTTCCCCCGCTCCATTAGAAAGAAGCTGTCACAGCCTAGAGATGAAGACAGGCCTTGCAGAATTGGTGCCTAAGAAGAAGGTGCAGGATGAGACCAAGGGAACTGGAAGCCCAAAAACATATGAGACCAAAAGGGGGGGGGAGATGAGCAGTTGGAGGGTTATTCCACAAAAATCCAGCAGAGCTGAGCAACAAAAATAGAAGTAAGAGAGAATTGAGCCCTGGTTCAGAAGCTACATTTTGGAAACAGATGGTCAAGAGCCACAGTAGGAAGGAAAAAAATGTGAGAGCAGTGCAAGAGCTCATTACCTCATCCCCATGATGAATCTCCTCCCATACCAGACTATAAAGAATACATTACAATTTCAAATACACAACCTATGTACAATGACATCACAAGGCGGGGGGTTTGATGAATTTATTTTAATATATAACAGTACAGGTCACCCAACAAATCAGTAACCAACAAAAAACCAATGGCCAACTTGATGACACTCACACAACTGAATAGAGCCACAATCCTATACACACTTACCTGGGAGTAAGCCCCACCGACTATAATGGGACTTACTGCCCCCCCCCCACCCGGCTGCAGATATAGCCCTAATTCCCAGGCAGTTGTACCTTGCTGTTGGTGGAGGGATATGGACAAGCAATGATAAAACACTGTTCAGTTTCTTGGAGATGATGGATTTTAATGGAGGGAATGGTGCTAAACTAGACCCCATCCCAGTCGCTTTCTAAAATCAGAGGCATTGGCTCTTTAGATCTGGTCTGTGAAGCTGTTGCTCCAAACCAGAGAGTATTCTTTATTTAAGGAAAATAAATTGATTCTCCAAGAGACAAATTTGGGAGTGGAGAAAACAGTGGAAACCATATGGATGCCGCTGCCATGCACAGACAGTCAAGGTTACATTCCCTTGTGTGTGAGCATGGCCAAAGGCAGAGGAGCTATCCATTAAGCAGAGCAAACACAAAGAGTGTGGAACTCACTCCTATAACAGATGAGCCCTTCACTGTGGGCACCAAGCTGTTTAAAGGCTAATTGGCACAATCTGCATGTGTATCAATCTGATAATTACTCATGAATGACACCCATAGTCATTTAGAGCAATTGTCAGAGTGTGTTTCTTTCCAATGTGAATGTGACCTACACACAGAAAAAAAGTACGCATGATTATGCTAAAATTGGTGGCAGGCACAATCATAGGTCAGCACTTCAGTAATTCAGAAGTATAATTTGGGCCTAGTTTGGTTTACAGGACCTTTGAGCTCTATTTTTTTTTTTCAGATGCTTCTTCTATACTAAATAAAGTATATTCAGTCCTTTATACTGATGTTTTCCTACGAGACACAGGCAAACCAAAATCCTTAGAAGAAACATGTCTTCCCTCATATTGGAAGTTGGAAATCTATTGACTATTTGACATCTGCCATTGAGTATCCATATCTGATTTCCAATTGTGTTTTATTGTCTGACATTTAATAATTGACAACTTTTATTTGACAACCAGTAGCACTCGGTTTCTGACTAATAGCATTGTGGCTGATATACAACATTATCTGACGTGTGGCAGCCAGTGTAACTTAATATTTGACTTCCTGTATTTAAATTGGATTTGTTATGTGAAACTAGATTTGACACTTAGTATTCCATAGCTGAACCCACAATCAATATTTAATAGCAAATATTAAATATCAAATGTATAACATGTAATCTTATATAGTGAACATACAGTATATCGTATTCACTATATTGTTGTGTACATTTACAGTGCAAGCCCGTGTACATTTACTCAGAAGTAAGTCCCATTGCTTCCCGTGAAACTTACTTCTAGGAGAGTGTTTTTTTGGATTGCCTTGATATTTATTAGTATCTTTCAGGGGTCACACAGCAGGCCCTTTTTGTTGGCTCTGCAGAGTTGTGGGTCTAGCCAAATGTAAATAACACTGGTTTGGAACTGCCTCAGGACTGCTAGTGTCTGGCAGGGATGGGAATTTGGCACCACAGCAAGACTTAAGTCGAGTCTCAAGTCTCCACTTCCTAAGACTCAACGCAGGCAACATAGCAGGCCCATGGTGACTCACGCCCCAATTCCTAAGTTATTTTGATTTGAGTCAGAGGTTTTTTGAAAAGTAAGTTGTGGGTGGCACGGGTCAGGCAAGCCGGGGAATGGACCTGAAGGGACTGGGCAAGGCAGGAGGGGGCAGGACAGAAGCAGCAAGCAGGAGGGTTGCGTGCAGCAGCTGGGAAGCTTAAAGTATGACCCAATCATGAAGGTAAGATAACAGGAGGGGACATGCCTTAAGACGAGATAGCAGCCAAATGAGGCCGGGGGTGGGCTTAGCAGCCATGTTGTTACGCTCAAAACAATCCTTATTCCAAGCATTTCAGATTGCTTTGCTCGTACTGGTTAGGACTGAATAGTTTACTCCTGAAATAAAAACTTACGAAAATAAAAACGTGTGATTGTGTAGAAACATTATTGGTAACCTTATTATGATTTAATATGCACTTACAAGGTTACATTCCTCATAATTATATTACTGAACACACCGGACAAAATGCTACTTGCTGTCTATTTAAACTCAGATTGCACTGTATGCGCATCGGAATAATGTACTTATATTATTTGGAAGCATGATCAAATGTGTAGTCTTATTGACATGCACATAACATTTGGTGTAAAATTCACAGCAACAACAGTTCCGCTTTCGGTAATGTAATGTATTCAGATGAGCGGCCAAATGTGTAGTCTAACTGGCGTGCAAACCAAACATTTTGTATCCGAAAAATCACTGCTGAAGGTTGTGTGTGTATTGAGTTCCTTTTACTTCTTCATACCTACTTCAGTTTGTGAAGGGTTGCATACTTTAGGAAGTAATATTTTTCAGTAGCAATTAATCACAATGATTTTAAGTACCTGTGAAAAGTAATCCCATTTTTCGTACAGCGATTCGTGCACCCATATGCAGAACACGCAGTCATTATTAAAGACGTTGAGATTAACTTTTACACACGTGCGGGGAGACTTTGATTCGTGAATGCGCGGCAATCCTCCTTGGCGGGAAAGATCTGAGTCAGCCATATTGTTACGCCCGTGGCTTCAAGAAAATGATGTCATGTCCCCTCCTGTTATCTTACCTTCATGGACCCAATCCTTTGCAGCTCTATTCAGGACTCCCATTGCAGCGTCCTCCTCCCCCCACGTAGCCTGTGGGATTGCTAGGAAGGAATCAGCCATTCCCCACTCCCTCCTTTACCCCTCCCTGGGTTTCTCCAGCCAATCCTAAGGCAAGATCCCCTTAGGTACCTCCTAGACTTAAGTTCTCATCCTGGTGGTTGGTTTCCAAGGGATCGGGGGAAATGTGGGTGCCATCCTAACTTGTGCTGGAACACAGCTGGCCTGTGCTGTACCCAACACAGGCTGGGAGCAGGCTGGAGTTTCCACAGGGCCAGGGCATTTCTGCCCCCGTACCCCAGGGTAGGTGCCAGCTCCCCCGATGGGCGTAATTATGTTTAGCAGTTGCAAGTCCGAGCATGGTGTGGCAGCCCGAATCAGGGTTGTGCAGCCTAGGGACGAAGGTTTGGATGCAGCCTAATGGCCACATCCTAGCTCCACGCTCCTCCCTGGGTTGCCCCACCTGCGGAAACACCCTCCCCCCTGCTTCATTTTTGACCTCACTGCTGCCCTGCTCTCCCTCATTCCCCGAGCCCTGCCAGTCTGCCCTGCATTTCTCAAGCAAAAGCACCACAAAGCCTCTCCTTGGTTTCCAATTATCTACACAACCTCATTTTTCCCCAGGGAACATGGGACCATAGAGAAGGAACATGGGACCATTTTCCCTGGTAGGAAGACATTCCACACAATTTTCAGTTAAGAAGGAACGTCAGCTTTTCTCACCCCACCTCAAGCTGAGAGGTATAGCATGTCTGCTTGAGGAAGAAGGGCAAGGCTAGCAAGAAAGGTTCAGCTGAGCTTTTCCAGCATCCTTGTTTAATGCTTATGTTAGGAAAAAAGTTTTCTACGTCATGTGACTTTACATTTTGCTTCCATTTACTGTACATGCCTGCCGATGTGAAAATTCACATAATTACAGTATATTTATATTATGTTCCAATACCAGACCATTCCTGAAATCATTTGTGTAGCTGGCATAAACATTTTCCACCCAGATGAATGGGAACCGAAGACTGAAAGTTGGGGCATTGAGAAATCAATACGTATTTTACAGCATTGCTTATCAAGCCCTTCCTTCAGAACAGAGCAGCTCAAAATCGAGTACATGGTTCCACAGGAACTGTTCCGCTGCAGCAGTGCTGAATCAGATTCACTCCATAGCCTATCTTTGTCTGGACCAAAAAAGAAGCATGATTAACACATTGGTTTGCAGCATAATAAATTGATCACAGTCTGTCATGAGGGGTAACACTGAAATATTGATTTTATAGGAGGCTGTGCTAACTGTGATTCGTCACATAAGCTGTGAATTAACTATGTTTTGTCACAGTCAGAATCCTCGTACATTTCATTGTGACTTTTAAAATCTAATCCAGAAAGGTTAACTGTCTACATACAAATCATACTAAATGAACCTGAAAGTTACAGTCAAGGATTTGAAAACTCTGCAGGCTGCTTTGCTGTGAAGCTGACCTTACTTTTCTATTTGTCTCTTAATACCCACCTGGAAAGTGTGTTGAAAGTGGATTTTTTTAAAAGTCCCAAGCACATATTTTCATGAAAGCCTTTGATTAGTCACCTTAAAATGTTAATTCCCCCACAGATCTGAATTCCTAGATTTTTTAAAATTTTTGCTCCTTATCTAATTTCCTGGCAATTCAAACACCCACCCCACTTTCAGGTTACTAGTGGGAAACACATTGCCCTTTATCTCTTTTTACTAGTAATTGCATAGTAACAACTGAAAGAAGGAAAAGCGACAGTGAAATGAAATTACACAAAGGTCAACTGTAATGAGGGCTTTTATCTTCCCATGGCATTTGCTTCCTGTTAACTTTGATTAAGGATTGGAAGTGATCTGTATGACGAGAGTGAAGACAGTCAATGACAAACAAAAGGATTTTGTGCCCCAATTCCCACTGCTTTCAAGGCAGATTCACATGGTATAAGACCCACAGGGCTGCTGCTATGGCAGTCCCGTGATAAGGTTTCTTCTCAGTAGCATGTCATACAACTTAATTCACAGCCCAATTCTAACCTGCATGGGAGCAGGCAGGCAGGCTGCCTTCTCAGGGTAGGAGGAAGCTGGAGCTCACTGCATTGACAGAGCGTGTGTGTTTATATCCTTACCTTGGGGCAGCCGGGCAGCCCAATGGAACTGCTCGGATCTGGGCCAGCAAAATCACTGGCACAAGTCCAAACAGCTCAGATTGGGGCTATGCAGCCCAGCGGCAGGGGTTAGGATCTGGCCAAATGACCAGATCCAGACTCCACTCCCCTCCCCAGGCCATGGGGCCACCTTCCCTCCACCCATCCCGTCCTGTTCCTCCTCCCTTGCCTCCCACCTTCTCCCCTCCCTCCCAAGTCTCTGCACTGGCCAGACTACCTTCTGGTCTCTACAGCATGACAGAGTTGGTACGAATCCTAGCATTGACACAGCACTTCCTGGGCTGATGCAGATATGCCTTACAGTATGTTTACAATACAAGCCACATGCAGCGGCCCAAGGGCAGGATTGTGTCCTCATGCCCTTAATTTATCACCCTGTTTTCTGACTCTGCTCTCAGCAACCAATGGGGTGGGGACATCAGGCCAGGAGGGCAGCTGTCCTCAATATATTAGAAGAGAGAAGATGAAGCTCAATATGGGCTTTCATTTTTGTGGTAGCTGGTGCTTCATATCACATGTCATTCTCTCTTAAACCCTTGATCTGGTTATTGCTACCATGAGCATAATTGGGTTTATGAATGAATGAATGCCAGGCAGTTTTGCACAACCTGCCTCCCCCCCGCCAGCCTCAGTAGGACATTGGCTCTACAGCACCCAGAGTTTTCTGCCCAATGTCCAATGGCACCATCATTTGACCTTATTTCTCCCTGAATACAGGGTTATTACATAGGCCATCACAGCCTTTCCCCCCAATCCTGTTTACTTCCCCCCCCCTTGGCCCAATTCCCAGTCCTTCCACTCCATGGCAGGACTGCTTCCCATGCCCCTGGCTACCTCATGTCTTCCAATGGGATAGGAATTCCTCTCCAATGAGATAGTCCAACCCCAGGCTCCCCAATTCATCAAACCTATACAGAGCTTAACTCCATGTAAAACCATAGACATATAGTTGTACATATGCCCAAGGACCCCACAAAGTAACTCATTTTACCCTGAATAATTGTTCCCTTGAAAATTCTGGTGATTCTTTGCCCCATTTGTCACCTCTTTGTCAAGGAAAGCAAACACCACATCACTGATGACAAATCGCATGACACTAATCTCAGCTTGCGAATAATGAAAGCACACAGAATATGAATCACCCTAATGCTAAACATTGTCTGACTAAATAACTTTTCGATATGTTAGTGTTAAAACACAGTAACATGCAATTTGTGAACGATGGAGGAGTGAAAGGAATCCAGTTCTTTGTAAATACATCATCCGATTCTCAATTATAGTCCAAATAACAATAGATGGCATAGAAAATGCAACTGTTACTAACCAAGCCTCTTTTTTAAAAAAATAAATAAAAATAAATAAATAAAGAATGCAAATCCATCATTGCCCAAGCATCCATCCACACAAACAGCTTCACAGACCCCTTCCATGGCTGTGTATTGGCATGGCGGCATCTCTGGATCTCAGCAATGACATCACTACATCACCGGATTTCAGTGAAAGCTGAGCTCTGAGTTGTGTAGAGCTTGGTTTTGAGCTATGCAGCTGCACAGCTGTGCAGCTTAGAGAAACCTTGATCCTGACTAGGCCAAATCAACCCCAACTCTGGGCACCTAACTTGGAGGAGATGCTGCTGCTGATGATGATAAAGGCAATAGCTTTGCCCTGCAAACCTTGACACCCTGTTCTGCCAAACTCCCTGCTGGGCCTCCCCAAGGGCCCTAATGCCCACACTAGGCTAACTAGTTTCCCCTCCAGAGCAGCCTCAGGGATAGGCCAAAGGGAGGTGGTTCAGTCACCCACTGGGCTTCCTCTCTTCCAGCAGCTTTGATTGGGATCACCGGCTGGCCAGCCTCCTCCAGACTGCCCTCATCACTGGCTTAGCTCCAAACTACTCTAAATCTAGCACCAACAAACCCCACCAACAAACAATAGGCAGTCAGCTTGCCCAAGCCACAACTTCCTCCTCCACTTGGTGGCTCCAGGGGCGTGGTAGCCATACAATTCCCAATGGTTATTCCCCACAATAACCTTACATTCTCCAGTCCTTCAGTCACAGTCCATCCAGCAGTCCTTCAGGCAGTTAGTCCAGCCAGCACTCCATCAGTCAGTCAGTCAGTCAGGCCAGCCAGCCAGCCAGCAATCAATCAATCAATCAATCAATCAATCAATCAATCAATCAAGCCAGCCAGCCAGCCAGCCAGCCAGCCAGCCAGCCAGCCAGCCCCTACCTGGTGCTAATCACCCTTCCTTTCACAATCCAACACCTACCCAGGTGCCTTACTGCAGCTCTTGCCTCCAACTTTATACTGAGGCCAGCCAATCAGTGGGCAGGCTTTAATTCATCAGCCACACCCATTTGCACCTGTGTTAACCTCCCTTCACAGCCAGAGCCCTTATCAGCCTGCAGCTGTGTTCCTGCTGCAGGAGTTCTGGGATTAACCCCATGATCCCTGGCTTACCAGGACAAGGGGCCATTGCTGATACCGTTCCCTCACCTTTTGGGGTAGCTCCTGCCTTTTCCAGTACACACCCGCACAATTCTGTCTCACCCCCTGCCACTGCCTGAAGTTACAATCCTCTTTCTGGATCAACAATGCTATTGCTGTTGATAACACTTGCACTTGATAATTGTTGCACTTGAACTGATTGTATCTTGAACTGGGCTTCAAACAGGCCACAGCAAAGGAACCTCTTGGCAATTTATGGGCTGCACTTGACTGGTGGCATTGATACTGGCTCAGAGGCCTCAACTCCTGCTTTTCAATTTGCAGAGAAATGCAAACAAAGCATTCCCTGTTTTGCACCTAAGGGCCAAATTAGAGGACCAATATCTAGTGCTGGAAGTGTGTGCAAGTTTTCTGAGATGTTGGGCATGCTACAAGCAAGCATGCAAGTATGCATAACCAAGTACATAAGTGCACACATATCAAACACTGTATGTGTTTAGAAATGCTATGGATCACTCTGGTTTGAGAATTTTTTTTTTCCACATCAGTCACATAGGAAAAAACTGCAGTCGACTAGGAAACTGCAGTCAACTATATTGTAGTGACCCAAGAAGAGGTGATCTTCTTTAGTGTTTAGCAAATTTAAATGCTGAGAGTTCTTGAGCAAATTGGGACAAGGACTGAGCAATCAGAGAGGGACTATCACTTTGGGACAATTGCTCACATACAGATGAATAAATGTTTGCCATTTATGTAGAATGGCTAATGCAGAAAGAAACATTCCATAATTATCTTCTTGGCTACATAGGCAGACTACTAAGCACTGATGCTTAGGATATGAAACCATGTGTTTAAGGACACAGTCCCAACTTTCCAGCACTGGGGTAAGGGCAATGCAGCTCTGAAGTAAGGGAACAAACTTTCCCTTACCTTGAGGAGGCCTCCGTGACTGCCCTCCAACTGCAGGATGCAGCACATGCCCCATTGGCACTGCTATCTCAGACATCTACAAACAGGACAAACATAGTTCTAGATTGCAGGAGCTGTGAGTACTCACACAGATATTGATGAACCTAGGCCTTGTCTGGGACATGAGTCTGAAGTTCAGTCCTGTTATGTCATGGGCCTTGTGTGAGTTTGCCGTAATTTACGCATTATATTGTCAAGGACTGAGATGAATATATAATAGAAAAAAACAAGAACAAGAAGTTGAAACACTTTTAAAGAATGTAATTTCTTTGAAGGATAACTGAGCAGGACAAAGTGCTGTGAATACCTAACTACCCCTATATTTTACTTTATTTGCTCTACTTTTCCTTCTGTCTACATGCAACGTGTCAGACTCAATAGGCTTCATCGCTGTTTGATTCTCCTTCCTGTGTTTACCCTTTGTAGTGCTCAGATAAATTTCCACATTCTATGAAGTCTCTATGGAGACTAATTGGTATTCAGGCATTCTTTGTAGATACTGACATGCTAGATTCTAACACTTTAATGAAGGTAATCATTTAGGATTAGATCAATCCCCTGAACATAATGCGTCTAAGAACAGACCCAGGCTTAGCAGGGAGGTCCTCTTAAAAGCAAACACCTCCTCTTTCTGGATTGAGGAATATTTTTCTCTTTATTTTACTTCCCAAGAAATCTCAGAAAAGTCTACTGTGAAAAGCCACATATAAAGGAAAACACTGTGCCCAGCACACACAAATAAATCTCAGTTTTTATGCTGTTTAAATATGTCTCCCCTTTATATGGAAGCTATCTCTCTCTCTTTCTCCCCGCCCCCCCGGGGAATGACTGAGGCTTGACATGGTGTAAGCGGAAAAATATCCATTTACCCTGAGGAGATCTCCAGCCAGCACCTAAGGTTGCAGGTATTCTGCTTATTGTTCCTTGGTGCATCACAGTGGGGATAGCAGATCAACATGCCAGTATATTAATAAAAGACCCTGAATGTCCTCTACATTCTCCATCGGTTTTTTTTTGTTTGTTTTTTTGCATTTTGCCCATCAGTGATGACTAGGAACACACCAAGTGTCATGTAGGATCAGAACACTTATCCATCTCAAACTGGCTTTACTGCCTGAAGCAGCTGTGATTAGTACTTGATGCTTAAAAAAAAGAGGAAAAATCTCTTATATAAACCCTGTCCTGCAAGTCTGCACATCAGTCTGTCTGTCCACCGTCTCCTCCTGAACCAACTTACTGGCATGCATGGGAAAAGGAGAGTTGGATATCTGAGAAGAAGGGGAAGGTGTAGGCTGGTGGGAACCTTAGAGGCACCCTCCACCCTCCAATTGCCCTTCTACCTAGAAACTGCCCAGTGGAACATAACCTCATTTTAAGGAAGTACCAGTGCCTTTGTGACATCAATCAATCAATCAACAGGTACTTATATACCGCTTTTCAACACGAAGTTCACAAAGCGGTTTACAGGCAAATAGTAATAATAAAGTAGCCATTATAGTAATCAACAGAATCCGTCTCCATATCTTGCAACAAAAGGTCCAAACATCAATATATACCTGGATACATCTGTGTACCAGGGATACATATGGCTAAGTCACCTTTACAATGCAATCCAGTGCTAAGTCAGTTGTGAGCTAGTGCCACCATCCCTGCACTGATTCAGAGTGTCACAAACATGTCATAAGGCACATTTGCTGCTATGTATGAGCTGGTTGGGCTGGCGTGATGTCCTGTGCCAGCTCAGCAGCACCGCATCCAGACCCTGCACTGGCTGGCACAGGTAAACTTGTGCCAGGCAGCACAGGAGGGTGGCAGGAGAGCATTTTGGATGAGCTGAGGGGGGCATTTTGGGAGGGGGAGGGTGGAACGATCAGGGATGGGAGGGGGTGGGAACAGTGGAACATACCTCTATTGTATCCTAAACCTCCTCTTGGCCCATCTGGCATTACAATGGACTTCCTAGATTTGCACCAGCTATTTAGCTTGGGATGCCAAGTACACACAAGCTGGACAAAGCTGAACACTAGGAAAAGAGCCTTTTTTTCTGGGCATTAAGGAATGGCCTTCCCAGGGATATCTAACTGGCACTAACCTTAATGAATTTTAGACATCAGTTTAAAACACTCCTGTTCCCCACTTTTTACTTTTACTGAAAAGTAAACGGGTTCTAAAGCTTTATGCTATTGCTTTAGCCTATTATCTGGGTGTTGTTTTTTTTTTTTTTTTCATTTTTTGCTGTTATTTGTGAGTAACAGCCCAATCCTATGCAGGCTGCCTCTTTAGTGGCACTCAAAATGGTTCAATCCATGGAGCCTGAGAGGCAGCCCAAAGTTTCTTCAGATAAGGTAACATCAATTTCCTTAATCCATGTCATGCTCTGGCAATCTCAATGGGTCTACTCGTATCTGTAGATCTGTGTAGGGTTCCACGGCTTGGGAGGGAGATAGGATACAGAGGCAGCCTTGCTACCATCTTCTCCCCTCCCCACCCTGGGGCCTGAACTGCCCCAGTACAGGTCCACTCTTGCTCGCCCAGAAATACTCCTTTCCCACCACTCTCCCCTTGCTCTGGAACGCTTCCCTGCCACTCAATAGGATTAGTCCTACTGTCGTGGATCCAAGTGTTTGGAAGCTTGTTGCTCTGTTGATTGGGACAATTCAACATAGATCTGTATTGTATTCCCTAATATTTCACAGTGTTTAGAACTGCAAATGGATGTATTGGCAACAGGCACAAATGTCACCTAGAAGTATGAATGGGATCTTAGCTGCAGGAGCACCCTTTGGTAAGGGAAGTGGAGCATGCCTTGTCTTTTCATGCTGCCAGTCAATTGAGTTCCAAATTGCATTCCTTCAGTTTTCGACATCACGGTAATGGCCCAGAAGGTTGATCTATATAGCACTGCTGGCCTGACACAGCATTACAACAGATGTGGAGCAACCCACCCGAGTAGAATATGTGCAGGAATGCCAAGGAAGGCTAAGGGTAACCTATCCAAGGTGCGGGGAGGGGGGGTAAATGCTTGTGGGCATCAGGAACTTTCAAGTTATGAGGACGCCCATGAAAAAGAAGGAGATGGAAGCTCATAGGAAATGGAGGCCAATGAAATGTGACATGCGATACACTTTTGTGGTAGTATTTATCTGTCATCTGTGTTTCTTCCATACCTGGCTGGAAGAAAATGAAAAGTAAATTTGAAAACTCAAGAGATGCTTCTGAAGTCAAAGTAGTGGAGAACCTGGCTTTTAAGTTTCTCTGTAGAATTCAGAGCACTTTTTTAAAAAAGGAAGACTTCTGCAAAACTTGGCAATGTTACTTGATCTATGTTTCAAGGGCAGAACTGCCTATCATTTCGTGTTTACTCTCTGAGCAAATCTTCAGCTGGTGACATTGTGATAGGCAAAGACCCTGTTTAGTACTGGGGACTTGTTTTTTTTTCCTTTCTTTTTCAAAATGACAGACTGCATTAGGACAAAAAAGAACAGCGGAGATTTTTTCTATAGATAATATACAAAAGGAAAAAAAGATCTGTATACTAGTAAATAGTGGAGACATGAGGCAGATAAATAGAGAACATGCAAAATGTTTTTTTAATGGGCAAGCTAATTATGTAAAGCATTTTATGTTCCTGGCTCATCAAATGTTTTAAAAACTGCAGTAAAATGGGGTTTTGTAAAAACATTTACTATTGAATTTAAATACAAAATCCATCCAGTGGCATGCAAAAGTAAACACAGTACAATACAGAATAATGAATAATAAATATTAAAAAAACAATAAATATTGAATAAACATGAATAATAAATAATGAATAGTAAAATAATGACAGCCCCAGTCCTACTACTCCGAAGTGCTGGTCTCCTAGGTGTTTTCCTGCCAATGGCTGTTCCAAACAAGCACACTGTGGTGGCCGGGAGAGGAAAGGTCTTGGCAGGGAGGCCTATGCCAGTTGGACGCCAGTGTCCAGTTGCTGGTTGGACAACTGCTAGGACCTATTGATGGTAATCAACTGATAATCGACAAGGAATAAGGAATCACTGGAACTGCTAGTTCCAGTGGCTGGAAGGGGGTTTAGGATTGGGCTCTGAAGATATCCTGGGATTCATCTGCCCGATACTAGCATTGAATGTTGAGTTCTAACCAGTGGTGGGATTCAAATAAATTAACAACCAGTTCTATGACATCATAGCCAGAGCCAAAAAAAACGGAAGCCAGCCGAGGTAAGCGAATGGGCGGGGACCGGCCATTTAACAACCGGTTCTACAGAACCTGGGCAAACCCCCTGAATCCCACCACTGGTTCTAACCATGTTGACAAGACCTGTTGACAAGACAAGACCTTGTAAATGTTGACAAGACCTGGGACTACAGTCACCACTGAATAATCACCCCAAGTGAAATATCAATAGAACTGGAGAAAAGTCCAAGGAATTTCAAGGAAATGAAGAATGTTTCAAGAGGAGTAAAAACAATTCTCAGCAGGATCTACAAATCTCCATCGCGGAAGGAGAAAAACTTTCCACAAATAAATGAAACTCTTTGGAAGAAAAAGACATGGAAACATACACACTTCTGCCAACTTTATGCAATTATGACCATTTTTTAAAAAAACCAGAAGAAATTAGCTTGGGGAAAAATTGTATACTAACAGGAGTATGACTTTTCAAGATGGAGAGGTTTTGAAGAACCCACTGATGGATTATGTTTGAGAAGCTGACTATGATGAACACCTGTCAGAACTTGAGCACTGCACTTTGAAACACTTGAGCTCGGAAGCACTTTCCAAGTGCTAATTAGTACACTTTGGTCTGGGGTGGCAGGTGCGATCACTTTCATCTGAGAATTGTGTGTGGGTGCATTTCCCCCCCTTCATCCCGAAGTGTACTTCATTATGAGATGAGAAGAAAAGAGCTCTGACTTTGTCAAGATGGAACTGGAGCCTTCTCTTCTGTGATGTTGAATAAGGCAAGCGAGAGAGAGTCTGTGCTTCATCGCGTTCATTACTCTTTGCGTCGATCGTTCTTCCTTTGGGGTGAAAATTGCAGCACGGGCTCAGGCCTGTGTTCCTTATTCAAACACAATCTCCAATTGATTTTTACTAAGAAGGTTTTCGGTATAAGTCCTTAAGATTTCAGACTTCTGACTGTTGCTTTCCTGCGGGTGATATTAATAGCAAAAATCAAAACACATGGAGATTTGAAGAATCTTGCTGTGGGTGCTGAATATTCTCAGTAACATTATTATCTCTTGGGATATTCTTGGTAATATTATTATCTCTTGGGTTTCAGTTGGTTGACGGATTTTGACTGTCCCACTGAGAGAGAAACCCAGAGGGAAGGGGTGATGCAGGAGAAAGGATCTGAGCACAAGCCCTTCTCCAATTGCTAGCAGTCATCCTAACCTAGTGTCTTGTTGTATCAGGCCAAACACATGCATATACAGCCGGAAGGGAAAGACACTCGGCTTTCATTTTCTTTAACCTTGTTATTTGTCTGAATTTAGAGGGGAAAATAGAAAAATTATCCTCTATATGTGAAATATCCACAAGCAGCTGGTGAAATGCAACACTTTTTTATGCAGCTCATAAAGTTTATCTCAATATGAACTTTGGGATTTAACTTTTCTTAATTTTTCAGTAAGCAAAAGGAAACAAAATTGAATCAACCAACCTCATTTGTGTCATAACTGTAACCATATCCAGGGCTGGCCAAAGACATTCCCCTACCTGGGATAAAGGATGAGATGCTCCTCTCAAGGGTACAAATCCAACATACCATCATAGATACAAACTGGGACAGAGTGCCTATACCCTTTAACCGCTGTATAGAAAAGGGAATTTGGGCAGGTGCAGCTCATCATGGAAAGGTTTCAAAAGCTACACTTGCCAAAATTCCCTTTTCTATACAGCGGTTAAAGGGTATAGGCACTCTGTCCCAGTTTGTATCTGGTAACCCTAATCATAGATGACTGTGGGTGCAATCCTATACTGCGCTGGAATGGTGAGGCCGGCCGGCCAATGCCATATCCAGTGCAGTATAGGAGAGACTGGAGCCTCCTGGCGGCAAGGGAGCATTTGCTCCCTTACTGTAGGGGAGTCTCCAGCCTCCCCTTTGTGCTCCTGGGATCACGCCTGCTAAATAGCGGGTGCAGATCCGTGGAGACCATGTGGCCGATCCGTGGAGAATCGGCCGCTTCCCGAGCCCGCCCATGTC
This sequence comes from Lerista edwardsae, assembly GCA_029204185.1. NCBI lineage: Eukaryota > Metazoa > Chordata > Lepidosauria > Squamata > Scincidae > Lerista > Lerista edwardsae. Next base: position 3,598,862 of record JAJKFI010000098.1, on the reverse strand, counting down.
CCCCCCCACCTCCCTCCCCCCACCAATCCCCGTCCCAGAGCAGGACGGTTCCTCCTTCACGCCGACTGGCTTCAGTCGGCATGAGGAAGTCTACCCATTGGCCTTCTGATACAGGGTGCACCGATGCAGGGGTTCTGCTTGGTGCCCCCACGTCGGCGCTAATGACGTAGCGTCAATGTGACAACATTGTGTCAGCACTATGTCCTTTACAGGATAGCGCTGTGTGTTGGATCACAAGAATAAATATCCACAATGCAAAATATTGAAAAAGTTTGAATACCACTGCTGTAAGCAAAGCCAAAAAGCTGTGTTTTGCAAAGCCTTCATAAATAAAGAGAGAGAGTCATAAGCACAGAGGCATCGCACCCATGGAGCACAATGTAGCAGCTGCCATAGGCACCGGCAAAGGAGCTGGGCGTGCTGGGGAAGAAAGCAGCGGGGAGCTGGGCCTGCCTGCCCGGCTAGTCCTGCCTCCATTAAGCTCCAAAATTGAATGATTCCGGAAGCAGGGGGCATAGAGAGACTGCGCGGAGGGCGTGGTGACACCGCCTGCCCCAGGCACGATCAGAGCCTGCTCCGACTCTGCATAAGTGCGATGGAATGTGTGTGAGTTGGATTCACTGCTATCCACCGTTTCCAGTAGGAAGCAGCAGGAACGCATCCCCGTAGATACTGGGGATGCCTGTATACTACTAGCCCACATCATAGGGATGATGGCAAGAGTTATGCAAAGGTATGCAAAAAGAACACTATACAATATTCAGATATGAAATGAAATTGGTGTGGAGATGTATTTATCATCGTTAAAAAAGCATTGCAAAAAGCAGATTGGTCCAATTGTTGGCCTGCTCATAGAGGAATGACAAAAGATTTGGCCATTGGAAAATAATCTGTGTTGGCAGCATGATATGGAACTGCTTGTACAGCACCTGCTTCACATCATGCTTGGCATTAGCCAGCCAGCTCAGCTTTGTTGGCACGAAAATTTAGACATAGCGAGTTGGGTTTCCCGAAAGAAAGAAATGATTGTGTTAAATATGTTTAGGAGTTGTGTTTGTCCAGATCACTTTTTGCAATCTAATAAGGAGCAGCTGCAGAAGTAAAGGCAGCAAAACTTTAAGAGCAAACAAAAAGATATTGTCATGCATTTCTATTAAGAAGTGCATGTCTTCTTTGCATTATTGTCATTTATTTCTATAGTGCATGACAGAATTCTCTGGTGTGCAGCTGAAACCGCTCACTGTTTTTCACTTCCACTTACAGCAGCAATTTCGTAATTGCTGAGAAAGTGTTCTGATGGCCAAAAAACAGGATACTGCCTTCACTTGTTCTCATTTCAGTACATGATTTCAGCATGTGGCCAGATCTGATTTGTTCTGTAGTATTATCACATTCACTGTATAACCCCGATTGGCTAGAAAGACCTATGTGCCTAGTCCAGGAAGAACTGCCCTAATTCCAAATTGACTTCATGTGCACTCAGCAACATCGGCATGTGGTCAGATGTGATTGCTTAAATGAGGCCAGTGTGTTATCATCTCCTCAGTCCCTGATTGACTGGGATCATTCAATGTGTGATTCAAGAAGGACAAAGGAGCCGGTAATGTACTGGCCCCTTTAAGGCCTTGCCCTTATCCTTGCACTAGCTGAATGAAGGTAATATGATTATGAAGAGGGGCATGCTGGCCAGGCTGATCTGGCTAGAGCTGGGGTCAGCAACTCATGATTCTGGAGCCGCATGTGGCTCTTTTAGCCGTCTGCTGCGGCTCCGGAGTCCGGGTGAAAGTAGCAAAGGAGGCTCCCAGCATTGGCTGCAACCGCGGGCTTGCTCTCCCTCCTGGTAGGCTGCACTGTGCTCAGGGCTGCAGGTTGGGAATCACCCCCTTTTCTCCCCTTCCCTCTGAGCCCCCCGAGCCGGGAGCTGCTACTGAGAGTGCCTCTCCGCTCGGCACCAGTCCCATGCTGCACGCTGCTCCGGGAAGCAGGGAGAGCGAGCTGGCGGCGGCGGCTGGGCTCCCGCTCGGTCCGTGGATAGCCTTGTGCAGAAGGCAACCCGCGAAGCTCCAGAGCTGATCCGCCGGCTGGAAGGGTGCGTGGCTTTTTGTGTTGACTGTTCCATGTGTTTGCATTGCTTCGCAGGCAGAGCTGGGATGGAGCGTGGCGGGGGGGGCAGCGGCGTGCAGCAGAGAGACAGTGGGGAAAACTTTCTGGCTCGCTCTCGGTCGGGTTGCAAAGTTGCCCCTAGTTTTGCACGCGTTGGGGCAGCTCCTGCTTACAAGCACGGAAAGCGCCGGGTCTCGCAGTTGTGTGTGTGTGTGTGTGTGTGTGTGTGTCCCGCCCATTTTCCAGGATCTCTTGCCCGGTCCCTCTTTTTGCAATGTGGAGGGATTGCTTGCATTGATGGTGTGCAAGTTGCAAAAGTTCCTGTGCATGAGCCTGGAATCCCCCTTTTGCAAACCTAAAAATAAAAAATCCTCCACCGTTTTGGAAAAAAAAAACAAAACCATAGTGGCAGCAGTTGCAAGGGCAGCTGCTCGCTCGGCTCTGGGGTCTGCCCTGCCTGCCCATCCTGCTGCTGCTTGTTTTCTCTGTAGCAGTTCATTCATTTCAAAAATGCAACACACTATAGTTTTTTTATGCATAGCATAAAGGTAAAAAAAAACTATATATGCAGTGTTATCTTCATTTTAGATGTCAAAAGGGTTTTGTGGCTCCCGAGGTTTTCTTTTCTCCAGAAAACGGGTCCAAATGGCTCTTGAAGTGTTTAAGGTTGCCTACCCCTGGGCTAGAGTTATAAGAGTTTGGAGAAGAAAGGAGGAGAGCCTCATTGTTAGCTGGAAGTGTGGGTAAGCTCAGGAGCTAGTTATTGTACTCTGCTTCTGTTTTACTTGTATGTGAATGTATGCTTCTCTACTAGTCACCGTAATTGCTGTTTTGTAATACTAAAATTGATTTTTTTTGTAACATCCTTAATAAATTGTGTTGCTGTGTTTATTTACATTAGTCCTTTAGGTTTTGTATGAAAGAACGGAGCACTCCTAAACCAGCCAGCTTTTTTTGCCATCTTATGCTTTTGGATTACCCAAGAAGCAAAGAAACCTCAGGTCACTGAACCTGGGGATGGGTCAGGACTGCAACAGAGCCCTAGCCAGGGAAGGACGGATGGACATGACACCAAATCAGCATAAATTAGAGGGACCATTGGCACTGAACCAGCTCAGGTTAGGATTGGACTGCCCCTCAATTTTTCATAGTATTCTCAAGTAGAAAGTCTATATTGACTACTGTCATGAATTCTATATGGAGTGTTTCTTGAAAACATGTTGGAAACTCCAACTAATGCAAAATGATACCTCAGCATGTCTAGGAAAGATGCCTTCTGGGTCTACAAAGCCAGCAGTTATTAGGCAGGGTACCAAACAGAATGCAAGCTATCTGATTCTCTCTGACTGTCACACTCTGCCTTCTCATATCCAGGAAAGTTGGATGATATCCTGGATGCATAAAGAAAACCTTTGATAGTCAGGGAATCATGCACCTTGCAATCCCCATGTGGTGAGGATTAGCCCCACTAGGGATTCCCTTGCCTGAAAACAACAGGCAAAGGTGCCCAAGTGTCATGGGAGACTTACGCATGTCTCAGTCCTAGGCTGCCTTTGACAGCTCTGCACAGCCAGGAGTTGTCACAACCAGACTCCTTGTGTCCAGGAAACAAACTCCCTTTGAACTTGTGTGTTACTTATCACAGTAATTTTGTAATGAATAAAAACGGAACCAACAGCCCTGAATTCCGTTCAGTTCTTTTTCATTTGTTCCAAATGAATGCACACTCATAAAATAGAGCTGACACACAACCACAAGAATCACACCTTTTTCTTTCTTTTTTTTGGCTACCGCATTGTTTCACAAACTGATGGAGCATGCAGAATTGTAACCTGCTCAAAGTGCTCCTGGGGTGGGGCTACGCCACCCGGCCCCCTGCACCGCCCCACCACACCAATCAGCATCCCCAGCACCTGGAATCGCTCTGTTTAAGAGCATAATGGATGCAAGGGAGGGCAGGAGGACCAAAAAGTGCATCACATTATTCCCCCCATTGCGCCCTGCCACACCTGGCTCCTGCTTCACTCCCCTCCCCTCGCAGCACTGTAAGTATGCCTATGGGAGTGTTACCCATCCAGGACAGGCCTCTTGGGTAGTGCAGGGAACATATGGACCCCTTGGCAGGGCTCCCCAAGCCTCCAAATGACTGAAAAATGCTATAGGAATCCCACTTGCAGTTTCGCGATTAAAAAGCGGAAGTGGGTTCTGATCATGCTTTTTTGTCATTTGGAGGCTTTGGAAGCCTTTCAGAGGCATCCATGGGCTCCCTGTACCCACCCCCACATGGCCTGCCCTGGCAGAGGCAAGTCTGCCTGGCAGGCCCCTTTGTCCCTGGTAGCAGTGCAATCCTGGGGTGTGCGCAGTTGCCATGTCCCTCCCCCGCACACACTTAGGTGGTTCCCAACTCCTCTGTAGGAGTTTAGGAACCACTGGACTAGCGTATCTTCAACTAATGACATAGGCAAGAGACATCCCAATCCTATGCAGACCGTTCACTGGCGAAATGCTAGTTCTGGCAGAGTAAGGTCCAATGCCTATTTATTTAAAAATAAATAGGTACCACTTCGGTGGGAAGGTAACGGCGTTCTGTGCGCTACGGCGTATAGTCATGCCGGCCACATGACCACAGAAGCTTGTCTTTGGACAAACGTCGGCTCTACAGGCTTAGAAATGGAGATAAGCACCGCCCCCTACAGTCGGTCACAACTAGACCATTCGGTTGTGGGGAAACTATTACCCTTAAGGTCCTTCAATGCTCTTTACCTTCTTTTGTCAGACTTCTCCTAAGTGGTTGCAAGGTTTCCCTAATGGCTGCCACCCCCTCCACCTACCCTTGGATAAGGGCAGTGGCATAGCAAGCGGGGACGGGGGGCAGGTCAGCCCAGGTTCCAGGCCAGAAAGGGGTGCTGCATGTTTTAAACAGAGTTTTAAAGAGTCTCCAGCAAGCAAGCAAGACTCTTAGAGCTCCAGATCACACATGTGCCAGTATCACATGCTGGCAGACATCTGCCGAAGACTCTTGCCAGCAAATGCTTTAGTAAAGAGTCTCTAACCAAGTATCTGCCAGCAAGTGACGCAACCACGTGTGCACTCCAGAGTTCTCAAGAGTCTTGTTTGCTTGCTGGAGATTCTTTAAAACTCCAGACATACACATGGATGCATCTCTTACTGGCAGATACTTGCTGGAGACTCTACTGTACTAAAGAGCCTGCCAGCAAGTGCTCTCGAGTTTCTGGTTTCTAACTCTAAAGTTAGAAACCAGAACAGATGGAATGACATCCCTATTGATGCCACTGAATATCGGTTATTCGTGCTGACAAAAGGTGAAATTTGGATAGCAACAGGATGCAAACTCAATTTTCAGTCACTCCTAGCTTGAAGGGGCTGGACCTGACACCATGGAGGCAGACTTTCTGAGCAAGGGAAGTTGGCATTGCAAGCTCTCCCCTTCCAAGATCATACACCATCATTAGTGGGCAGTGGTTATTTAACTAAAATGTGTTTCGAGGTTAAATTTACTGGATAACCTCATGGTTTATATATAAATTAATTGGGGAGGGGAAGGACACATTCAGTCATGCAGGTTAGCATAAGAAGATGCAATTTCAAGATTTTGGGCAGTGGAGCAACAAGACTGAGAGACGGGGGATTTTCAACAATGTTTAAAGCCCAACTCTTAAATATGTTTGTGACTGCAGTGATCTTAAGTCAAATGTATCCGGCTTTAAATGCAGGGATTTACGCCTTTGACTTGCATACTTAGTTCATAAGCCCATGAAATTCTATGTAAAACAATAGGCACTTAGCATGCAGAACCAGTGAGATGGCAAAAGGAACAAGTGCTCCTGAGGAATAAATTACACATGGTTGAAAATACTTGGAAACAGAATAGTACCCCTGCCTAACTTTATTTTTTAAATTATTTTTCACATTTTTATGCTGTTCTTCCTCGAAGGAGCTCAGGGTGGTGTACGTAGTTGTTTACTTCATTTTGTCCTCAACCCTGTGAAGATGGTGAATGGCCCAAGGTCACCAAGGACGCTTCAAGGCTGGGAGGGGATTTGAACCTGGATCTTCCAGGACTAAGTCCAGCTCCTGAACCACTACACCAACTGGGCTATCATTGTGTCCCAAACATTATACCAGTGGTTCCCAAACTGTGAGTCAGCACCCACCAGTGGGGCATAAGCCAATTTCAGGTGGGCCATAACATACCTATAACAGCCATATTGAAAATATGGAATGATAGCGTTCAGGAAAAGGGGAGGGCTGTGTGGTTGTTTTGCTCATGTCAAGGTTGTAAATAGGCTTTTTTTTTCCTTTTTGATTCACTTTACTATTGGAAAATGGCTGAGAAATAACCCAACTTATTGGTGCATTTTCAGGAGAGCAGCTCTGGCGTCACAATGATGGCACTTCTGGCCATGGCATTACTTCTGGTGGGTCCCAGACAGATTATCATTCTAAAAAGTGGGTCCCAGTGCTAAAAAGTTTGAGAACCACTGCATTAGACAATGTGGTCAAATTCTTTGTTATGTATTTTAAAATTCATGAGGTCTTCTCTATCTTATTTTCTTGACAAGTAATCTCGCCTCTGCGCATAATGTTCAAAATATCACCTGCTGAGATGTCTTAATTACTTTAATGGCTTACCTTAAATGAAGCAGCCACATGACTAAAAAACAAACAAAAGCCCATTCAATACGACAGCCCTCATTTTTCATTGTTATCACAGACGGTTGTTATTTTTCTACTTTGGGGGGGGGGGAATGGCCATTCCTACATTTTTTTTATTGATAATACAGCTGCCCCAGTATTTTGCCAAACTTATGTCTTGGCAGAGAATTTGCGACATAGCTCAACAATATTTCCTTCAAAACCCCTCTGTCACATTCATGGCACGCCAAATCTAAAGACCTCTGACTCCCTTCCAAGCTCATCCATGGAAACACCAATTCGGACAGATGCTAGTCAGGCATCAAAAACACTAAAGCTTCATAGGGAATGAGGATTTTTTCCCCTTTGTATTTATGATAATTATTTTCTTCATCTAAATTTCAACCAAATACAGTTAATAAGAATTTTTTTTACACACATGGCTATTTTGAACCACAGCAGTGGCATCATACTAATGCCTTTTGTAGACCTCGGCATTAATTTAGAGCAGTGATGGTGAACCAATGACGTGTGTCAAAGGTGTCATACCATATCATTTGGGGTGACACACCAGTGCTCACCAATACCTGGCAAAAATTGAGTTTATCTTACTCATTTTTTTTCATTTTTGCAATTAGTTGATGTTTCTTTATAGAATACATAGCACCACACATGATTGGACTGTATTTTTTGTTTAAATAAATGAATATAAAGAAATTGTTTTTTGTTTTGTTTTGTTTTGTTTGGGAGGGGCATTGACACGCCCGCAGAGTCAAGCTAAGCGTTTTCCAAAGTTTACCATCACTGATTTAGAGCCTGAAAGTATAATAAGGGTCTATCTACACTACAACTTAAGTTTCACTGGCCCCAGAAAACTATAGTTTTCTGAAGACTGTAGTTACAGAGAAAAAGTAGAGCAGCATTTCCCAACTAGTGGTACGCTTATCACTGGTGGTACCTGAGCTGCTGCCCAGGGGCACATGAAGCTGATCCTACTCACAAAGCTCCGCCTCCACCGCCTGAGCTGACTTTGGCTGGAGGATCAGCTTCTGTCGCAGGCAGGCTCCTGCTCACAAGCTAATTGTCAGCAGCAATAGCGAGAATCAGCTGGAGAGCTGCCAGCCAGTAATGAATGAAAGTTTCTCACCTTCCCCAACCCAGACCAAAAGCAGTGAGGCCATGGGTTGATGTCACCAGTATCGGTGTTACTTAAGATAACCATGACAATCAAGGGGCACATCAGGGAACATCACTGAGAAATATTTGAATAGCAGAAAGGATATCTAAAGGAATTATCACAGTCACAAAATGTACACTGCTATACTTTTCTAAACAATAATATTACACAGATGTAGATAGTGCCCTTTTGCCAATTGTTAGTCAAATGTTCCCATTCATAATGTGAAGCATTCCATTGATTGTTAATGGAAGCAGGTTGTTTTCTGGTCATCTTCGGATTTACATTTTTATTTTCCTTCTTATTTATTTGGAAATAATACAATACAATATCAGTTTTTTGAAAGAAAAGATGGGTTGGTAATTTTAAAATTTTCTGATTTTTATTTTCTGTATATTTCCGTATTTTATTTGTTGCAGATTTGTTAATAATTCATTTCCTCTTAGGTAACTACTACACTTAGCAACTACTTATTTAGCATAAACTGCTTCCCATTGTGATTTTAGATTTTGCATTTATTACTGAATGCAAAACTGATTAGTACAAGCATATGACCTCAGAATCCAGTTTGGTAAATTGTTTTGCATAGGATTCCTCTCACATGGTGTTGTCATCTATTTTTGATTTATTATTATTATTATTATTATTATTATTATTATTATTATTATTGCATAAAATAATTTATATTGTTATTACCAGAGAAAGAGCAAGCTTAGTGTGTTCCCACATGAAGAAATGAAAATACAAGAAAGCTTTGAGCCTACAAGCCCCAATAGTGCGAAAGCAGAAAGTGAGTACCAAACCACAGGTTTACATCAAATAAGTAGCTGTGATAGTAGAAATGCCACTGGAAAGGCTGTGATAACAGTTATTACACCTCATAACTGAGATGGCTTCTTTGATTCTTACCTGTTTGGACGTCAGCTGTCTTTATTCTAGTTCTAGTTCCCATTTGTTCTTCCTTCACACATGCAACAAGGTGTTATCCACAGTCTTATGATTAAAGCCCACTTTTTACTCGAGTTGTACTGGATGGTCATTGGTTTTGATCTTCAGACTGAAATTTGTAATTTGGTGGGGCTGAAATACTTTTTGACCCTCCCCAATAATCATTCCTGAACCTGTTCATTGCCATTCATGTCCTCCCTCCCTCCCTCCCTCCCTCTCTCTCTCTCTCTGTTTGCTTCAGCACCTGTTTTTGTTAGCATTTCTTCCTCTGGAAAGGATAATAGCTAATTAGGGATCACGTAATGAATGGTGCCAGGGTGCTATGTAGCCTATCAGAATCACAGCACAATCCTAACCTGCACCAGTACAACCAGGCCACATAGTTTGCACTGTCTCCTATGCAAGTTAGCAGGCAGCTAGAGGTCACCTTAGGGTAGTGAGGGCAAACCTATGACATGCGTGCCACAGGTGACACACCACAACGTTTGGGGTGACACACCAGTGTTCACCAGCATCTGACAAAAATTGAGTTTATTTTACTTATTTTTCATTTTTTGCAATTATTTGATATTTCTTTATAGAATACAGAACACCACACATAATTGGACTGTATCTTTTGTTTAAATAAATGAATATAAAGAACTGTTTCTCTTTTGTTTGGGGGGGGGGTTGACACGCCAGCAGAGTAAAGTTAAACATTTTTTGTTTTTGTTTTGATATACCAAGCTCATAAGGTTTGCCATCACTGCCTTAGGGTAAGTATTTTCCATTCTACCAAGTAAAGTCCCAGCCCTCCCTATGGGGCTTCTCGGATTTGTACCAGCTGGGAGGCCCAGAAGGATCTGTTGCCGCCAATCTCACTCCCCTCCCGGGCATGATACTCCCATTTCCCCCTCCCCCACATAAAAGTGCTTCCTTCCTGCCTCTGTTCCACCTTCCCTTACCCTCTCCCACCCCCTGTGCTGCCTGGCGTGAACTTACCTATTCAGGCTGGTGAAGGGAATAGCAGGCCAGGTCACATTGTTGTGCTGGCACTGCTGACTCTTAAGTAGATGCAAATGTGCCTTATGAATCAACAGATCCTTGGCATTGAGCTGCCTACCTAGTTATGAGAATGAACAATACCAAGAGTGAGATAATGCTTTCTAGACTAATTGCATGGGTTGTCTCAGCCAATCAGATCAATGGCTCTCATTCTGAATGGACAAACACTTTTGACTAATCTGAAAGCAAACTTGCTAGAATAGAGTTGCTTTAACTTCTGCTGGATATTTCTGAGAGCTACATTCTCTCAACTCTCTTACTAAAAATATAACTCTTTCAGTGCTAATTTTATTAAGCCACAAAGACAGTTAATTATTGCAAAAGGCTTTAATGTACTATAAGAAAGAAAAGCAATGAAAAATGTGCTTTTTAAATATACAGAGATCCAATGACTATTAGAGTACTATGATCATTAAATTATTTCTTTGGGGCAATGGGCAAAATCCCTTTGTTCCACTGTCAATTATTTTGGGTCTAACTGGCTTTTTGTTCCAAACCTTTGGAAACGCTCAGTGTGGAGCACTCAGCCCAGCCTGTGCATCAGTGCATACCTTCTCTACATCACATAGATTGATGGTGGCAGGGCCAGAATAGAATCAGCTCTGTAACCCAAGCCCTGATGACAAGCATGCCCTTGAACCACCTGCATAAACACCCTTTGCTTGGATTGACCACAAGAAGCAGCAACAAAGAACAGCAACAGGACAAGCAGCATCAGTTGTGGTTAGAAGCCCAGGTGACACAATAGTCTTTCGCTCAGACCTCAACTCAATCATAAAGTGACTGGATGGATTCAGACAAAGCACTGTGGTTCAGCAACATGTCTATACATATGGTCCTGTTGCAAAGAATGTTTTTCGCTAAGCAATTGACAGTCCAAACTATTGAAGATTGGGCTGTTGGGCTGAACGTGTTGCGACAGCGATAGGAACGCTGTTGGCAGCCATTTTACCAGTTCCTGCCATGCCCCTGGACCAGGTAAGGCAGCAGTGGCATACAGGAGGTGGGCAGGGGGGTGGTTGGGGAGGTGACAGGGAGGGTGTCAAAATTTGGTGGGGAGGTGGGAGGAATGTTGAGGGGGAAGAGGGTGGCATGGTGCACACCAGATCCAACCCCCTTTAAAAAAACAACAACAAACCTTCCAGCCCTTTTCTTCTCCTTAGATTTGCACCTGCTAAACAGCGGGCACAGGTCTGAGAAAACCCATTGGTGAACAGGTTGCTTACAGAGAGGTAGGGGGAAAATTCCTCTTTCTCTTCTAAAGTGTCCTGACCCCTTCCCACCGCTGGATACAGTGCGCACCTTTCCAGCACAGCTGCATTGGTGGTTGGGGGAAGGATAGGATTGGGCTCTAAGACATTTTGAGCAAAACCTGTTGCTTATGTACAGATCGATTGCTTTCCTGATATGACAAAATCCTTGCTCCTAGTTCCCGAAAGGGCTACTTCTATTTTTTTGCATTTTTTTAAAGCACAAAATTTTTTAAATCTTCTGATCATAATTATTTTGAATTATGTAGACCAGAATGGGAAGCCTCTTCTCTGGAATTACAATCTTTAATCTCTCAGTGAATCTCTGTTTTTACCAGGAAGGTTTCAAAGGTGGCAACATGTGTGCCTGGATCAGCAATTCACAATTCAGCTGCAGAGAACACCGTTCCCCCCTGCCACCCCCCCCCCCACCCCCCCCAAAAAACCATGTACATTACAGCCACATATAGAATTTTCACTAGTGGCAATCTTAGCACAAGCCAAATACTGCATTTTTTCAAGTCTATTTTAAAAAGCTGATGTGAGGAAATGTAAGTCATTAAAAAAACTGAAAAGAAATGTCAACTGTTAATTTACGCTGAGGTAAAATTGAGTTGTGTGGCTGTCAGAAGCCATCTTGTCTGAACATAGTTTTCAGGATTCCATGTTGTTGAGAACTGGCCAAAACTGTTGTATTTAAGGGGGGGAGGGGGATAAATAAATAAATAACTGGCAACAGAAGTGAAGCACTGCAGGCTTGATAAGCACACTATTGTTCATTCCGGTGCCCTATATTTCTCTTTATTTCCCAACATTTTTAGAAATACCAGGCTGTCCTTTATCTCTGAGTTTCAATACAACAGCTTCAATGCAGACCTTTTTCGTTCCATACTGCAAATACCAATGGTGATCTGCTATCAGCCTCTTGCAGTTGTGCTTATTATCTCTCCATCTATACAAATTTAATATAACTCCTCACCCCCAGCTAAGTCTATTTAGAATGATGACTTGAGAAGAAAATAGTACTTTTTTTTTAAAAAAAAAAGCCTTTATTATTTAGTGTGCTGGGTCTTTTGTGTTCACTGCTAATTACTATTGTTAGTAAACTTTGACCTGCCAAGATTTAAAAATAAGACTACTCAAACATTGCTGAATTTACAGTACTATCTCCCGGGGAAGAAAAGTCAAGCGAAAAAGTTCATTCCTGTTTGTTTTTAATAGGCACACAAAGTACCTTGGCTTTGGAAAGATAAAGTGGTTTTCTATTTCTGAAAGGTTTTTATTACAGAGATGTTAGATCAGATGCTTTTATGCACTCTTCTTCCATATATAGTGTGACTGCAATATTTAGATAACTGCGTGCTGGAATGATTCTGGAAGAAAATGTTCTAGAACAATTAGGATCGCCAGAAGAAAGGATCCCTTATGTCATAAGAACTGGTGCTTATGGGATCATTTTTGAAGTGCTCCAATTAATGCACACCCCAGAGATGGCTTGATCACGGTTATCAGCTTAACTATCCTGTGAATTAATTCGTACATAAATCCTATGAAGTTACCTTATGCTGAGTCAAGCTCTTGACCCATTGAGCTCTGTGTAGCTGTCACAGACTGGCAGTAACTCCCCAGGATGTCAGCTAGGTGTTTTTGTTTCCATTTCTACCTGGAGATCCCAAGGATTGAACCTGAGATTTTTGGCATGCAAAGCAGCGGCCGTATCACTTCAGCTGCTCATGGTGATGATGCCTTTCATCTGATAAGCCTTTGGTGGGTTTTTTTTTTCACCTATCCCAGATTGTTCCCAAGGTGTGGTGTTAACTTCGACAGTGTGAACACTTCTGGAAGTTTAGGGTGGGACTGGGAGTAGCGATCTAGTAGTATGCAAAGGCAAAAGCGGAAGCCAGTACCAATCTAAAGACCATGTTTGGCTCAATGATGGTGGCTGGCAGCCCTTAAAGCCTGAATTGCAAAGTTCATCCTAAAGTCTTTCCAGCTTGGGATGCACTAGGTAATTCAGCTGCCTTGACCCCAGTGGCGTATCTAGAGAAAATGGTGCCCATGGCAAGTACTGAAATTGTGCCCCTGTCCACACAGAGATCATGGGGTGAGAAACTAGCCATGCCCATCCCACCAAGTGAATTTATTTAGGAGGCTACACAGAAGGGGGGATCATGGGAAGCCAACCCTGAGTGAATTTATGCAAAAATCCACAGGTGTTAAGCCCTTTCTTTACAAAAAGAAAAGAAATGAAAAATAGCATTCTGTAACTGTGGTTTGCCTGCTGCAGAATCATGCGACAATGGCCAGTCCAAAAAGCTCCATCCTGTCTGGAACCAAGTTCCATTTTTTTCTCTTCAGGCATTTCTCTCTTTTCAGAGCTCCCCTGAAATTGGTGCAAAAATGCATCATTGGCTATGGTACGGAAATTCATCTCTGTGCCTGGCACCCCCTTCAAGTGGAGCCCAGGGCATATGGCCACACCCTAGATAATAATAATAATACTTGTATTTATATACTGCCTTTCTTAGGTCACTAGATTTCTCTAATGACTATAACTCAAGGCAGTTTACATAGGCAGACTTTATTCATAAACCAAAGGGTTATACAATTTACAGAAACGTTCTATCTTACAAGAAATACAACACATACAGATGGATCTTTCTGGATTTAGTCTTCTTTCTGGCCACCTGTTTGTCTTCTGCTGGCTGATAAGCGGCTTCCCTGCTCCCACCAGAGAAACAGCTGACCCGGCACACTCCCCCGGCACACTCCCCCTCTCACAAGGCAGCCAAAGACAGCTCAACTGTTAATCAGTCGCAACTTACAGGTCTGCTGCTCACAGAGACTTCACAGAGTAGTCCCGAACTGGCGACCTTCAGATCTTCAGCTCTTATCTTCAGGCAAACGGAGGCTTTAACCCTCACAACTAAATCTTCTGCCCAATTGACTGCCTTTCCAGGAGTTGATACACCCCTGATTGACTGCCTTTCCAGGAGTTGATGGGGGAAACCAGCAGTTGAAGGAGCCAATCTCTGGTTGGAGCCAGGGTGCTAATGCCCAATGTGGAAATTGAACAGCTGTGTCTGTCTCCCTCAGGTTTGGTTGCCTGCACTAAAGCTGCTGGTGGTGGTGGTGGGGAGCTCCCTAGGCAGATCTGCTGTAGGATTTGAGTTGAATGAATAGTGTAATCACTAAATTGGCATAATGTACACCAACAGCAACCTTGCTTCTTGCTCCCCAACTAAATGGGCCCAATGTGCCCCTGAGAGATTGCATGCCCTGCCTCCCAGGATGAGCAACATAGCAAGGGAAAAATCAGCCTGGCCCCCACCATTAGCCAAAGAATGGGGACACCATCCTGTTGGAGGAGGAACAAGGAGCCTTCATCCCAACTATTTAATTGGTGGATAGGAACTACTGCCTCTTAGATGGAATAACTACATTAATTACAGTTGTCAGGCCCTGAATATGGTACCTTTAATACTCTACACTGTAGTCTCTATAGGAAGGAAGATGTGTTTTTTTTCTTGACCCTTTCTCCCAGCATCTCCTTTCTATACTTTCCTCCCTGCTAACTAAAGCAAAGAGGCCATTTTTCAAGTGGTATTCTCTTAAATCTATCAGAGAAGAGCAGTGGTCCAGCTTCACACCAGCATGGCATCACTTCCAGTGGCTGTTGCCTTTGTTGCTTCTGCATCTGGTTTAGATTGTGAGTCCATGGGGACAGGGAACCATTTGTTGATTGATTTTGCTGTGTAAACTGCTTTTGCTTGTAGAAAAGCAATATATTGATATTAACAACAACACAGACAATATAGCACTAGATTCATTACTATGACTACAAAAGTCATCATGTACACAAGGAAAGAGGGAATATTTTCTCTGATGTGACATTCTTATATATAAGAAAATGGCAAACTGTTGTTCAATGGTTTAAACTCTAGTCCAAAGACTGAACTATAAATCTGAATAGACCCCATATTTTCAAAAGAAGGATTTACTTTAAAATCCTTGGCAGCTCCGTTGACTTCCTTGTCTAAAACTATACTGCAGAATGGTTGTCATAGAAACATGGTTTAACATTTCATACTTTATGAAAGCATTTGAAATCCATATTAAAAATAACATAAAAGACCCAAATTTCTCATTTTCTGCTCCAATACCCAGCATTCCTCTTTACCAAAATCACAATTCGGGCATCAAGTTCTAAACCACAAGAGAGGTTGGGCTACATGTCTTATTGGACATTGTTTCTGTTTCATTTGGCTGTTTATATGAATTACATTAGTCTTCAGCATGAACTTCAGAGTGCCAAAAGGGAGTTCTTTCCTTCCCTGCAATTACCCAGTCATTATATGTAATGAGGGGGAAAGAGGGAATTGAACCATAGAAGGAGCATAGGAAAACCCCAGTCACAACTGTTAACAATTGTGCAAGGTCTATAATACTTCAAGGAGAGCTGCTGCAAGAATCAAATGGGGAAAAAACAACAGGTGGGACCTTGGTATCCTCTGGAGTTTGGTTCTGAGACTCTCCACTGATACCAAAACCCATGTTAAATAAACACAATTAAAACAAAACAAAATTTGGGTCAGTCAGGCAATCTATTAGAATTGCTATTTTGCAGCTTGCTCCAAGAAAAACAACCCCCTGCTCACTGATAGGATGTGTAAGTGATTAATCTCTTCTGCTTTCTGTTGTTCAGCGAGCCAGGGCAGGGGTCACTCTTCTCAGAGCAAGCTGCAAAATAGCAGTTCTAATAGTCTGACTCCCTGACTGATTCCCTAGAAAAGCAGTTTTTAAAACAGGGATTGTAGTGAAACATTTTTCTCCTTCTCCAGGGATTGGCAGTGGCCATGAGTGTTGAGTCTAATCCAGGGATCAAAATCAGTGTATAAAATGGTTGGACCTGTATTCACCTTCAGTGAAATTTACATTTTGAGTCCAAATAACATGCTGCTAAAGTACTTCTTAATTTGAGTGCTTATTGTCTTGCTGTCCTCCTCCTTGTATTGCCCAGCCTTGGGGTATGGAAGCAGGAGTTACTTGCATAAAATTAAGGGACGGAAGAATTCTACATAAAAGAAAGCTGGATCTACTTATAGATCAGTTATAGCTAGTTTTCCTATTATATGTTACAGGTATATCATGTAAATCCAAGCAACCACCACATCAGTTAAGGCACCTCACACATTTTGCAACAGTACTATATATCTAAAGATTATCAATATCAAAACTATTCTGTTACCTATGATGGAGTCAGATAGCAAACTATGACAGTATCAGGTGATTTGCCAGGAGCCACAATAGCTGACCTTCAGAAGCATCATATAGCTGGGTTGTAGCTGTGGTCAGTGACAGGACTAGATAAGGGATATAAAAGGGGAAATATCCCTGCTCAAACCATTATCCTTGGTTACAGCATCATGGGGCGTGTATCAGCACGTCTCCCTCCAACTGCAGACACTAAAATCCCATGCTCTGCTCTTCCATTATTATTATTAATAATAAGACTGTTTATATAACATTTTTATCAAAAAAAAAGTCTACAAAGCAATTTATATCCATCCATCCAAAAACACAGTTCCTTGTCCCCCAAATGGCTCACAATCAAAAATGATGCAGGACAAGTACCAGGAAATAGTGTTTGGAGAATATGCTACGCTGAAGATGAGAGGCAGTTGTTCTACCCTTGCTAAATATGATTGGAGCACCTCTTTGAAAAAGTGCCTCTTTGCCCAATTAGCAGGACAACTGTCATGGAGAATTTTTGCCTCATTAGAAAAACACTCTCTATAGGGAGAATGTGGGGCATGGATCTGACACTACTGTGGCAGTGCAATTTGCCAGAATGTTCTTAATGATGCTGCAGCTGTAGTTGCCCAACATTCACATTTCCATGAGTTTATGACTCTGGGTGCATGTGGGAGTGTATGACTCACATTCTCTTTAAGCAGGCTGATGGGAAGGAAGCGTCAGGCACACAGGCCTCTGGTAAAAGGCTTACGTTTGGTTCTAGCCCATGGCTCCCCCCCCCACCGATACGAACAACTCAGTCAGAACCTTAAGCTAATCGAGACACAGTTCTCATGAATGACCAAGAGTTGCACAGTCCCTTCCTTCTCAAGGTGTAACATGATAGGAAACTGCCATCTCTATGGAAACTGGGCAATAGAAGCACATTTTTGAGACAAAGAATTATTTTCAGATGAGTTCATCTCACAATAAAGTCTGTACAGTCTTTGCTCATAAACTCTATACAATGTCAGGCCATAGACACCCACAGCGAACAATTTCCTGATATGTGAGGTGGTGTGTCTCAGAGTGAGAGTGCTGCATCAGGCACTCCAATCTTATCAGCAACCCAGGAATTGCTCTGCCACCCCAGATACTCAAGTCAGGCAATCAGCTTCTTTTCCCTTGCTCCTGGTCTCCTTCTCCCATCAGATTCCTCCCCCGAAAACTGGGAAAGTTGCAGTACAGTGCTGAGTACACCTGGAACCCATCTTTGTGAAACCGCCTTCTGCTCTCTTGCACACTTACCCTCCATCACCAGAACCAGACAAGCTACTGGCTGTGTTTTCTGAGCCTACCTAGAAAACCCTTTACTGTCTCTTTGGACTTTTTTCCCCCTGACCTGGCATTCCGAGACAGGCTACTTCTAAAGCCTGGAGGTTGCCTGCATACAGTCATCATGACATGTAACTTGTGATGGACTTTTCCTCCATAAATCTGTCCAATTCCCAGGAAACTTTTGTAAAATGTTTTAATACGAAAAAGAAAGGAAGTATTTAATTTTCCTCACAACAAAAGCTTTGTATACCATCCGGCAGGGATACATGCAGCCTGAATAGTGACTAAAATACACAATAAAAGGAAAAGCCGAACTATGAAGCTGTTGTTACATACACATGCACAATAAAGCCACAATAATAAATTAAGTTGATGGAGAAGCAGCCTCCCAACATCATCTTCTACTACATGAGTGAAACCACCACAATGCAGTGCTCTCTATTTTCAACACTGCTAGATGACCCAGAAACACAACATGGTTGTACTGCAGTTAGCTAAGAGATCCAAGAGAATCAATAAGGTGACACTCCATCTATTTCTCAATACAGATAATTCATCAGGACTAAAGCCCAACCTGATTGACAGGCCATAGCATACAGTTCTGCCTTCCAGAGTGTGGGCTGCATGCTGTGATATTGGAGTGACCAGGTTGCCTGTGAGAGGCGTGTAAAACTCTTTTTTCTTGCATTCCTAAAAACTGCCTGGCTTCCCATTAGTTTCCTTGGACCTAAGCCCTCTCTTTAGTAGCGCTTTACCTCTTCCTCTGGAGAAGAGCCAGGAGAGGATCTGTGCTAGAAAGGGAGATAGGATGTGCTAGTGTTGTGTGCTAGTGCCATCCAAATCCTCCCTTCCCACCCCTGAACTGCCCTTGGTCTGGCCTGGTACCCAAACCAGAACTGCCCACAATTCTCCCCAAACTGCCCTCACCGCTGATTTACCTGCTCCAGTGGAGCAGGGCCAATGGCACCTGCATGCAACTTCCAGCCATTTGCTCTGACATATCTGATGTGCGAATTTTGGGACTTAAGTAATTATTTAAGGGTGCAATCCTAACCAACTTTCCATCACCGGGGCAAGGGCAATACAGCTTCAAGGTAAGAGCCCAAACATTCTCTTACCTTGAGGAGGCCTCTGTGATTGCCCCCTCCAACTGCAGGATGCAGTGCATGCCCTGTTGGTACAGCTGTGTCAGTGCTGGAAAGTTGGTTAGGATTGTGCCCAGTGGTGGCATCTAAATGATTTAAGAACAGGAACTCACTTTTGATCGACATGTGTCAGGACCCGCCCACCGGAAGTGACGTGATAAGCCGGAGGCTGGCGGAGCCCAGGTCTACCCGCGGCTGGTTCCTAGCCAGCGACAACATCAGTGACAAGTGGGCGGAGCCAGCCGGTTCTATACAGCGCCTGGCGCCTACAGAACAGAAAGTGAAGAATTCCACCCCACCACAATTGCAGCTTCAGTAGCGATGGGGACAGTCTCCCAAAGAAGCCTCACACCCAGAGCGCCAGTGAAACACTCTGGACTGGAGAGACAGCGGCGAAAGCCTTTCCTTAGTCTTCGCAGCTAGGTGAGATGGAGTTATTCAAAATTGCCAGGGAAGTTGAAAATTGGCATGGGGGCAGCAGCCTCCAAGCCAAGGCTGGCTGAGCAGAATGAGGCAGGAACCTGTGGAAGGGGCTGAGGGGTGGCACCACTCCAGATGGCACCCTTAGGCACTTCCCCACACCAAAGCCCGCTTACGCCTGGCATGTCAGGAGGGCAGTTTCAAAAAGTCCTGGCTCCCCTCCGTCCCCTCCGGGACCCCCCTCGATTCGCCACCGCACCCCCAGGATGCCCCTTCTCCCCAGTGGGCTGTAGACTCACCAGAGCGGCTGCTGACTCCACATGCTGACTCCACGTGGCTGAAGGGAGCGAGGAAGGGGGCTGTGCAGGACGGGACTTTCCCACTGCAGCCCTTCCCCCTTCGCCCCTTTAGGAATCCAGAGTCGCACCCTTTAACCCCCTGAGTGCCAGCCAACCAAGAAGAAAAGCTCTTTGCAGAGGAATCGGGAGGGGGAGGAGGGGGGAAGTATCGTGGAGTGAAGTGGGTGGAGTCAGCCCTAATTTTAACAAGTGGAACTGAGTTCCCCCACGTTCCCCCTACATGACTTCACTGATTGTGCCCTAAGTTGTAGGACCCAGGTTCACATCTAGCAAACACAAGGTGCAAGTGGGCCCATCTGATGATTGTATGTGAAATGGAAATGCATCTGAATCTGTATCTGTCCTTGATTATGATCTTATCCTGGTCCCTGTTGGCTATGAACTGATCACACAGGTCAATCAGCCCATTGTCCTTAAGTGATCTCCTTGGGCATAGTTGCTCGGGGTGGGCATCATTTTAGCCTTTCAATCAGCATTCATCTTCTCTGCCTCATTCACCAATCAGTCAAATGGCTTCCAGTGATTAGTTGCTTGAAAATGAGATTGACTAGTATTTCATTCTTCTTTTTTTAAAAAGGAATTCCTGCCTGATAATAAAAGCCTGTGCTGGAGAACATTGTGTACTCTTGTGTGTGCCAGGCCTCACTGGCTCTGAACTGATTTTTTAGCACTATAGCAACAAAAGGTACTTAATTTAAATAACGTAATAAGTTAACACTGAACAGCCACATTCAGAAGAAGAAGATTAAGTTGAGAGGGTTAATGCCTCCATTTGCCTGAAGATAAGAGCTGAAGATCACCAGTTCAGGACTACCAGAAGTCTCTGTGAGCGGCAGACCTTGTAAATTGCGACTGATTAACAGCTGAGCTGTCTTCGGCTGCCTTGTGAGAGGGGGAGTTGTGCCAAAGTCAGCTACTTCTCTGGTGGGAGCAGGGAAGCCACTTATCAGCCAGCAAGACCCATCTGTATGTGTGTAGTTTTGGGAAGATAGAACTTTTCTGTAAAAATTGTACAAACCTTCGGGTTTCCTAATAAAGTCTGCCTATGTAAACCGCCTTGAGTTATAGTCATTAGAGAAATCTGGTGACCTAAGAAAGGCAGTATATAAATACAAGTATTATTATTATTAATACAAAAGTGTGGAGTTGGACGGAAAAAGGGGGAAAAAACCACTGTGGAAAGGAAGTAATGGTAGCGAAGAAAGAGGGAATAATAAAAATAAACAGGAGCTGAAGATGGTGGTAAGGAAATGGAATTAGTTTAGCAAGACCTAAGATAAGGGAGAAATGAAGATCAATCAACAAAAACTGGAAAGCAAGGGGGGAGAAATGAAAGAAGGTGAAGGTTGGATGTTAGTGCTGAGCAGATGCTGGGCAATGCTGATAGCAGAGCCAATGACATTATGGAAAGTTGTAGTACAGAAAGTGATGCAGACTGAAGAATAATGCTAGGTATATTTAGGTTGTTCAATTGCTTTATGATGAGAATTAGTAAAGAAAGATTGATTTTGCATTTTGGACTAGTTCAAAAAGTATGAACTCCTCCCCACCACCACCACCCCAGCCACAATTAATATAGATAACATATGCCTGTTATCTGCCGGTGTGTAACTGCACACACATTGGAGGGGAGGGGATCATCTGAACTGCCTCTACTAATTGAAATCACGCATGTAGAAACATCTACTACCTGAATATGCATAATCAAATTGCACTCTGAGGGAAGCATTCACTCTTCATTGTGATGCCACCTCAGTCTTCATTGTATGAGGTCTGGGTCAGCAGACAGTACAGTAATCCTGATCCACTATGTCCAGAGCTACAAGCAGTCTACAGTAAAGGCCTGCAATGTCAAACTGCTTTCATCATACCTCCCCCTCACATTTTTTACTTGTTTCAACCCTGCCTGCCAGGCTTTTTGATCAAAAATGCATCATGCAATTAGTTTTGCTTAGTATGTTGAGATGATTTTTCCTGAAGTTGCTGTGCACTGGCTTTGAGTTATAATGCAGTCAAGTAGACTGCATGCTCACACCCAGTTAATTTTTTTTAAAATAGCAGGATACTCTGCATATGTTCAGAAGTAGTCTCCTTTGAGTTTGGCTGGCTGTAGGAAATGTGATGAAGGACTCTCAAAACCAGAAGAAGCTGGTACCTAAGAACATAAGAGCCCTGCTGGATCAGGCCAAAGGCACATCTAGTCCAACTTCCGGTATCTCACAGTGGCCTCTGGAAGCACACTGGACAACTTGTTGTAATTAATAAGAACATGCTTATGTTACGTCTCCATATCCTTGTGGGTTGATTTTTACATTGTTTATTGTTGCTGTTGGCCACTGCCTGCCTTGCCAAAGCCCCTGCTCCACACCTTTCCCCCTAAAGGCTATACCTGCTCAAGTTAATTAGTTCCCCTGACCCAGACACAGCTGGCCCTGGCAGTATATGCAAACTTATGGACCCCAGCACTAATAGAGAGGTAACCCCCACCCCCAGTGGCTCGCCTGGAGGCCACAGGTCTCCTCCAGCTTCTGAGCAGTTGCTCTCCAATAATCAGTAGCGTCAGTACAATAATCCTCAATTGTTTGTCCATATAACAGTTAATCACACAGCTCAATGCATTCCCAACCTTCTCTCCACTACTGCAACCCTCTCCTTCCTCCAGGTGCTCTTTATATCCCACTACAAGCACCCAAGTGGCTGCAGCTGTGCATCCTAGCCACTGCTACTGCCTGGTGTTTAACCCTATGCCTGCCTAAGCCAAGGGCCACTGTTGACACCATACTCTGTCTCTTCAGGAGGATCTTCCACAATTCCCACTACACTGCCTGGCATTTGATAGGGCACCTGCTTCACACATCCTCTGATCCTTGGTTGCCCCTCTAGGACTTGAATTTTGGAATGCACAATCGTTTCTTCCTTAGTTGGACTGGTAATATTGCTTCCTCCGCAAGTCTTTCAACCTGATTTCCTGGAGTCTGATCTTTACTCAGGCCTCATTTGCACCTGTACTTGTAAACCAGAACATGCCCTCAATTCATTTTTTTTTTAAAAAATCTAATGTGTTCTTGTTCATTAAACTGATTTTTTTGACAGAGGGAAGTCATCTGGGAGTTTACTGTGCTTTGCCCCCAACAAGGCAAAAAGAGCTGTACATTAAACTGATTTTTTTTGACAGAGGGAAGTCATCTGGGAGTTTACTGTGCCTGTGTGATGTAGCACAATTCCAGAGGGCTTACCCATCCCAGCTTGGCATCCCTTTGGAAGGCGGCAAATAAAAGAATTAAATGAAGCAATAAATACTTATCCTGCTGCTTCCTCCTGCACTTTTCATTTGGAAACATATCCGGGGCTTTTCATATTGGACCAAAGATGCAAGACTGTGGCTGTTTCTCTGTGTGTGCAAGAGAAGTGAACATTAAGAATCCTCAATCTCATTTTAGGTGTGAAATGGTTGCACATCTTAGCTAGCTTCCCTATCCCTGCTATTGCTGTTGAATTTTTGAATTAAAGATGTCAGCATTGCCTTGCTCACATGAAAGGGTTCTTGGATTTGTGCATGTTCCATGCAAATGTGCAGAAATCCCAGAGGCTTTACAGGCCAGTGGTGTGTGTATACAGCAGTCCCACAGCTACTCTCACCTCTTTTTCTCCCTGCTCTGAGCTGCCAGAGCTCATCATAGCCAGCTCCAGTACGATTATATAACAAAACAATCAATTTCCTATCTCTTCTTTAGTGTCTTCTGCTGCCACTTATTGTAACTTGGAAAGTTAGTTTATCATTTGAAAATCTAACTCCACTCCTGGGGTCTGTTCGCATGCTTTAAAAAAACTTTACTGGCTTCCAGTTAGTTTCTGTGCCTGATTTAAGGTTTTCATTTTTTACAGTTCTAGAAAGTCTCGGACCAAAGCATTTTAAGAACTGTCTGCTTTGCCTGCCCTATACAATTACCCTTGGAGGGCTTGCAGACCCTTAGCATCTGCAGTTGGGCAACTGGGCTTTCTCTGTGATGATTACTAAACCTGAATTGACTAACACATATTTGGGAGGCTTTCTTGTAAATTTACTGTGTGTGTGTGTGTGTGTGTGTGTGTGTGTGTGTGTGTGTGTGTGTG